>OY992765.1:23893363-23990732 GCA_963921325.1 Logfia minima | reverse complement strand
GCGAATTCGTCACCCTCCGGAGGCACATAGGCCTCATCCACAATATGGCCAAAAAGTGGCACATCAGGCGGGACCGGTGCTCCCTTAGCATATTGACCGGATACCACGAAAATTCGGGTATTCATTGGTGTCGGGCGAAATTGGTGCTGTGGGGCCACCGGTAACCCTGGGAGTAAATGATTGATCAATAATTGGACAAAACGTGGGTACAAAGCCCACTGTCCCTCTCCAGCCTGTGCATTATCTACCATAATCCGAAAAATATAACCCGAGAAGTTGTAGGGCTTATTGTAGACCAGAGCGAGCATAGCGGATGCAGTAGATAAACTCATCCCATTAAAACCTGCTTTCCTGCCAGAAAGGCATACGATCATAATGTGCATCAAATACCGCCAGACCTTAGTGAGATAGGCCTTGCGATATTGATCACGAGGAATAGTCGGGTAGCCGAGGCGACCCATGCCCCCGGCAATAAACACATGAGAAAAAGCGACGGGCATCTCAGAGTCATCCGGAAACTGAAAGAAATCTCGAATGGTCTGCTCAGAGAGTATAATTTCGCGATCGTGAACCCGAGAGATGATCCGGGTGAACTCTAGATCCGAATTGACAGTTGCATTAGCCCAAAATTCGGAGACATGATCCCGATAGATGTTGGTGGTGGCTGTGATCGCAGTGTATATGCGGGATCTGCGAAGAAATGCAATCATTGGACGGTACGGCGCCGCCGATTCCTTTTCGTCATCTAAGAAGGCCGTGACATTGTGACGTGGTTCCCAAAACAGAGCATTCACATTAATACCTGCCATATCTGTAAGAACACGAGAAACTTGAAAGCCGTTAGCTTCAACAAAGAGATTGACATTTTTGAATTAAAAATGTCTTGCGACACAAGCCTTGTGTCGCAGGATAGACTGCAACATAACGAGTTATGTCGCAGTTTTGCAATTTAATAAATTTAATGATTTATTAGCGACATAAGGATTGTGTCGCACACTTAGATCAGCGACATAGCAGTTGTGATGCTGACAATTCAGCGACATAAAGCAGTTGTGACGCAGACAATTTAGTGACATAAAGCAGCGACACAACAATTGTGTCGCAGCATTAGCAGCGTCATAAGACAGCGACACAAGTATTGTGTCGCAGCATGAGCAGCGTCATAAGACAGCGACACAACGCTTGTGTCGCAAAGATGAACACTTTGAAACCCAGAAATTTCTGATGAACAAAAGTTGGGGGTTTCATGTTTTAATTGGTTCAAAACGTTAAAGGGCGTACCAGGAACATTATTCAACAAAAATAACACACATTCAAACATTTTAAGTCGTTCAATTTGTCCAAACAAAACAAAACCTAAAACCGGAAACTTAAAACGCAAATGATATCAAAAATAGGAAGTGATAAACGTTAAAATTAGTACCTATAGATGCGGAAGAGTAAGTAGAACAAGATTTAAGCGAAGAAGGCAGCAAAAATCCACAAAATCAAACAAGATAATCGAAAAACTAAGCGGGTTGGTTGTGTCGCTAGAAAGCCTTGTGTCGCTGAATTTGAAATGTTGTGTCGCTAGTAATTAGATACTAATTACAGCGACACGAGGGTATTTATACCCCTGACACAAGGCAGCGACACAATGTGCGACACAACGGTTGTGTCGCTGAAGGGTCAGCACAATAGGCGACATAATAGAGCGACACAATTGTTGTGTCGCTGGTCCACAAAGCATGCGACACAAGTTTTGTGTCGCAGTTTGGCAACACAAATGTGCGACACAAGCCTTGTGTCGTAGAAGTCAATCAAGGGTTCACATTTTTAAGATATTTTGTATTTGTGACACTTAGTGAACGAAGTAAATAAACCAAATATCAGAATAATAAATAAATAATAAATAAAAACAGAAAAGAACAGTTTGAGACGTGTCATTGTAGGAATCATATTATAAAGACAGACTCGCAAGACAATATCAAACTTTAATTCGATTATCAGTATAGTTGTCCAATTTTAAGTTTATCAAGAAGTTTATCAAGAAAATTATCAAGCCTTAGATGTAGTCTGAAACAAGACGATTATCAGTATTGTTTGTCCACTTAAACACGTAACACACACAACTTCAAGCTTAACAGTTATTATGAGAGTGAATAGATCTCAGTGACTCCCACATAGATATACTCTTAGTATCAAGACATGCCCAAAACTTCGATTAGTTAGAGAAAGCGTTTGAATTCAACATTTTTAAGAATCAAGCCAGCGGTGATAGGTCTGTACTTACGTACAACAAAGCGACATAAACTTGATTCAGGTGTAAGCAAAACCAGACTTGGTCAAACCAGTTGGTGACCTGGTAAGTAATCTTTGATTTTATAAGATTTGAAAGTACTTTGACTTTTCTTTGCTTAATGTTTGAAAATATACTGACTGAGACCAGGTCTGTACGGACGTACAACAAAGGAAACAGACAGCATAAATCCCCAAATGTTGTCAGATACAAACTCAAGTTAATTGAAGCATGGCAAGCTAATACATAAGAATTTAAGACACATTGTCATACATCATATGATAGTCATCACAAAAGAGTAAACACGAATTAAAGTATTTCTTAGTTGCTCAAAGAAGAGTGTGAACATGTCTACCAATACATCGTGCAAGTAATCAGATGTTTATAAGAGCAAGTATAACAGATACAAGATAAACCGACTGATATATTGAGGATAAAACTTAAGATTGTCGTGTGAGGAGTGTCTCCTAATGTACTATCATATCCCTAGTTGTTTTGAGACACAACTAAACGTCTTTTGCACATGTTGCAACGTTGCTTTTCTTTAATGCTAGTAAGCACAAGGAATGGCTATTGCTTTACCCCCTCCCCTTTTTTTTTTTAAACAATAATAATAAGAACATAACAGACTAAGGTCACAAATATTACTTTTGAATGGGAAAGAAACGTAACCCTATCATGTTGACTAGCTCATCGAAACGAGCACGGGAAAAGGCTTTGGTGAACAGGTCGGCATTCTGCTTAAGGGTATCTATTTGGACCAGATCAATTAGGTGTTTTTCATAACAATCACTAATGAAATGAAACCTAATTTCTATGTGTTTGGTCTTAGAATGTTGGACAGGATTACGAGTAATACATATAGCAGCAGTATTATCTATATGAATAGGAGTCATAGTTAAGAGTAAACCGTAATCGCGCAACTGGTGTTGTATCCAAAGAACCTGGGAACAGCAACTAGCAGCAGCAATGTATTCAGCCTCTGCGGTTGAGGTAGAAACAGTTGTTTGCTTTTTGCACTGCCATGATACGAGCCGAGGTCCAAGAAGCTGACATCCACCAGAAGTGGACTTCTTATCAATATTGCATCCCCCATAATCCGAGTCCGAGTAAGCAGTGAGCGCGAAGGTTTTCTCATTAGAATACCAGAGACCAAGAGTTGGTCTACATTTGAGATAACCGAAGATTCGCGTAACTGACTTCATGTGAGACACCTTCGGTTTAGCCTGATACCTGGAACAGAGAGAGACTGCAAAGACAATGTCCCGACGCGATGCAGTGAGATACATCAGAGAACCAATCATAGATCGGTAATCTTTTTCCGGACAGTCCTCTTCATCTTCCGCTGGACCAAGGTGATGATTCAGCTCTAAAGGCGTCCCATAGGATTTACAGTCAGTCAAGTTATACCGCGTAAGCATATCATTGACGTACTTGGACTGATGAATGTAAATCCCTTTAGCAGATTGTTCGACTTGTACGCCCAAGAAAAAGTTCAGCTCCCCCATTGCACTCGTTTCAAATTCTGACTTCATGATCAGCTCGAAGTCGCGACACAGTTCATCCTTGGTGGAACCAAAGATGATGTCATCCACATAAACTTGTACTAATAACAAGTCCTCCCCTGCATGCTTGATGAAGAGAGTACTGTCGATCGTTCCTCGTACAAAACCATTCTTCAGAAGATGAGTCGCAAGCCGCTCATACCAAGCTCTAGGAGCTTGATGAAGACCATACAATGCTTTGTCTAGCTTGCAGACGTAGTTCGGATGAACAGAGTCTTCAAATCCAGGCGGCTGTTTGACATAGACCTCTTCAACCACTTGACCATACAGAAATGCACTCTTAACGTCAAGCTGGTAAACCGGAAATCTTTTGAATGAAGCGTACGCCAGGAAAATGCGGATGGATTCCAAACGAGCAACCGGAGCAAAAACTTCATCATAGTCCAAACCTTCAATTTGAGTGAAGCCCTGGACCACTAGACGTGCTTTGTTGCGAATTACCACGCCCCGATCATCCTTCTTCACACGATATACCCAACGAGTGCCAATAGGATGAACACCCTTGGGTAAAGGCACCAAAGTCCATACTTGCAGCTTGTTGAATTGTTGAAGCTCTTCCTGCATAGCTTCAACCCAGTATGGATCCTTTAACGCATCAGCTGTCTTCTTCGGTTCTACTTGGGAGAGAAAGCATTCTTCAATTTTCGAAGCAAGACAAACAGGATCAGTGACGGTAATAGGAGACGGTGTCAACACAGATTGTTCAGCAGCAGCAATCTGTTTTCTCATTAAAACACCTTTGTTTAAATCACCAAGAATGGCATCAACTGGATGTGACACATTGATCCGAGAACTCGGAATTGCAGCTGGAACGATGATAGAATCAAGGTTTGTGGAGTCAGCTTCAAGTTCGAGTTGAAGTGCCGGTAAATCTTCAAGGTCAGATGCAGGTGATTGAACAGAATCCTCAAAAATTTGTTCCTCATCATTTGTAGGATCAGGAACATTCTCAGTAACGAGTGGAGGTGGAGTCTCACAAGTAGCAGCAGGAGCAGTTGCTGGTGTTCTTGTAGGTGGTGGAGGAACAGAGATGGGTGGTGTTTCAGAAGCGATGTCCAGCCCATGAAGTAGTGTCACTATATCCTCTTCTTCATTTTCCTCAGGAATATTGAAAGAATCAAACAGTGTTTGATAATCAAACAAATATTCGGGTCCCTTCCCCTGAGGGTTGTACACACGTTTGTTGGGTGAGTTATTAGAGAATCCTAGAAAAACACCTTCACAAGATTTCTCACCAAACTTAGCAATTCGTTCCTTGGTGTGCATAATGGTGCATATGCAGCCAAATGGTTCAAGAAACTGTAGATTAGGCTTTCTGTTGTTGAACAATTCATAGGATGTCTTGTTCTTTTTCTTAACCATTAACACCCGATTCAGAACATAGCAAGTCATATTTACAGCTTCGGCCCAAAATGTGATTGGAAGCTTAGAGTCAGATAGCATTGTACGTGCAGCCTCAATCAAAGTCCTATTCTTACGTTCCGCAACCCCATTTTGCTGTGGAGTCCTTGCGGCACTGAATTGGTGTTCAATACCATTGCTCAAACAGTACAACTCTATAATCGAGTTCTTAAACTCTGTACCGTTATCACTCCTTATCTTCTTGATTCTCAACTCACAAAGATTTTGCAGTTTGTCGAATAGATAGATGAGAATCTCAAGCACTTCATCCTTGGTCTTCAGAAAATAAACCCAAGAAAACCGCGAATAATCATCCGTCACAACAAGACAATAAGAAGTACCTCCCAAACTCTTCTTTCTGACTGGCCCGAATAGATCCATGTGAAGCAGCTCCAAGGGCTTCTCAGTTGAATTGGCCAGCTTCGGTCTGTGAGACTTGTGTTGCTTTCCTTTCTGACAAGGGACGCAATGATCATTCAGTCCAAAGGATTGCTTAGGGACACCTCGCACTAGATCATTCTTGATCAGGTAGTTCATCTTGCGAAAGTGCAAGTGTCCCATACGCCTGTGCCATAATAACGATTCCTTCTCAGGAGCTTTAGAAAGAAGACAAGTGAGCTGTGTAGTTTCCACAGTACTCATGTCCAGAATATACGTGTCTCGCTCCCGAGGTGCCCTCAGTAGCACCCATTCTTCAGGGATCACAAATCCCGGCTTCAATATACAACATTCAGTGTCTGTAAAAGTAGTGGTGTACTTTTTATCGCACACTTGAGAAACACTGAGAAGATTGTGTTGTAATTGCTCCACAAAATTCACCTTCTCAAAACTTACCATTCCATTGGTAAGTGTACCTTGACCAGAAATAACTCCCCCTTTATCACCAGCGAAGGCCACATACCCTCCATTGTAAGCATGAACTTCAGATAAAAGAGAAACATCACCGGTCATGTGCCGAGAACAACCGCTGTCGATATACCATTTACTATTCTTTACAGATTCAGGTTGCTGCGGCACCACAAACAAGGTAAATTAGTTAGAAATGGAGACCCAAGCCTTGATAGTCTTGGGTACTCCAGTAATATCATCAACAATGACCACATCAGTCAAAACTTTATTTTCTAACAGTTTAGAATGTTTGACTGATGAGGTATTGTTAGATGTAGAATCTGTGCAAGATTCTTTAATCTTCCAAACTTGTTTTGGTTTGGATGCTTGCAGGTCAACAACTTTGGGCTTTAAGTTTTGCAAAGTATTTTGCTCAACTTTGTTGACCTTAACAGTTGAGATAGTAGTCTTAGAGCATTTCATTGAAATAGGCTTCTTTGAAAGTTTTTTAAGTTTTGAAACTTGAGAAACCTGTTTCCCAGACTGTTTCTTTGCAAGCACATGACAATTATTTATCAAATGACCTTGCTTCTTGCAGTAGAAGCAAGATCGTTGCTCAAAACAAGATTGAGATTTAGGAACAAACTGATGAGCTCGACCAAAAGAAGCATGTGTTGAACAATCACACCTTGTGTGAGCATTCAACAGCAGCAGATGCTTTAGTGGAAATTTTAGAAGATTTATTTAATTTAATCGTTTTAGAAACAATCTTCTTTTGAGGTTCAGCCATAGCTTTACCTTTTCTTTTTGTTATAGCCTGTTCTTTTTGTTCGATAGTAATTATATGATTTTCAGGCTTGACGTTTTTCTTAACTGGTCGATACTCTTGATCAGTTATATCCTCAATTTCAATTTCCTCTTCAATAATACGAGGAAGCACAGAAAGAGTCTTTCCTAATTTAGGCTCAACTATATTTTCAGACTTAATAAGTTCAGTCTGATGTATCTTGGCCTTAATAGGTTTAACTTTCTCAACCTTTTGAGTCTTACTTGTTTCAGACTCACTAGTATTAGTCCTAACTGGCTCGGGCCTACTAGTTTCAGGTTGTTCACATGCAATGATGACATTTTCAGCCTTAACTAGCTCAGACTTACTTATATTGATGCTCACAGTTGGTTTGACAGTTTTAACATCTATCTTAGTAAAGATAGGCATCATATCATTGACATTATCCCTAACAGGCATAGGTAAATAATCCTTGGGAGGTGGGACTTGATGAAAACCAAGTCCTGCCTTACTCTTAGTGTCAGTCCTCTGTGCCTGTAGGATTTCATCAAAGACTAGAGAGGATGTTGAAAAGTTTGAAAGCTTTTTCTTTAAATTTAGAACCTCAGTTTGAGATTCAACAAGTTCCCTTTTAACAGATGATAGCATATCAACATAGCTACCAATTTCATCTTGTTGTTCAAAATTTTTAGCTTTTAGTTCCTTTTTCTCTTCCAAAACAGCTTTTAACTTTTGATCACTGGCCTTATCACTGTCCCGTAACATATTATTTGTTTCAGTTAAATTTTCTATGACAGTGTTAAGGCGTGTGGTATCCTCTCTATACCTATTTAGCTGGTTAGTTAATTTAATGCATGATACACAAGATAAGGGTTCATCATGTACCTCATGCACTTCAGCCATTAGTGCCCGTTCTGTATCATCTTCATCTGGGTCAGACCATTCCCAAGCATTGTTGGAAAGCAGTAGCGCAGCGAAAACCATCGCTTTTTCATCAGATTTGGTCTTCTCAGATGAGGTGGACTGAGAGGGCTTGGACAAACCGGAAGGTGGATTTTCTTTTTGTCACATTCACGAGCAAAGTGTCCATAGTTGTGACACTGGTAGCATTTTACCTTGCTCTTATTGAATCCAAGACCCTTCTCTTCCGGATCAGTGACGTTCTTCCTCCCAGTCTTCTTCAAGAAATTCTTGACACGTCTTGTGAGCATAGCCATGCTCCACTTCAAGTCCATTCTTTCAAGCTCTTCTTGATCAATTTGACTGAAATCTTCTTCAGTCATATTCACAGTGCTGTTCTTGTTGGATAGGAAGTCATCATACGCTGACAAGAAAGCGGTGAATACAGCTGCAT
The DNA here is from genome assembly GCA_963921325.1 of Logfia minima. NCBI lineage: Eukaryota > Viridiplantae > Streptophyta > Magnoliopsida > Asterales > Asteraceae > Logfia > Logfia minima. Next base: position 23,982,519 of record OY992765.1, on the reverse strand, counting down.
GTTCCTCAGCAACTGCAGGAGATGCTCCTTTAAGATTGGAGTAAGTACCACCCCCACTAGCAGAGTTTGTGGTAGTATATCCAAAACCACCAGATAAATTAGGAGCACCAGAACCCCCAGAGAAGAATGCAGCCCCAGCAGCTTGAGTTGCTGCAGCAGGAACATCCACACCATATAACATGGGATTCTGAATATGTGCAGTAGCCTTGGTCTCCTTCTTCTGCATGTCCAGAAGGTCAGCAGCAATCTGTCCAATTAGATCATCAAGCTCCATATCCATTATATCCTCGTCTTTTTCCATTAGCAGCACTCGTGTATTCCATTTCTTTGGTAATGAACCCAGAAGCTTCTTGTTTACATCAGTTTTGTCGAGATTTACTCCTCCCTCAACCAATTCACTTACGAGCTGAGAATATCGACTACACATATCTTCCAGAGACTCAGTAGGTAACATGTCAAAGACCTCAAACTGTTTCTTAACCAGATCCAGTTTGTTTCGTTTGTACTGATCACTACCACCACATTTCTTCTCAAACCCCTTCCATAGATCATAAGCGGTCTTGTGATGGCGTAGTTGTCTCAATATCTGTTGAGGTAAGGCCATAGTAATCGCAGAATATGTTTTTCGTTCAGTATCGAAAGCCTTACGTTCTTCAGGAGTCATTGATTTAATGGACTTTTCAGGAATAGGTCCATTAAATATACCGGTTCGAACAGGGCGTTCATATCGTTCCTCAAGATAGATCAGCATCTCAGCATCGTTGAAAGATACAAACGCTTCAAACCGTTGACGCCAGTCTAAGTAGTTCATACCCGTAGTGTACATCGGTGGTTTGTTTGTAGAGCCCACCTCACTAGAATGCTTTAGTATTGCCCCAACCTGTTGAAGTGATGTTGATGTAGAAGCAGACATGGTAATGGGCTCGAGAGACTTTTCAAAAATTTTGAAAAACTGAAAAATGCGACACAAATGATATGTCGCAGAGGTTATGTCGCAAGAAGACTAGCAGCGACACAATGATTATGTCGCAACTGAACAGACAGCGACACAGTGTTTATGTCGCAGTTCTATGTCGCAGGATTAAGGTCGCTGAAACCTTATGTCGCAACACTATGTCGCTGGATTAAGGTCGCTGAAACCCTATAGCGACACAATATTATGTCTCAACACTATGTCGCAAACACGGCGCTGTCAGTACGAACAAACCTCAAAAACACAGATTTTCGAACCCTAAATGTTTTTTATCGAAAAAGCCAGTAAAAGTAGAGATTTTTAGGTTCAAAAACACCAAAATGCAGCTCTAAAATACCAATAAAGAAGATCAAACACCAAGAAAATGTCAAATGATCAAAAAAGTATTAAAAAGCTTAACCAAATGATTTGATACCACTAACAATCAAAGATTATGGCTCTGATACCAATTGTGGATCCCATAGGGTGATCTTTTAATCAAATCAAGAGGAGAAGAAGACAAGAACACAAGCAAAATGATATAAAGTTTGGACAAAATGATAAACAAGTGAGATAAAACTTTATATTACTCAATCCCCAAAATATTCTCTCAAAGTGAGTGTAGCAGCCAAAATACAGAGAATAAAGTGAGTGCAAAATGTCTTTCCCTAAATATCTCTAACATTTATATTTATACTAAACAGACTGGCCGTTCTGCGACACAAACCTTGTGTCGCAGAGATCACTATTGTGACACAAGCACTGTGTCGCAAATACAACTAATGCGACACAAGCACTGTGTCGCAGTACACAGAGAATGTAATTTTTCTAAGTCTATTACATATACAGACACAGTATAGACTAGACCAACTGACAGACACTCTAAGATGCATCAACACTAACTTCGAAGGCTTCAAGTTCGTACGAACTTACAACTGTAAGTTCGAATGGCTATTTCCAATAGGTTCGTACGATGCTTTCTGAGTTCGTACAAATCTAATTTTTGAACATAATTTTGATCTAAAACTCAGATCTAGTTCAATTCAACCAATAAATTCAAAAAACTCTTGCACAATACGAAGCACTAACACACAAGGAAGCCAAAAGTACAACTTTTATCTTCCAAAACACTTGCACACTTGTTTACTTGGCGTTTTTCAATGCCGAACCCAACAATGAACTTGTCAAGCTCTGATACCAATTGAAAGTCCCCTTGAACGGATCCAAACGAGATTGATACGTGTATTAGAGTGCAGAATCCTTTAATACACTTAAATAACAATTAAACTGGTGTAACGAAAGTGTTTATAAGCTTTTATCAAAGTTACTTCGAATGTATTCGAACTTAGCAGAGTTTCACAATATATTCGAACTTATATTCCAATAAAAATCGTACAAAATGAATACTTCGAACTTATATTTATATACAGCCAAGTTCGTACGAACTTAGCTGCTCTAAATTCGTATGAACTTACCTGTAAGTTCGTATCTACTCTAAGTTTGTACGAACCTACAAGTTCCTACAAACCTACAAGTTCGTACGAACCTACATATATACTAAAACAAAATATTCAATTACATTAAACAACATAAACAAATTACAAACTAACTATTACAAATATGAAGCTGTTGTCACATTTCATGTACCAACACAAAGCTAGGCTTGTAGTTCAAGGATTTTCTCAATGACCTGAAATTGATTATGAGGAAACGTATTCTCTTGTTATGGATGCAATTACCTTTAGATATTTGCTCAATCTTTTCGTATCTAAAAATCTTGAAATGCGTCTTATGGATGTTGTTATAACTTATCTATATGGATCATTATATAGTGATATCTATATGAAATTCCTAGATGGATTTAGAATTCCTAAATCCTTAAGTACAAAACAAGGAAATGTATTCCATAAAACTAGAAATATCTTTATATGGGTTGATACACTCAAGACACATGTGTATAAACATTTAAGCGATTACTTGACAAGTAAAGGATATACAAATAATCTTAATTGTCCATATGTCTTTATTAAGAAAACAATATATGGATTTATGATCATTGATGTCTATGTTGATGATCTAAACATTATTGGAACAAATAAAGAAATCAATGAAGTCATTGCACATTTAAAGAAAGAATTGGAAATGAAAGACCTTGGAAAAACCAAATATTTTCTTGGTTTATAGATTGAGCACATGCATAATGGAATACTTGTTCCTGAGTCAAATTATAAACAAAAGGCCTTAAAACATTTTAACATGGACAACGCCAATCCTTTAAGCACTCCAATGGTTGTCAGATCACTCAATGTTGACAATGATCCATTTTGTCTTCACGAAGTAAATGAAGTGGTTGTTGGACAAGAAGTATCATACCTTAGTGCTATTGGAGCTCTAATGTATCTTACAGATTGTACTAGACCTGACATTTCTTTTTTAGTTAACATGCTAACAAGGTTTAGTTCAGTACCAACAAAACGACCCTGGAATGGGATTAAACACATTTTTCGATACCTACGTGGAAGTACTGACTTAGGTCTGTTTATTTGTCTGATCAAAGCTAGGATACGTTGGTTATGCAGATGGATTTTATTTGTCTGATCCTCAGAAAGCTAGATCTCAAACTGATATGTATTCATAAATGGAGGTACTACAATTTTCTAGTGTTCTCAAAAGCAGACGCTTGTTGCAACATCTTCAAATCATGCTAAGGTTAGTGCATTGCAAAACGCTAGCAGAGAGTCTGTATGGTTAAGGTCAATGATGCAACTCATTTTTACTTCATGCGTATTAGAGAAAGAAAAGATGGCGACTGTGATTTACAAAGACAATGCAAGTTGGTCAATGATGCAACTCATTTTGACTTCATGCGGAGTTGAGAAAGAAAGGATGCCGACTGTGATTTACAAAGATATTGCAACTTGTACTGCACGAATGAAAGAAGGATATATCAAGAGTGGCAGAACTAAACATATACCTCTAAGATATTTTTCATTGATTTAAGATCTTATAAAGAATGATCAGATTGAGATGCAATATGTTCAATCCAACAATAACTCAGCATATCTTTTCACGAAGGCATTTCCAACTACAATTTTCAGAAGAAAAAAAAATGTTCTTAGTATTGGGATGCAGCATGTTCGAAACATGTAATGTATTATGGTTTTCAAAATGAGGTGGAGTCAACCCTATACACTACACTCTTTTTCCCTAAGCTAAAGTTTTTTTCCGTTAAGTTTTCTTTAGCAAGGTTTTTAACGAGGCAGCACTTCAAAGTTGACTCTGCATTGAATAAAGTGTCATCCAAGGGGGAACGTTATAAAATAGTTGGAACACATGCCTATTTGATTGCCGCTTTTATCAATATCCTAGATCAATAATGTAATGCTACTTGTTCCATAAGTAGTGGAATGTGTAGTATGTAAGTAATATAAATGCCCCACTATACATTGAAGTAAAATTCACCTAGTTTACATCTTAAAGTAAAATTTCTTCTCCAATCTCTTATAGCTCTCTAACCTAGCTCAAAAGTTCTTAAATTATATTGCTATTTGAGACTTCATTTTCGTTATATTACAATACTTTTGTCCTTTACCGACATTCTTTATTCTTCATTCTCCTATCTTTTAATTATTTTATCTTTGGAACTACGTGGTCACATAAGAACCACTTCAAGGCATTTAACTTTTCGTGATTTGTGGCTTCATATTTACAGTTCGTGCCACTACAAAATTTGAGTAACTAGTCGGCTCCTCTGCTTTTATCACAACAGCACGAGATACTTCATACGATATCTCGATCATACAAAGAATGGATTTTGGATACCAGTGTCATCACACAACTTACTTTGGGTGCAGGTAATCTCAAACTTATTTTTAAAATTAACACTTATTAGTGTGTAATAATCGGTGATGGATTCACTATACCCGTTTCTAAGATGGTGTTGATACATCTTAGTGTGTCTGTCAGTTGGTCGAGTCTGTAATGTGTTTGTAAATGTAATAGACTTGTTAAGTTTACATTATCTGTGTTCTGCGACACAAGGCTTGTGTCGCATGAGTTGTAGTTGCGACACAGTGTTTGTGTCGGAATAGTGATCTCTGCGACACAAGGCTTGTGTCGCATAAGTCGGCTAGTTTGTTTAGTATAAATATCAAAGATAGAGATATTTAGGGCAAGACTTTCACACACACTTTATTCTCTGTATTTTTGGCTGCTACATTGATTGAGAGAGAATATTTGGGTATTTGGTAATATAAAGTATTATTTATTGCATTTGCTCCACTTTGTTTTTGCTTTATATTCTTGTGATTGTCTCCTCCATACGATTTGATTAAAAGATCCATCTTAAAGGGATCAACAATTGGTATCAGAGCCATAATCATTGATTTTGGTGGTATCAAATCGTTTTGGTAAGTTTTTAATACTTATTTTGATTATTTAACATTTTTTTGGTGTTTGATCTTCATTATAAAGTGTTTTGAAGCTGAAACTTGAGTTTTTAAGCCTAAAAAACTAAGCTTTTACGAAGTTTTTCATTAAAAAAATCATTGGGTTTCAAAATATTTCATTTTTGAGTTTTCTGGGTCTGACAGCGCCGTTTTGCGACACAAGTCTGCGACATAAATTTGTGTCGCTAATAGGGTTTTAGCGACCTTAACATTTGCGACATAAAGTTGCGACATACTTGTTTTGCGACACAAGGTCTGCGCCACAGATATCTTGCGACACAATATTTGTGTCGCTGTAATATCTTCTGCGACACAATCTGCGACACAACAGTTGTGTCGCTGACTCCAGTTTTAGAAACTTTTTGAAAAGTATTTCGAGCCCGTTACGATGACGTCTTCTGCATCAGCATCTATTCAACAAGTTGGGGCTTTGTTAAAACATAATAGTGAGGTAGGTTCAACAAATAAACCACCTATGTATACAAATGGAATGAATTACTCGGATTGGCGTCAGAGATTTGAAGCATTTGTATCTTTCAACGATCCTGAAATGCTAATTTATATGGAAGAAAGATATGAACGCCCCGGGAGGATCGGTATCTTTGATGGACCTATTGTAGGACCGTTAAAGGACAGGCCTTTTTTCACAATGAATCAATATCAAATGCTAGAGCGCGGAATACAATAGCAAAATTAAAGTACGTTTAGAATTAAACTCAACACAAGTAATCACATATAATTATATTAATCAACACAAATCAGATGTGAATTACAGATGAATGACCAGAGAGAATACCACAGGCTGCACAAATTCGTATTTCAGCAACAGCAGCAGCAAAACCGAAACCCTAATTAGGTATTTATACTATCACCTAATCAGCTAGGCGATATTGATGATATCGCCTAGGCGATATAGCGATATTGTCAATGTAGCTGGATACATCAGAATTTGACTAACTAATTACAATTCAAACTCTAGACCAAGTGACAGACACACTAAATGTACCAACAAACTCCCCCATGTCTGCAGCTTGGTCTTCAAAAATAATCTTCAGTTAAGTCTTCAATCAAACTCCTCTGTGTCTTCAATAATTAGACACTCCCCCATTGAGATAGCATGGTCTTCGGAATTTTGATGTCTAGAGTCATGTGACTAACACACTTTTTCATACAATAAGATCTTCAAACTATATGACCATCTCTCAATCTTTAGCAGCTTCTCCAATAGAATTTATCTTCACAGTCTTTGGAGAATAACCAACATCTTTTATATCTTCAATATTTGACTTTAACAAGATATGTGATATTGAATAAAACAACATAGAAATAAAATATTTTTGTAATTTTTCTTTATAATTTGAAAGTAAAGAATACCAAAAAGAAAATAAAAACAGGGATAAGATTGTAATATGTCTGCTTAAGGATCATATCAGGATAACATGCAGTTATTAGGAAATAGCAAGAGTTATTTCGATTATCAGTATATTTGTCCAAATTTAAATTCACTTAGCATATTTAAATCACCGGGTATAAATATTAGTTCAAGACGATTATTGGTATGTTTGTCCATATAAACATCTAGCAATCAGAATTTACAAGTGCATTTTGAATTTATTATTCATGATTACCAGAGAAGCTTCCCTTTTGATATACTCTTATGATCAGGATACATGCATAACATCCATGTAATGAGTGTGATTATTGTATTCCATCTTTAAAGTCAAATCATGAATAAATGTTCAAGTACATTTGTATTCAATTAAAGAATAAATTTGACTATGGTTAGAGACAAACAAATCTAAAATCAAACCAGAGGTGACAGGTCTGTACTTTCGTACAACAGAGCGACATAGTTTGACTAGAGACCTTGATAACGGTATTCTTGTATCTTGGTCTAGTTTGCTATATGTTAAGATATACTGACTGAAACTAGGTTAACATATTTCTGGATGTAGCAAAAGAAACACTCAGTATATCTCCCAGATGAATTCTTTAGGATACTCAATGACATGTGTTATGGTAGTATCTATCACATAAGAATTAAGACTTATCGTCATACATCAGAAGAAAGTGTTCACATGATAATTTTGATACTTAAGTTTATTTTGTGCACTTAAAACCTTTATGTTAGATGTCTACCAATACATCATATGATGAAGCTAATATTTAGAGAAGGCAGTTCAAGTATGCTAGATAAATCTACTGACACATCAAACATAAACCTTAAAATTTCCATTTTGTGTACATGTCACCTAATGAACTATCATATCCCAAGGTATTTACAAACACAAACCAAAATGTTTTCCAGAATTAAGAATCTTCCAGAATTAAGAATCTTGCTGTTCAAATTTCTGATCGAAATCATCAGAATTTTTAATGTTTTAAAATTACTCCCCCTGAACAGCAAATTCTTTCTCAATTTTAATTCAAAGGTTATCCCCTAAAAATGAAACTAATTTGAAATATATATATATAAAAGTTTAAATATCTATATAAAATTTCTTTAAGTTAATAAATTTCGCAACGTTACATTTCTTTGATACTAAAAAGTATAAAGAGTGGTTGTTGCAGTACTAATAAAAGTTCCAAAATCACATATCAAGTCAAATCAAATGCTTTTAACCACGTTATGCCGTCTCGAAGCTTTGAGAATCTCATCCAGTCAATCACAATGCACCACACCTAACTTCCACAATACGCATCCTTGCAGTCAAGAAAAATATAATCTATCAAAGAGCTGACTGCAACACCACAAACAATGAAACATTAGATTTTATGGGACACCCAAGCCTTGATAGTCTTGGGGTGTCCATTAGCGTCCATAATCATTACATCAACGAGTTTATGATATTTTAACATGTCACTTGATTTCATTGATGTATTGTTTGTGGATTTTTGTTTCCAAACCTACTTAACATTGAATGAAGATGGTTGCTGATTAACTACATCAACCTTTCTAACCAGCGGTTGAGAAGGTATAATGTTATTAACCTTTAAAATTTGAAAATTACGAGATGACCCACGTTGTTTTGATCTCTGAAAGTTTTTATATTTAGTATGGCGTGGATCATTTCGTGATGCCCATTTTCTAGCAAGCACCGGACACTGATTAATGAGATGACCCTGCTTCTTACAATAGAAACATGATCGTCTCTCTCGGAAAGTTTGGTCATCACTCGACAGTGGTTTCGGTGAAGGAGATGACTTACGAGGCTTGTTTTCAGGTACATTTACAGCACATGAACACTTATGTGAACATGAAGGAGTAAATGTATTTGCAGTTGAAGAAATCTTTTTAAAAAATATTTGACCTCTACCTTCGGTAGTAAGTATTAAATTTTCTGGTTTGTTGTTATTCTTCTTAACTTTCTTTGTAACCTCGTGAGTTACATCCTCCACTTCCACCACCTTTTCAACATTTGTTGAAGGCACAAACAAAATAGGTTCAAATTTAGGCTTAATAAGCTCAGCCTTCTTTTTATTTGAACTCGGGACTTTAAGCAACTCAGGTCGCTTGACATCAACAGCCTTAACAAGCTTAGACTGTGTAACCTCTACAACTTTAACAGTAACTGGTTTCACAACAGGGTTTGTATCCTTCTTGAGAACAGAAGGGACATAATCTTTTATTTCATCCTGTGAGAGACTGGGCTGATTCAAGTTTGAGGGAGGAGGTTGGTTGTGATAATCAATTCCTGCCTTACTATTTGTATCAGTCCTTTGACTTTGCAGGATGTCGGAAAAGACCATAGTAGATGTTGAAATGTTTGCAAGTCTTCGTTTTAAATCAATATTATCAGCTTGAGTATTAGCAAGATCCTTTTTAAGATGAGCAATTAGTTTTAAATAGCTATCAATTTCATCTTGTTTGCTGTAGATCATAGCTTTCAACTCTTTCTTTTCTTCAATAAGTGTCTTTTGATTTATTTCAAAAACTTTTTCATTATCTTTTAACACTCTGTTCGCTTGAATAAGACTTGTTAGATCTGTATTCAAACGATCATTATCTACTATGTACCTGTTGATTTTACCAGTTAGTTTGATACAAGAATTACAAATAAAAGAATCACAGTCTACCTCATTTTGGACATCTGCCATAAGAGCTAAGTTATCCGTAGCAGAAAAATCATATGGTTCATCGTCCATCAGTAGAGCAGCCTTGGCGACCTCAGTTTCTTTCTTGTAAGGAGAAGATTTAGTAAATCCAGTAGACGGTTGTCTACTCTTCTCACATTCACGAGCAAAATGTCCCAGATTTTGACACTTATAACATCTGATCTTGGACTTATCGAAACCCATGCTCGTTTGATCAGTGACGTCTTCAAGAGATTTCTTTCCTGTTTTCTTCAAATAGGTCTTCGTTCTTCTGGTAAGCATAGCCATGTTCCAACGAAGGTCCACTCTCTCTAGCTCATCAGGATCAACTTGAGCAAAGTCTTCATCGGTAAGATCTACCGAGCTAATCCTCTTCGATAAAAACTCATCATATGATGATAAAAACGCATTGAAGATTACTGCATGCTCATTGTGTGATGCAGTAGCAGAAGAGGATGGTTGGGTTGAAAAAGAAGAAAATGTTCCTGGTTTAGATTCAGAAGTAGACGGCCCAGATAGAAGAGCTGTACTTTCATATCCAAAACTACTATTATCAGGAAGCAAAGAGCTAGATTTTGTGCTTTTCTTTTGGATATCCAAAGCACATGTTTCTAATTTTCCAATAAGTTGATCCAAAGACATTGCCAATACGTCTGGATCACTTTCCATCATTAATACTCGAGTTTCCCAAGAAGGAGGTAGAGCATTTAGCAGTTTCTTGTTGACCTGCATAGAGCTAAATTTGTGTCCACCCTCAGTCAGCACATTCACAAGACGTGAATATCTACAGAACAAGTCCTTAACCGTCTCGTTCTTCTGAATATCAAACAGATCATACTGTTTCTTTACAAATTCCAGCTTAATTTGCTTGTATTCAGTGGTACCTCCACATCTTTCAGCTATACCATTCCACAGATCATAAGCTTTATCATGGTGTTTGAACATATTCATAGCATCGGCAGGTAAAGACATGGTTATAGCAGAGTGAGCCTTTCGTTCACATTCCCATGCCTTACGTTCCTCAGCAGTCATTGAACGAATGGTTTTTGGAGGAGGTATACCCACATGTTCTCCACCTGCAACCGGTCTAACGTATCGTTCAAGTAAAGGTATCTCCATTTCAGGGTCGGTAAACGCAACGAACGATAAGAATCTCCCACGCCATTCAGAATACTCCATTCCTGGAGCAAAAATGGAGGTTTGTTTGCAGAACCAACCTCGGCATTGTGTTTCAACATTGCATTAACAGCTTGTAATGTAGTCATTTTAATAACGATTAAAAGATTTGACTTTTGATTGAAAATTTCAAATTTTTCCGAACGAATTTTTCCCTCCAAAAATTTCAAATTTTTTTATTTTTTATTTTTTATTTTATTTTATTTTTTTGCTCGAGTAAAATGAAAATTTTCTCAAACTAGAATTAGGGAACGGGAAGCTCAAATTCAAATTTTGATAATTTTTTTTTTTTTTTTTTTTTTTTTTTGAAATCAGACTAAAAGGGCGATACCACAGGCGATATTGAGAACAATATCGTTAAGATCAACTAGGCGATATCAGTAATATCGCTAGTAATATCGCTAGTGATATCGCTCAAATTAATGAGCACAGAACAGACAATGTCGCTGAAAACCCTAGTGGCGATATTGATGGTAATATCGCTATCAATATCGCTAAAACGGCTGAAAACCTTAAAAATTATAATTTTTACGAATCAAACGAAAATAAGGTTTAAAAAATACGAACACAGCACCAGATATCACAAAAACTAATGAATAAAAACCTTTTAAGACTGATAAATGATTTGTTTATCGTAAAACAAGTTTAAAAGATTTATAAACGTACTAAAATTGATTCAAAAACCACTAATCCAATGATTAATGGCTCTGATACCAATTGTAGGACCGTTAAAGGACAGGCCTTTTTTCACAATGAATCAATATCAAATGCTAGAGCGCGGAATACACTAGCAAAATCAAAGTACGTTTAGAATTAAACTCAACACAAGTAATCACATATAATTATATTAATCAACACAAATCAGATGTGAATTACAGATGAATGACCAGAGAGAATACCACAGGCTGCACAAATTCGTATTTCAGCAACAGCAGCAGCAAAACCGAAACCCTAATTAGGTATTTATACTATCACCTAATCAGCTAGGCGATATTGATGATATCGCCTAGGCGATATTGCCAATATCGCTATAGCGATATTGTCAATGTCGCTGGATACATCAGAATTTGACTAACTAATTACAATTCAAACTCTAGACCAAGTGACAGACACACTAAATGTACCAACACCTATTCCTGAAAAATCCATTAAGTCTATGACTCCTGAGGAACGTAAGGCTTTTGACACTGAAAAGAAGACTTACTCTGCTATTACCATGGCTTTACCTCAACAGATTCTCCGACAACTTCGCCACCACAAAACTGCGTATGATTTATGGATTGCTTTTGAAAAGAAATGTGGTGGCAGTGATCAGTACAAACGGAACAAACTGGATCTAGTCAAGAAACAGTTTGAAGTCTTTGACATGCTGCCTACTGAATCTCTTGAAGATATGTGCAGTAGATATTCACAGCTTGTTAGTGAATTAGTCGAGGGAGGTGTAAATCTCGACAAAACTGATGTTAACAAGAAGCTTTTGGGTTCCTTACCCAAAAAGTGGAATACACGAGTGCTGCTGATGGAAATAGATGAAGACATTATGGACATGGAGCTAGATGATTTGGTTGGACAGATTGCTGCTGATCTCTTAGATATGCAGAAAAAGGAAACCAAAGCTACTGCACACCTTCAGACCCCGAAGTTATATGGTGTGGATGTTCCTGCTGCAGTGACTCAAGCTGCTAGTTCTGCATTTTTCTCTGGAGATTCTGGTATTTCTGGTCCCCCAAATACATCTGGTGGATTTGGATATCCCACCATCAACTCTTCAAGTGGGAGTGGTGCTTATTCAAACTTCAAAGGTGCATCTCCTGCAGTTTCTGAAGAACATGCAGCTGTCTTTACAGCTTTCTTGTCGGCTTATGATGACTTCCTATCCAACAAAAACAGCACTGTGGATCTGACTGAAGAAGATTTCAGTCAAATTGATCAAGAAGAGCTTGAGCGTATGAACTTGAAGTGGAGCATGGCTATGCTCACAAGAAGAGTCAAGAACTTCTTGAAGAAAACTTATTCGGAAGAGAAGGGTCTGGGTTTTAACAAGAGCAAGGTGAAATGCTACCAGTGTCATAACTATGGACACTTTGCTCGTGAATGTGACCGCAAGAAGAACCCACCTTCTGGCCTATCTAAACCTTCTCAGTACAACTCAACTGATAAGACCAAAAATGATGAGAAGGCAATGGTTTCCGCTGCACTGCTGCTTTCTAACAATGCTTGGGAATGGTCTGATCCAGATGAGGATGATGCAGAAAAGGCACTAATGGCTGAGGTGCATGAGGTAGATGACGAACCTTTATCTTGTATTTTGTGCATTAAATTGACTAACCAACTAAACAGGTATAGAGAGGATACCAAACGCCTTACCACTGTTATTGAAAATTTAAATGAAACAAATGACATGTTAAGAAACAGTGATAAGGCAAGTGGTTTAAAGTTAAAAGCTATTTTAGAAGAGAAAAAGGAATTGAAAGCTAAAATTTTTGAACAACAAGATGAAATTGGTAGCTATGTTGATGTACTATCATCTGTTAAAAAAGAACTTTTGAGTCTCAAACTGAGGTTCTAAATTTAAAGAAAAAGCTTTCAAACTTTTCGGTCTCCTCTCTAGTCTTTGATGAAATCCTACAGGCACAGAGGACCGATACCAAAAGTAAGGCAGGACTTGGTTTTCATCAAGTTCCACCTCCTAAGGATTATCTTCCCATGCCTGTTAGGGATAATGTTAATGACTTAATGCCTATCTTTACAAAGATAGATGTTAAACCCGTCAAACCTGCTGTTAGCATCAAAATAAGTAAGCATGAGCTAGTTAAGGCTGAAACTGTCTTCATTGCATCCAAACAACCTGAAACTAGTAGGCCCGAGCCAGTTAGGGCTAATACTAGTGAGTCTGAAACAAGTAAGACTCAAAAGGTTGAGAAAGTTAAACCTATTAAGGCCAAGATTCATCAGACTGAACTTATTAAGTCTGAAAATATTGTTGAGCCTAAATTAGGAAATACTCTTTCTGTGCTTCCTCGTATTATTGAAGAGGAAATTGAAATTGAGGATATAACTGATCAAGAGTATCGACCAGTTAAGAAAAACGTCAAGCCTGAAAATCATATAATTACTATCGAACAAAATGAACAGGCTATAACAAAAGGAAAAGGTAAAGCTATGGCTGAACCTCAAAAGAAGATTGTTTCTAAAACAACTATATTAAATAAATCTTCTAAAAACTCTTCTAAAGCATCTCTTGTTGAATGCTCACGTAAATGTGACTGTTCAACACATGCTTCTTTTGGTCGAGCTCATCGGTTTATTCCTCAATCTCAATCAAGTGTTGAGTATCGATCCTGCTTTTACTGCAAGAAGCAAGGTCATTTGATAAATGTTTGTCCCGTGCTTGCGAAGAAACAGTATGGGAAACAGGTTTCGCGAGCCTCAAAATTTAAGAATCCTTCAAAGAAGTCTATTTCAATGAAAGGCTCAAAGACTCCTGTCCCAGTTGTCAAAGTCAACAAAGTTGAGCAAAATACTTTGCAAAACTTGAAGCTCAAAGTTGTTGACTCGCAAGCATCCAAACCAAAGTAGGTTTGGAAGATTAAAGAATCTTGCAAAGATTCTACATCCGACAATACCTCATCAGTCAAACATTCTAAACTTTTTGAAAACAAAGTTTTGACTGATGTGGTCATTGTTGATGATGTAAAGAATAGTAAATGGTATATCGACAGCGGTTGTTCTCGGCACATGACCGGTGATGTTTCCCTTTTATCTGAGGTTCATGCCTACAATGGAGGATATGTGGCCTTCGCTGGTGACAAAGGGGGAGTTATTTCTGGTCAGGGTACGCTTACTAATAGAATGGTAAGCTTTGAGAAGGTGAATTTTGTAGAACAATTGCAGCACAATCTTCTCAGTGTCTCTCAAGTGTGCGATAAAAAGTACACTACTACTTTCACAGACACCGAGTGTTGCATATTGAAGCCGGGATTTGTTATCCCTGAAGAATGGGTGCTTCTGAGGGCACCTCGGGAGCGAGACACGTATATTCTTGACATGAGTACTGTGGAAACTACACAGCTCACTTGTCTTCTTTCTAAAGCTCCTGAGAAGGAATCGTTATTATGGCACAGGCGTATGGGACACTTGCACTTTCGCAAGATGAACTACCTGATCAAGAATGATCTAGTGCAAGGTGTCCCTAAGCAATCCTTTGGACTGAATGATCATTGCGTCCCTTGTCAGAAAGGAAAGCAACACAAGTCTCACAGACCGAAGCTGGCCAATTCAACTGAGAAGCCCTTGGAGCTGCTTCACATGGATCTATTCGGGCCAGTCAGAAAGAAGAGTTTGGGAGGTACTTCTTATTGTCTTGTTGTGACGGATGATTATTCGCGGTTTTCTTGGGTTTATTTTCTGAAGACCAAGGATGAAGTGCTTGAGATTCTCATCTATCTATTCGACAAACTGCAAAATCTTTGTGAGTTGAGAATCAAGAAGATAAGGAGTGATAACGGTACAGAGTTTAAGAACTTGATTATAGAGCTGTACTGTTTGAGCAATGGTATTGAACACCAATTCAGTGCCGCAAGGACTCCACAGCAAAATGGGGTTGCAGAACGTAAGAATAGGACTTTGATTGAGGCTGCACGTACAATGCTATCTGACTCTAAGCTTCCAATCACATTTTGGGCCGAAGCTGTGAATACGGCCTGCTATGTTCTGAATCGGGTGTTAATGGTTAAGAAGAAGAACAAGACATCCTATGAATTGTTCAACAACAGAAAGCCTAATCTACAGTTTCTTGAACCATTTGGCTACCTATGCACTATTATGCACACCAAGGAACGAATTGCTAAGTTTGGTGAGAAATCTTGTGAAGGTGTTTTTCTAGAATTCTCTAATAACTCACCAAACAAACGTGTGTATAATCTAGTGTCCAAGCGTGTGGAAGAACATTTTGAAGTCACCTTTTTCCATTACACTAACAACCCTCATGGGAAGGGACCCGAATATTTGTTTGACTATCAAACACTGTTTGATTCTTTTAATATTCCTGAGGTGAATGAAGAAGAGGATATAGTGACACTACTTCAAGGGCTGGACATCGCTTCTGAGACACCACCCATCTCTGTTCCTCCACCACCTACATGAACACCAGCAACTGCTCCTGCTGCTACTTGTGAGACTCCACCTCCACTCGTTACTGAGAATGTTCCTGATCCTACAAATGATGAGGAACAAATGTTTGAGGATTCTGTTCAATCACCTGCATCTGACCTTGAAGATTTACCTGCACTTCAACTCGAACTTGAAGCTGACTCTACAAACCTTGATTCTATCATCGTTCCGGCTGCAATTCCGAGTTCTCGGATCAATGTGTCACATCCAGTTGATGCCATTCTTGGTGATTTAAACAAAGGTGTTTTAACGAGAAGACAGATTGCTGCTGCTGAACAATCAGTGTTGACACCGTCTCCTGTTACCGTCACTGATCCTGTTTGTCTTGCTTCGGAAATTGAAGAATGCTTTCTCTCACAAGTAGAACCGAAGAAGACAGCTGATGCGTTAAAGGATCCATACTGGGTTGAGGCTATGCAGGAAGAGCTTCAACAATTCAACAAGCTGCAAGTATGGACTTTGGTGCCTTTACCCAAGGGTGTTCATCCTATTGGCACTCGTTGGGTATATCGTGTGAAGAAGGATGATCGGGGCGTGGTAATTCGCAACAAAGCACGTCTAGTGGTCCAGGGCTTCACTCAAATTGAAGGTTTGGACTACGATGAAGTATTTTCCCGGTTGCTCGTTTGGAATCCATCCGCATTTTACATTTACTTAGTGTGTCTGTCAGTTGGTCGAGTCTGTAATGTGTTTGTAAATGTAATAGACTTGTTAAGTTTACATTTTCTGTGTTCTGCGACACAAGGCTTGTGTCGCATGAGTTGTAGTTGCGACACAGTGTTTGTGTCGCAATAGTGATCTCTGCGACACAAGGCTTGTGTCGCATAAGTCGGCCAGTTTGTTTAGTATAAATATCAAAGATAGAGATATTTAGGGCAAGACTTTCACACACACTTTATTCTCTGTATTTTTGGCTGCTACATTGATTGAGAGAGAATATTTGGGTATTTGGTAATATAAAGTATTATTTATTGCATTATATTCTTGTGATTGTCTCCTCCATACGATTTGATTAAAAGATCCATCTTAAAGGGATCAACAGATGGGCCACACTCACATATCCAACCCTTATCGTCCCTTACATCTTACAAATGTTCTTTTCATGCCTAACATCGTTAATAATCCTATTTATGTTCGTCGATTTACCATTGATAACAAGTGTTCTATTGAATTTGATCCTTATGGTTTTTTTGTTAAATACCTAGAAACTCGTCAAATCCTACGATGTGACATTACTGGTGATCTTTCTTTATCCAATGTATGTACAGAAAGTCAATCCCTCTGGCATTAACATTGACATTGCCTTTGAAATCTCTTGTGTCTAACAAATTAATCTCATACAGTAAAGATAAAACCCCAATTTTATGTCATTCATGTCAACTAGGAAAACAAACAAAACTTATGTTCTATAGCTCCGAGTCTGTAGTTCAATGTCCTTTCAATATCATTCATTGCGATATATGTGCATTAGGTATGATGTATTATTCCTTGTTAATTTTTCTCACTTTCTTTGGGTTTATCTTTAACATCGTAAATTTGTTGTCTTCTCTAAGTTCTTACATTTCGTGCATATTTTCACACTCAATTTAAGTGTGAAATTTTGTGCTTTTCGGTGTGATCACGGTGGGGAATTTGATAAAAACTCCATGCATGATCTCTTTGTCACTAATGGGATCCAGTTTCGATCTCCTATCCTCATACCTTGCAACAAAACGACAAGTTTGAATGCATGATTCGTACTGTTAATAACATGGTTCATACTCTCCTTTTTCAGGCTCACTTTCCATCTAAATATTGAGTAGAAGCATTACACGTAGCTATTCATCTCCTCAATATTCTTCCCTCCACCTCCATCCAAAGTGCCATCCCTTTCACTAAACTATTCTACAAACCGACGTCATACTTACCTTCGCAGTTTTAGTTGTCTTTGTTATCCCTACACTCCCACCACACAAACTAGATTCGCGAACCATTCCATGTATATTTCTTGGTTATCCGGTCAACCATTGTAGATATCGGTGTCACCTTAACATCAAGAAAGTCATACTTTCTCGACATGTCATTTTTGATGAGTCCTCATTCCTATTTGCATCATTCTCACTTACTAAAGCACCCTCTTATGAGTTTGTTGAAACTTCGTGTGATCTCTCTCCTATCTCTCGGCATTTCTTACAGTCCACATTTTCCATTACGGGGGCATCTCACCTGTCAACTTTGACACCATCCTCTCAAACGGAAGCTCCTACCATACCTCTTTCCTCACCGTCTATAGCTACCCAAGACAGTCTCTCTCCGGCTGTTAATGATAGCCCTTCTAGTATGAACTCATCCTGACCTGACATCCCTAGTCCACTCCCCACTCATCCAATGGTCACATGTTCTCAATATGATATTCACAAGCCTATCTCGAGACTTATTCCTCACACTGCCACTACTACTCCTACTATACCTTACTCCTACACCCAAGACCTTTAGGATCCACACTGGCATGCAGTTATGCAGACTTAATGTAGTGCTCTTATTAAAAATGGGACTTGGGTACTTGTTCCTCCACCACCTAGGGTTAATGTGGTCCGTTTGATGTGGTTTATAAATGCAAGTTGTGTGGTGATGGCTCTCTCGATTGTTATAAAGTTGGGTTGGATGCAAATGGCAAAGCCAACGACCTTGCATTGATTTTGACGAGACTTCTAGTACTTTTGTGAAACTGGTCACCATTCGTACACTTATGAGCTTCGGTCTTTCTCAATCTTGGTCTATTCATCAGCTCAATGTTTAGGATGCTTTCCTCCATGGTTCTTTATGGGAAACTATTTATATGTTTTAGCCTCTAGAGTTTATTGATCCGCACCATCCAGATTATGTATGTTATCCACAGAAATCTCTCTATGGCTTTAAATATGCACCTCAAGCTTAGTATCACTGTTTTGCATCATATGCCTCTAAGATAGGCTTTTGTTAGAGCAAGTCTGACTCTTCTTTCTTTGTTTATTGCCATGGTCAGATTTGGTATACTGTTAGGTCTTAAAGTACGAATATAGAACTTATATTCAATAAACACATAGAGTTTTAAATGTTTAATACTAAATTGATAAACAGTATTAAGTATTTATGTTGCTTTGCGGAATAATTAACAACAAATAAACTCAATAATCTCATAATATTATTGAACGTCGTATATAGGTAATATAGATTATAGAGTTATTTAAAGCTATGTTTTTTGTAACCTAATGTTCTCTAATTTATACACATATTTAAGATAGGAAATAGAATCTTACCGTATCTCAAATATAGCAGTTTTGTAGCAAATTATCCACTTGTTTTCAAAGAGTGAGAGATAGAGTGGGCCCAACGAATATTTAATGTTGCTATTTTTATTTTTAATTTTATTTTCGAAATCAAAAAAACTTATTATCGGTTAATGTAGAATCTAATTGACAAGTTTTAGGTATATTGTCATAGGCACTGAAATATGAAATATCCTTGACAGTTCCTGCAACAAACTCTCAAATTCTACAAGGGTAAGACTTAATATACTAGTGTTTTTTACTAGTCTTACTAGTCAATACTCACATGACACAGTTTCCAATGCAGTATTACAATTTCCAATGCGGTATTTCATTTATTAAACTAGTATGTTTAGTAATACCCTTCTACAAATCTTGCGCTATGTTCTTGAGTTAAAAACTAGGAGGAATAGAAGAGAAAGTAAAAAGAAAGAAGAGAAAAGAAAAGAAATGAAGAGAAAAAAAATTGTGAAGTGGTGTTCTTAAGATGGAGAGAAAAGAAAGGAAAGAAAGAGTTTCCTTCTTAATCATCCCAAAAGTGAGAGAAAAGTGTTAGAAGAAAATTACACTTGAGCTTTCCCTCCTCTTCCTTCCCTTTCTTTTTCCTTTCCTTGAAGAAAAGAACTTAAAAACACAATTTTATTTTTAATCCTTTCATCTCTTTTCTTTTCCACGTTATAATTAATTCGAAAACGCATAGTAAAACACAGAGTTGTAGTCTGCCCGTGATGGGCTTTCTGTACTACTCATCACATCTCAACGCGAGTACCTGTGTCTGTCACATCATGGATAAATTTAATTTGGTGATAATTTTTGAAGTACACGTGTCTGCCACGTCATGGATAAATTCAACTTGGTGATAAATTTTCTTGATCGCTATGATTCCTATCAATATAAACGTTGTGATTTTTGAATAGCGATTGATATTACAACACACAGTGTTAAACTGTCTAAAATATAAATTTAAAAATATGAATCTCAGTCATTATATCTTATTCTTTTCCACCGATCATTTCATCACACTATCAATTAAAACATTAGTCATACTTTTATACGTACTTTCATTAATTTTTCTCTATCTAGACTTATGTGTATTTAATTGTTGTACTAAAATCAAATTAATTTAGACATAAAACGTAAAAGTAAGATGGATAGAATGGACATGTAATCGAAGTTACTCAAGTTAGTCTAATTAATCGGGCTCATATTCTTATTCTTTTTGGTTCTCCCTAGGTTCGATCTTCATTCAAATTTCTGTTCACGCATGCACAGCATGAAAAAAGAAACACAATTTTTGTGTTTTGAATTAAGTTTTCTTTTTCGGTTAGAGATTAAACCGTACGGTTGAAAGTCATAAATAAGTTTATAAATGATAAATCGTTGTTCTTTAGAATTTGAAGCCATTCAAAAAAAAATTAAAAGGTTAATGTTTCGTGAATGTGTTAAATATTACATTTTTACTATCGTACGTATTTAACTTTTAGAATTTTATTATCGGTGAAACTTTCTGGAAATGTCTAAAATAGACATAAGTTTAATTTTTACTCCTACTCTATATATCCAAAACTTACATTTTCTAATATCATATGTATTCAAGTAACTTTAATTTACTGACCACCACTATAGCGCTAACTCAATGTATATCTTAGATGTTATTAAAAAGTTTCATACACATTGCATAGAATTTTAAATTTTTTTGATACATACAGTATTTTAAAGTTTGAGCTTACATTCACAAAACACTAATCCAATTTTAAAAGTAAGCAAAGATTATTAACGCGCAGATCAAACTAACCTAAGTCGACCGCTCTAGCAAAGATTTACTTGAACATGTTATACATGCAATTAACATATTTCTTAAGTTATTTTTCCACCTCTAGTTAGCCATCGAAAGAAAAGCAGTACATCTTATGAGTATAGTCAATATAAATCATTTAGGTTAAGTTGTATAATAAGTGTTTTGTTAATTTGAACACGCAATTGTCGTACATACGAATTTAGTCGACATATTAATAAAAGAGGTACGTAGTTGTTAGACATGATAGTAGTTTCCAACAAGAAATTGACTCTTGGTTAGTACATTTTGAAAATAATATTATTCAAATTATATGACATAACTAACCAAAACTTTATGACCAAATTTAATATTTTCTAAGCCTCGATCCGAAGTAGTTTTTCTAGAATTTCAAAAGGTTTAATATAAGTCCAATGATTAGTATATAGTACATTGATGATGATGGTGCTTTATCGATGGATCGATGTTGTTTCATGAGCGCGATAATGTTGCATGCTACGTGCTTTTATCATCTCAACGAGTCTTTATGAGATCATACCCATCAATCACTTTACATGGTCTGAGTTTGTCTAGCGCACGGCCAACATAGTTTGGTTATGCATTCGATCGATTTGTAGGTGTTGTGATCTTACAGCGATATCGTTTAATATTGAGCACATTATCTTTATGAAAGCTTTATATAAATGTGCATTTGTGCTAATGATTAATATGGAAGAAAATGCGAAGGGAAACAAACATTTATCATATTTCTCAAGTTAGTAGATGCTTGTTAGGCTGGGAAATTCGATCATTATAAAATTGATCCTTTTTATAAGCTATAATTTATAAACGTACATATGGGTATAAAAAATTATCGAATTAATTAATTTTATAATTTACTTATTGGGAGTATTTTCCGAGTATTTATGAGAGCTCAAAAAACACTAGTCGATCGATACGTGACTTGTATCATTGAAACTTATTGAGAAATATTCACATTCACTAAATGTACGAAGATGTGGTGACAAAACTAAAATATTATATGTTGAAAAAAGTCAAAGCGAAATTAAGCTTTAATTGCTTTTAGTATCAAAGGAAGCTTGAATGAATAAAATCATAAAGTAACACGTAGTTGCTTGGGTTTCAAATTGCTTGTAAGATATAACTTTGGCAAATTCTTAACCACCCTATCCTAACTCTTATGTTTTGGACACTCCTTCAAGTTTCTTATGTCAAACTTATTGCTTTGTCAACTCTTTCCTTTTCATCCTCTCATTTTCGTTTTCGTTTTCGTTTTCATATTCATTTATATTTCGTAGACATTATGTGAAACGTCTAACTATCTATGTACTTTTGTGTATATAATACGTACATAAGACTATAATGTTATATACTTAGTACAAACAACTTCTATAGGTCATGCCGATTTTTTTTATAGAGTTTTTAGTGGACCAAGTCTATGTGACGGTCACTCTAGTTTGTATAAAATAACGACACTGTAAATATGATATGAAAACCACGGATAAGAAAACAACTGTAATTTTTTATTTTTTTTCATCAAAGGATGTGACAGTAGTCAAACAGGGCAATCGAACGAGCCACACACATTTTTAAAAAAGAAAACTTAGTATGAAGAAACACTACTTAATCAAATTGAAGATAAAAAATAAATTCGTCAAGAAGAAGTGAAGATGTTGTGAATGATGATTTGTAAACTATTAATTATGAGTGCTGATTTGTATATTATAAAAACATTACTAATCATATTTCAAAGTGTTATACATTTCAATAGTATAAATAATTTGTAATATATAATTAATTTTTAATAATGTACAAATTACCGCACACATATTAATTATATATGGATATACATTTCAATTGTATTCAATCATATCCGGTTTCTGTTGTATATATATAGAAGTTTAATTCTCATGGGCTACCAATATTACTAGTAAAAAAATATTTTTTCAACGGATATATGCATTTAATATATATCAAAATCTAATCAAACTATTTTTACATTTATTGTCATTTGAAAATTAAAAACTAGTGCGTAAAAAGATTTACGTTGAGATTCTCAAGAAATATAGCAGAATTTGTTTCTTATAGGCTATCAATATTAGAAACATTTTTTTAACGGCATTCGTTTATGAAACATCATATCTTCGTAATTTTATTAATACAAAATGCGTCAAAAGATATCTACCTTGAATATAATGTATCATATACATGAAATAGGTTCACCCACTCATGTATGATTAGACATAATATATACAAGTATATAAGGTTTAATCAACTTAGTTTGCTAGGAAAAAGATTACTCCCTATTACGTTTAATTATATATAGTTTTTTAGTGTTAAATCAGCTTCACATCAATATTAAACCTTATTCAAAGTTTTTCATTTATTTTATTTTGAACTTGAGAGACGATTTATATTTTAACTGCAATTTAAATATAAAGTTACATAATTTTGATAAAAATGATTTGGGAGATTTTGTAATACATAAATTTGACAATTTTCAATTCGTTAATTAGTTTCACACCAAATATTAACTATTTCACAAATTTGTCTTGTTGTCATTTATACTTTTTATATGATTAAATTGGTAAAAATCGATATATCACACATTAATAATTCACAAGATTAAAATATAATAAATTAATTTTATAAATATATATAGGCGACGTGCATGGGTTGCCATATGATGAAAAAACAAAGACAAAAACAAATGTGGGGTTAGTTGGTGGCAACGAGATGGAAAATGATAGTCTATAGTGGCAACATCAAAGATGTTTCTGGTATCATTGACACCAAGAAAATATATATGGTGGTAGCTTGCCACATCATCTTTTCTATTTATTTATTTATAAATTGTTATGTTTCATATTAAAATCAAGTATAAGATTATGAATCGAGTTCTACTTGATGTTACGGAAAAGCACATCCATTGTAAGTACAAACAAAGCTTTCTAGATACCAGCTTAAAAGATTTAACGACATACATAATGGAATTAAGATATGGCCGGATTCATATGATATCAATTTGTTTTGATGGTTCTACTAACCATCAAAACTTGAATAGGATCTATAAAAATTGAAATTCGCATGATTAAGTATCTTTTTTTTATTTCACCATATCCACATATATAAAAACATCACAACATTGTAGCGACATTGAGTTAACCGTCACAAAATATTATGTTATCATAAGATGGTTTTATGTATAAAACTAGCCTATACAAAGTTATTGTTCATCATATACCACCTAGTACCTCATACTATAGTATATTTTTCAAATATAAATTAATGTCCATATATCTTTCATTATATATCTTTTAAGTTGCTTTCGATTTATTTTGTCCATTCTTCAATTTCACATTACCTTATTATTGGTATGATTTAACCTACAAAAAGTTTAATGTATCAAATCATATTTGGGTTACTACTTTGAGATAAACACTAATCATTTATATACTCTTTCCGTCTCAGTTAAAGTGTCAATTTTGACTATGCACACACTTTTAAAAATGTTCACTAACTATAGTATTTACCAATCAAATAATATTTCTACATTTAACGAACGAATAATAGGAGAAAGCCCAACGGCTAGCTAACGGCTACATTTTACATCATCCTATATAATTCTTACATTATACTACATTTTTCACACATAATTCTTACATCATCCTACATTTCATATACATAATGAAATACACATACATTATACCATAGTTGTCACACACAATTCTTACATTTCTTACTTTATTTCACACATATCAACAATTATCACATACAATTCTTCCAATTTCTACTTATTTACATCATCCTATATAATTCAAATACTTTCTATTTGTATCAAATCGTTAAATGGATCACTATAATAATTCCGACGACCATTCCGATCTAGAAGAATTCAAAGCAAGTGTTGCTTCTTACGATCTAATTGGTATGCTCGATATTCTTGAAGTGTTAGAAGAAAATGAAGAAGACGAAGCTGAAAGTTCTCGGCTAAAAATACGTAGAAGACATTTAAATAGAGATCGTCTCGGTGCCGGCCAATGTTTGTGGCAAGACTACTTTGCACCTAATCCAACATTCCCGGAAGATTACTTTCGAAGAAGATATAGGATGAGCAAGTCATTGTTTCTCCGTATATGTGAAGGTATAACGTCTTACTCTCAACTACCGCTACCTCCATATTTTAGTTTTTTCCATCAAGCGCCCGATTGTACCGGTACACTTAGTTTTAATGTTTACCAAAAGTGCACTTCTGCCATACGACAATTGTCATACGGTTGTGCCGCCGATGCGTTTGATGAATATCTACATATGGGTCAACAAACTTCATATGATTGTTGATATTGCTCAATTTATACATGTTTTACCCTCGCAATATCTCTCGTTTTATCCGCATTTATCATTAATTTAATAAACTTTTGGTACTTAGTATGCTTTAGATGTGTTTACTATCGTTAGGAACGAATGCGAGAAGAAAACGAGTGAAAACGTTGAAGAAAAGATCAAAAATGAAGAAGTATTGTAGTTTCGGCGAGGCTCCACGGTTTTGGCCATAACTCTTTCATACGAACTCCGATTGAGGTGATTCAAAAGCTCAAATTCTCATAACTCAGAGGGTTACAACTTTCAAGAAGATTTAAAATGCTAAAAGCAAGATTTCCCGCTGGGAGATATTTTCCAACTAGGAAAAAGTGCCTGAAACTGGAAATTTGTCACTGAAAAATATCTCTCACCGGGAAATTATCCTTCCCGGCCGAGAAACTGTCAGATGAGGGATTTTTTACTTTTTAGCCTAATTAAACCCTAATTTTCAGATATCTTTTAGCTAGTCCGTTTTCTCTTTTCCAGGGGCGATTTTTGGTGATTCTTGGGAGGATTGATAACCCTTCCAACACATTGTAATCCAAGAATCAAGGCTATAACAACAATTAATCCTTACGAATTCGGTTTATCATTCTTTCTCTTAAACTATGTTAAATTCTAAATTTTTTGTGTTTATTGTTGATTCTAGTCTAGCTATGAGCTAAATTCCTTTACATTCATTTAGATGATACAAACTATTGATTAGGGGTGTTGATTCTTTGAGGTTTATAATTGTTTAATTAATGTTTGATCGAAGATCCAATTGTGATTGAGTTTTATCTATTTAATTATTCTATTGATGAGTCACTGAATGTTCTAGTGAACACTATTGCATGATTGTGATTCGTATTAATCATTTGTCTATAAATGATTACTAAATCAACGCGAACGCAAGATTTAAATAGGTTAACTAATTAAACTTGATTGTAGTTGCATTGAATTTAAGTAGATAACTCAACTTAGGTTTAGTATCCTTGCGAAGGTAGGTTTACAAGATTCAATCGTTAGTTACTAGATTAAATTGAGACTAGTTTAATTAGAAACCTGTAGTGAACACGAAAGGTTAATTCTATTTAATCTATTGGAAGGAGTGAACACGAATTCTATAGTTGAGTAAGTTTGATAAACAATCACATATAAACTTGTTTTAACAAACACCCCAACATCATTAGTGAGCTAGTTTAGATGAATGTTTCTTTCCTAATATTTGATACTTCAGTATCTACTTGCCTGTCATTTACTTTAATTTAATTAGTGATAATTGCAAAGCAACAATTCGGTTGCAAAACCCCCACGTTTACTTACTTGTTTTAGATTAACTTAATTCGCTAAATACTCTTAATTGCACGGTACTCTTGGTTCGAATCGGACTTACCCAATCTATACTGCTACGCGACAGGGTTCACTGCCTGGTTGTGTAATACTTAATTTGCAGTATTTACGATATAAATTTATAACTAGATTTTACACATCAATTGTTTAGATAACTTTTCTAAATGTGTATTTCATTTATACTCGACTGAGTACTTAAGAAAACCTACACAACAAGATGTCCAACGTTTACAAGCTAAACATGCGGAGTTACATGGTTTTCCGGGGATGCTCGGAAGCATCGATTATATGCATTGGCCTTGGAAAAATTGTCCAGTAGCATGGAAAGGTCAATACACACGAGGTGATCATGGGCATCCAACAATCATGCTCGAAGCGGTGGCCTCGTATGATTTGTGGATTTGGCACGCTTACTTTGGTCCTGCAGGTTCGAACAACGATATTAAAGAATCAGATTTTTTTAGCGATTTACTCCAAGATCGAGCTACTGAGGGAAGGTTTATTGTGAATGGGGTTGAATATAACAAAGGATATTATCTCGCTGACGGAATTTATCCGGAATGGGCGACTCTTGTTAAATCGTTTAAATGACCGATCGAGGAAAAAATATCAAATACAAGAGATTCCAAGAAGATGCAAGAAAGGACGTGTAACGAACATTCAGTGTGCTTCAAGGTCTCTGGGCGATACTTAAAAATCTGGCAAGACTATATAGTATTAACAAGATAAGAAGAATCATGTACACTTGTGTGATTCTACACAACATGGTAACTGAAGACAACGGGCGCAATATATGTCAACTTGAGGAAGACTACCTCCGAAACCCGAATAATCTTCCACGACGTTCTTGGTCGGAGAGGGTGGCAGTTCATGCTCGTATGGACAAGAATTACGCGATAAGCGAACACATCATTCATTTCGTAATAATCTTATCGAATACATTTGGAGCCTCCCGTCAAATTTCCGTATTTGAAATAATGGTACGCCTAACGAACCCACGAACGAAAACACGGACGATGAGTAATTGTAACGTAGTTTTTCTTTTAATTATTGTAATGTTTTTATTATTAATGTAACGTAGGCTTCTTTTTAATTATTGTGATTTTAATTATTAGTGTAACGTAGTTCTTTAATTATTAATGTAATGTAGTTTTTTAATTATTCTGATTTTTATTATTAATATAAATTAGTTTTTAAATTATTATAATTTTTATTATTAATTATATACATGTATTTGTATTGATATTTAAGAAATGACGTGGCGCTGACGTGACACTGAAAAGTTCAGTATTGCAGTCACTTGGGAGCGTTCAGTCTTGGGTTAGTCCTCAGTCTTAGCGTTGACGTGAAAGTCAGTATTACAGTCTTAGTTATTCACCATAGGGAGTGGTCTAAGCATACTTAATAAATACACGTGTCGATATTACTTTACTGTGCTTCATATAATACTAACATATCTTTTGATTGGTTATAATATAAAAGTAAACAATTATTTGAATTAACTAAAAATAAATGTATAAACACTTGTAATGAAACAATATCATTTATTTATTTTAAATCAAGATTGAAAAATAGAAAAAGATACAGAAAGATTTTTGTAAGTGAGTTAGCTCAAGAAAGTCTTTAATTTCTTTCAAAAGATCATCTGCTTCTCATATTCCGTGAATAACTAAACATTGAAGAATATTAAAAAGAATCTTTTCCAGAATTGTTTTAATTTTCTATTTGTTCCTTCTATTTTAAGAAAGGAAAGATACCAAATCAATGTTACATTTTTCGACACTAATTAAACTACCATTATATATGTATATGTATATAATTTACATGACCATTTCTCTTGCTTTAGTTTTTAATTCTGGAACACAAATATATATAATATATTATTGTCTAGAAATTTGTCGGCATTGATCCTGTTGGGAGTGGGGGAGGACTGATGAGGTAATTATTAATATACACAATCTAGCTACCGTAAAACACGTAACATTGCTTGTAGAATAAGCTTGAAACATATAATATAAGATTTAAACTTATGATATGACGGTTAGAACTAAATAAAATAATACGATTCGTATAATACGATCAATATAATTTTGAAAATCCATCGTAGGTATAGACTAATATTATATTAAATTTTATTTATAGTTATTATGATATTGGAAATATTTTTTATACTTTGAAAATGATACATATATTTGTGCCATAACAAATAACTTAAGGACTAATAGTGTATATTTTGAAAATTTAAGAGTTAAAATTTGAAAAATTTAATTTTTAATATACTCTTCACATTACATAATTTATACGAATCGTATTATTTTATATAATGTAATGGTCGTACTAACGTGTAAGTTGTTTTGAGTATCTTTTGAAAGCATTACATATTCACAAAGCTTAATCAGACTAATTAACATGTATGGTCGTACTTTTTTGTGAATTTTATATCATACTAAATATATATATAGACGTTTAAAAGTTTGTAATACGAAAATCATAGAATTTTCTCTAATCAAAATTAAATGCCCGATAGCGTTTGATTTTATTGGAGACAATCGTTTGCGTTTGATTTTTGATCGGGAATAGGAATGGTATACCTATATATATAGGGATAAATAGGGAAGTAAAGAAGGAGGGAAATAAATTTCAACCCTTGATTTAATCAAAAATGAATTTTAAAAATTACAAATAATTTTAAAATTTAATATTCATCACAAATTAATATTAAACACATTTATTTATTGAAAAATCAAGGGCTAAGATTTGTTTCCCTCCTTCCTCAAAATTTGAAACTTCGCTATGGATCATTTCTCTATATATATATGGGTATAATTACAAGAGAATAAGAAAGATAAAATAAAATAATTAAATATTATTTAGAATATTAAAATGAGAAAAATAAATGTGAGGGTGAATGTTTGTGAAAGGACAGAAAAAATAAGAAGAAAAAATGTGTGAGAAAGAAAGACTAAAACCCTTTAAAAAATGTGCGAAACTTTTGTTTTTTGAGTTTTGTGAAACTTAAGATGACTCAGTAATCATACAATGATGTTCATTTTTCATTCTTCAACGTTATGTCATGGGTAAACTTTAAATATCCGTCTACCCGGTACTTATTACATTTTTAATATACTACTGGGTTGTGAAAGATATTTCACGTATTATAATCTTTTTAATTGTTCGTTACATTTTAAGATACTTATCGATTTTAATTAAGGAATGCACTACATGAAGTAAAACTTACAAATAACAACAAACTGATGAATTGAAACGACTTAATTTCTTGTGAAATGAAGTAAAAACTTTGTATTTCCTTAACAATAGTATTTTACAAAAACAAAATACATAAACCTTCGTACATATGGTCATTTGCTTGCCGTTTATGTAACGCATTAAAATAATAAAATAGCATGCATGGCCATGCATAATAGCCCCCATATTGTACAAATCTCAATGCACCCAAGACCTCTAATACATCTTGTCAACGTACAACATCCAATGCACCTCGTATCTACCCTTGCATGGTAAACATGTGAATGTACTTAACATATTTCTTTCAAATTCTCATCCAAAAAAGAGTCCTCAAATAAAAATTCAGGCCAGTAATTTGAAGAGACAACCCCTCCACCACCACTGCTATACTCCTGGGAGTTTGTATGATTACTGCCTGAATTATTATCCACCAATGAGGGAAGATGATTCCATGTGGAAGATGCTGATTTGTCACTCACAAGTCCCATCTGGCACTGGCCCACAACTTCTTGACCTGCATTTGTTTTTACGTTATTCATGACAGTGACTTGTTGGAGTGGTTGAGAGCCACCACCATTGTCAACAGGGAAAAAGTTGGACAATTCTACCCTCTCTTGATCACCTAATTCTCGTAAACAATTAGTCGAAAAATAAGGGTTAGGCTCTTGAGTAGTAGGCATCAAATTGGTCGCTAATTTAGGATTACCAGTGATGGGACATGGTTGTTGGAATAGATTGAGTAATTGAAGGTTTTGAGTTAATTGAGTATGTTGAAGCAATTCTTTGAGGTTAGCTAATGCAATTAGTTGCGGTAAGCAAGAAAACAAGTCAGTTTTCGGTTGGTGGGTCATCGGGTCGATCCCCATTTGGATTAGTCTTTTCTTCAGATGAGTATTCCAATAATTCTTAATCTCGTTATCTGTACGTCCCTCTAGACGTGATGCTATCGCAGACCATCTATACACAAAAACAATTAAAAACGAATTAACATATTGGTTAAAATTCATACTCAGATATAAATGCTAGAATTTCTATTTAGTATTCAATAGCAAGCTAGATGACATACTTGTTTCCCAGAATAGAGTGAAGATGAAGAATAGTGTTCTCTTCTTCATTGGAGAATTTTCCTCTCTTTATGTCCGGTCTTAAATAATTTGTCCATCTCAGTCGACAACTCTTTCCACATCTTCTCAAACCTGCATATCAAGATTTCGAATGAGTAAATTTTGTAAACAAACAATTAATACTATACTATATATATACAAATTAACAATCATTTGAATAGTTTATTTGGATTTAATTGGCAAGATATATATACCTGCAAGTCTAGGTAGAGCTCTCCAACTTCCATGACCGTGTTTTTGAATGTAATCGGTAAGCTTTTGATCTTCTTCAGGAGTCCAAGGACCCTTTTTGAGGTTGTTTTCATCACAACAAGGAGATCTTCCCATGTTTTAGAGAAGGTTTTTGGTTTCTTCTTTTGGAAACAGAAGTGGGTGATTTGGTGTATATATACAGATAGACAGTTGGTCACCTTTTGCTTAAGGACTATACCAAAGAAATTACGATTAAGATAGTAAGATATAGGAAAGGCCAAGACAAGGAATTTTTATAAAAGGTTTTTGGTTTTTTTTTTTTTTTTCGTTTTCTTGTTTTGTTTTGTGGTCAACAAAGTACAACAAGCTGACAACTTTCGTCATATTATATTTTACTTTTCCTTTTAAGTGTTAATTAATTAATTAATTTCTTTTTATAGTTTTTACAATTACAATTATTAAACGATTATTTTTATTATTCTGAATTGTTAACAATAGGATAACGTACTGCTATCCTCGTTTCTCCATATGCTATTTTTGTTTCTCCTCTGTTTGCCACATTTGTACACTTCTCTATCAATATTATTATAATCTAGGTAACATAAACAATTTATACTTCATAAAAAGGAAATTAATCCATTACATTCACAAGAGAAACATACAATAAAAAAAGATTGAAAGAACACAACATCAGTAACATCAAACTAAAGCCGGAGAGGTTGAGTACAAGTTTGGCTATTGTGTCCAGTAGTGTGACTCTGAACATTTAGGCAATCCTCCCGAATCATGCATGTCCATTTCGTTCCAGAATCGATTTCAGCGTCTTCTTCCTGTGGTAACAACAAGTCTTGTCTAACCTGATTGAATCTTCCGTTTGAGGGTTGGTCCAATAATCAACGTGAGCAAACTGGACGAAGCTAGCATTATAATTGTTGCCTAAACGTCATCGTAGTGTACACATTATGCAAAGTGTCAAGAGTTTTGTATCTTCTTTTTCGACAAACAGCCAATGCCTGCGAACATGGAAATCTGTACGCTTGCCACTTACGTTTGTGCCAGAACCATTTATTTGTTGTATTGTGGTGACTTTGTAGACACCATTATCAAACTTGGGGCTGGTGCTAGTGATGTTATGCAATTCAATGCCATCAAAGAGTACTTTTGAAACGTTTGTACCGTTCTATTACATATAAGCTCCATGGATGCTCTAATTAGCAATAGTCCAGCTCCGAGTAACACATTGTTGAAACTCTCGGATTTATTTGTTGTTAAACAATCCCAACGATGATATTCATCATATGCGTGACACCATTGACTTTTCTCAATTTGTTTTAAATAGTGGCAAGCATTTGGATCGAGCCTTTTCATATCGTTTCTATACTTGATGAACTTTCTTTTTGTAGTCGTGCTGCCCATAGCCCAACAAATCTATTTATGAGCAATGTTCTTAAACTTTCCATTGAAATTACAATAAATGTGTCGAAGACAAAAACGATGATATCTCAATGGCTCCTTCCATTCTTCAAGATTCGACAAAGCATGAGTTATTCCTTGATGTATGTCCGAAACAACACCACACTTGGCTATGTTGTGCAATGTGATACCTGGACTGTTGAAGAAACCAAGACCAACTATGAACCGTCTCTTCATCAACAACAGCGTATGCAATTGGCATCGACAAAAAGTGAAAATAAATCCGGTTAATAGTGGAATAGAACCCGGTTTTCGAACGTATTCTATAGCAGAGGGTCTATTACCAAAAAAATCAAACACGGTTTTCGAACCGTATTCTATTTGAGGAATAGAACCCGGTTGTAAAAATGAACAACGATCTATTTGCATGTCAAAAACACATTTATTTTGAAGGAATAATGTGTTCCATTATACCAAAAATAATGAAAACAAAATTTATTACAAGCGGATATATAACCTACTTACAAACCTTTATAAAATCAAAGTTTACCAAAACTAGAGCAATTTTGTACCCAACTAATATAACTTTAGAAACAAATTCAACTACACGTGTTTAAAATATAAAAATAATAAAAAAAACAACTTCATCTAATAAGTTGCACTCAACAAGTTCATCTAAACAAGTTCTTCAAAATACATGTTATTAAACATTACTAAATGTTACTCAAATGTTAATCTATAAACCATTTAGTCCAAATTTTTACAATATTGTCTATCTCACTAGTCAGATGTTGGGACATGTTTGTGACAACAGATCTAGCTTGTAATAGGACTGGTGTAATTATTATCATGTTTGTACATTGGTTTAGATTTGTAAATATAAGATATTAATTTGTTATTATTATTTGTTAAATATAATTAGACAAGTAACGAATTCGAATTAAAGTCAAAATTGCGAAATGAGAAGTCAACTCGCAAGTCAAAAGACTTGCGAGATGAGATCTCAATTCGCAGCCTATCTCAAGTCGCAGGTTAAACCTGCGAGATGAGATCTGGATTCGCAACTCAGTTTTGCAAGCTGAGAACAAGCTGCGAGCTGAAAAGGATTGCGAGTTGAGAAGTCAACTCGCAAAGCCCAAGGCCTGCGAGTTGAGTCAACTCGCAAGGCCCATGGGCTGCGAGTTGAACCAAGTATAAATACAATAATTAGGGTATTTTCTTGGTATCCGTGCCATTTATTTCACACAGCATTAAAATATTCACCACCTCATTTTTCGTGCAGATATATTTATTATAGTATTAAAGGCTCGGTTTTGAGTGATTAACTTAGTTAATAATCAAAACGAAGCCCTTTAATTGATAGTAAAGTTATATAAGCTTAAACCTAACTTATTGAGGGATTCCGCACCTCAATACTTAAAGATAATCCGTTATCGAACCAAGATCTAGCGACCTTACAATTGGTATCAGAGCTTTCGGGCTTAGAAACGTTGTGGTTTCAAGGTTTTTGGTCATATAACATCTTTGGGGTTGTTTTACGACGAAATCTACTAATTTATTCGTAAAAATACCAAAAAATTTCAGTTCCCAGATTTCGAGGCGTCGTTTTGCGAGTTGAGATTAGGGTTTCAGCTGTTATAAGCGAGTTGAGTTTCAGCTGCGAGTTGAGATACACTTGCGAGTTGAGATTCAGCTGGGAGTTGAGATTCAGCTGCGAGTTGAGATTCCATTGCGAGTTGATTTTTCCTTTGCGAGTTGAAACCAGCTGCGAGTTGAGATTTCACCTGCGAACTGAACTTACTAAATTGTGTGATTTGACAACTTTTGAGACTTACCAAGATGTCTGATTTGAGTAGAATGATAGAAATGGAACACGAGGTCGGTAAATCTAATGTTCCACCGAAATTGCTCAGACTCGAGGACTATTATGGATGGAAAGACAGATTTGAAAGTTACTGTAGATTCCATGACATAACTATTTGGCTGTGCATTAAAAACGGATATGTTGCACCTACTGCTTTGGTAGAGAATGCAACTGTGATTGTGCCTTACGACATGATGAATGACAATCAAAAGAAAGAATTTACTATTGACAATAAGGCACATTCATCGATAAAGATGAGCCTTCCCAAGGAGATCAATCACCAATTGAAGTCCTTTCACACAGCTAAAGAGCTCTGGGAAGCTCTAGAGAAAAGGTGTGAGGGAAGCCCTCAGGTGAAGGCAGGCAAGAGAAACCTTCTAAAAAAACAGTTTATGGTATTTAAACCTTTTAGAGAAGAGGACCTTGAAGCCTACACTACCAGATTTTATCATCTATTGAGTGAGCTTGACGACCACGAAATTTTCTACAATGACAAGGAAAAAACTGACAAATTTATTGAGGGTTTGCCTTCAAAGTGGGAAATGTATGGTATCATGCTCAAAGACAATGATGAAAGGTACGTCACTATGACCCTAGAGCAGGCAATTGACAAGCTCAGGGGTTATGATTTCTCCAAGAAGACAAGAGATACAGATTCTGATAATTTACAGAATCCAGGTTTATACCATGAAAAGACTAGTATCTCAAATGTTTCATCCAATTTGGTTACTGCATTATTTGCTGGTGAAATTGATGAACTTGGTGAAATGTTGACCGAGGATCTTTGCTTCATAGCTTCAGATGGAGGCGAGAAACGAAGTAAGAACATTTCTTCTGAGAAGTCAACTCAAGGGCATCATAAAATGCCAATGAGTGTGAAATCAGCAGAACAACAACTGTCTGTGCTGGCTTCGTTCGTTGCTTCCTATGAGAATTACATACAAGGGAAGATTAATGATCCTGCACAATTTGATGAGGATT
Organism: Logfia minima; assembly: GCA_963921325.1. Taxonomy (NCBI): domain Eukaryota; kingdom Viridiplantae; phylum Streptophyta; class Magnoliopsida; order Asterales; family Asteraceae; genus Logfia; species Logfia minima. The sequence goes on along the minus strand of OY992765.1, from coordinate 23,947,080 downwards.
ATGATCAAGTAGACCCGGATGACTTAGAGGAAATGGACCTCCAGTGGCAGCTTGCTATGGTGTCAAGGAGGGTTAAGAATTTCCTAAAACGTACGGGTAGAAGAGTTGTTGGAAATCGACCAGGGTTTGACAAATCCAAGGTCAAGTGTTATAACTGCCAAGGTTACGGACACTTTGCCAGGGAATGTCAACGACCAAAGGTTGATACTGGCACTGCAAAACAAGACTCGGGAAGTACTTTGACTTCCAAAGTCTTAGTGGTTCAACAAATCGATGGTTCCTATGATTGGTCCACTCAGCCTGAGCAAGCTCTCATGGTTGAGATAGATGATCAAGAGAAACCAATTGAATCAACTTCATACATGCCAACTGCTGAGAAACCTCAAGGTAATGTGCCACACATGGAAGTCAAGGGGAGGGATGAAGATGTGCTCTATATCAACTCAACTGAAGAGATGAGTCCCGATGACTTCGTTGCATACATGCCTGATGTTCAAACAGATAAGAAAAAGGTATGTCTTGATCTTCTTACTCTTGCTGATGTTTGCTATTTAGTTACTGATTTACAAACTCAGGTTAGTGTATTTGCCGAATCTAACAAAACCTTAACATCTGAACTAGACTTAGCTAAGAGTGATGTTCGTAGGTTAGGTGAAGATAAGCTAGCATTAACTGAAAAGATTAAGAGTGATGCTTCTGATAAGACCAGTCTAAGTGACATAATTATTGAACAATGTGTTAAGATAGACGGGTTATATCTGAACCTAAATGAGCTAAATAAGAACATTGCTAGTAGGGATAAGGAGCTCTCAGAGTCTAAAATGAAGTTAGTCGAGCTAAACCGTAAACTTGAAGGTTATAGGACATCTTCTTTGACCTTAGATAGAATCATTAGCTCACAACGTAGTGTGAAGGATGTAACTGGCCTAGGTTACTATGATGTTCCTCTGCCTTTTAATGCAAATTACACTACTACTCCAATTGACTTAGAGATGACAGATGCGAATCCTAAAACTGAGGATTTGGAAACTCAAGAATCCGATGCATCTGAGACACAGAAGGATCTTATTAACGACCCATCATTGGACATAAGTACAATCAAATCATTCACTAAAGTTCAATTTGTCTCGAGTGGAATGATAGGTAGTACTGATGTAAATGATGAGGTAACTAAGAAACAAAAGGATATACCTTCAGTGTCTTCGGATCAGACAAAGAAGGAGACTCTTAAGACTGTTAAGTCACGAAAGCAGATGTCGTGCTTCAAGTGTCATCAAAAAGGACAAGTGTCTTCTTATTGTCCTAATAAGAAGATGGAAGCCCCACATAAGCGCGTGAATAATGATAAGACTCCGAACATCTCCAGTTTAAGTACAGACATGTTAGGTACCAGACTAGGAATTGGTATTAAACCTGTAAATGCTCTTAAAAGAGATGTCTCTCACTGTGTGTCTCCACCTAAACCTAAACGGCCTGAACACTTTATTAAAGATCAAGTGCCATCGAGGTTTATGACCCCTAGTAGAAACCATAGTCGTTATGAAAATGGTTTTACTTCAATGAATCATAGTCATCATGAAAATGATATCACTAGAAGAAACCATATTCATTATGAGAATGGCTCTACTTCACGTTCACATGAGACTAATTACGGGTCTTACTATAATCGTAACCAAGGGCAAAAATCCCAAGGTTATATGTCAGGGAGGGTTGGAAATCAGTCAACTTATAGACCCAAAACCACTGATCATCAACAAACTCATACTACTTCGAAGTTGACCAAAGCTCCTAATGGGAAGGATGGTTACTTTAAAGAGTTACAGTTTGTAGATGATAAGGGACAAACCAAGACCGTAATGGCTTGGGTCCCTCTTGAGAACTAATCGTGTACAACTTGTTTGTGTAGGAGCAGACTGTGAACAACGACAATTGGTGGTACGTTGACAGTGGCTGTTCTAGGCACATGACAGGAACTCGAAGTCTCCTGAAAGACTTCAAAGGAGGATTGAAACAAGGAGTGCACTTCGCTGGTGATAAAGGAGGAGTAATTACTGGGAAAGGAAAAGTATCGAATGGAACTTTGACTCTAGACGATGTGAATTATGTTGAAGAACTGATGCACAACCTAGTGAGTGTTTCCCAAGTCTGTGATAAAGGTCACCCTTTTCTTTTTGTAAGGTCGTTTGATCTTGGTTCGATAACGGATTATCTTTAAGTATTGAGGTACGGAATCCCTCAATACGTTAGGTTTAAGCTTATATAACTTTACCATCATTTATTTACAAGTCTAAACCAATATACTAAATAGATAATAATTACACTAGTCCTATTACAAGCTAGATCTGTTGTCACAAAACATGTCCCAACAGACTCCCCCTTGACAATAGCTCTAGCGTCATTATCTTCATCTTTGTCTTTGGCCTTCATTTGTAAATCTTACTACCCATATATATCTTCATTTTGACACAAGTCTTCACCATTAATTGAAAATCTCTTGCAAGATCACCCCATGCTTCTGTTGTCAAGATCCTGTTTTCATGTAATTTCAACAGGTCGATCTTTGACAGATTCATCAGGTGTCGATGGTCATAGACTTTCAAAATTACCCTTTCACCTCCCTCTACTTCATCATCAGCTTCCACCATGACAGCTTCACCGGTCTCTGAGTCCACATGCCAACTCATAAGGTTTCCTAAAATGTTCTGTGGCATTGTCTTCAGTGGTATTTGCTGTACACACTTGACAGCTGGATAGACCTTTTTCCTTAGTCTTCGGCTAGTTCTCTGACTGCGTTCCTTTAATTTGATTGTCTTTCCAACTCTTGGCTTAATCTTCTCAAATTTCATTGATCTACCCTCAGTCCGAATGATTCTCTCAACATAAGTTGCATAGGCATCATTACTAGGATTTATCAGTTCTAAGCATGCCAAGTCTCGAATTTCAAATCGAGGAAGCGAACTGAATACTTTAAGCTTTTTGTCAAAATATTGAACTCCGTCAAACCTTTTAATAGCAAAAAGTTTTAGCTCAGAGTCATAGTACCATCCGATGATTCCCTTTCTCGGTACTTTCTTTCCAGTGATATCTACCTCAGACATCCCAATCTTCTGCTTTCTCCTTTTCAAAGGTCTAAACATAGGATTGTTTCTGAGTCTTTCAGGAAGCTCATCTTCAGATTCAGAACTAGTTGATTCATCTAGATTTTCATCTAAATCAACAACTCTTTCTCCTTCTTCGTCCTGAATGATCACTTTTGTAGTTGAAGGGCTTACGATGTGTTCATCTATGTTAGCATCAAGATCTACACCTTCATCTAGCCCGATATCAATACTGGAAGTCCAGTCTTCAAGAGGCACAAACTCTCCTTCTTCTAGGTCAAAGTCAATGTCCTCATCTATTTCATCCGGCATATCGCCTTCAGAATCTGATAAGTTCAACATTTCAAGACCTATAGAAATACATACACAAATATATTAATATCATGAGTTCTTTCATTGATTTCCCTGAATCAATCTAAGAATTTTCTTATTAATCCCTTTGTGTATTTACCGTATATTATATATATATATACTTATAAATCTTTCATTGATTATTATAATCAATCTAAGATTTCAATAAGTCTTATAATATACGAACATCATATATTATATGATCTTATAACTCTTTTATCGATCATAGTCAATCTAGAATTACAAAAGACTTATAATATACAAACATTCATAAATTATAACATTTAAACAGTAATGTATTACACATTCAAGTTCAAAAGTCTTAATTTAACAATTATATTACAATACAAAATGTTGTTTCAACAGGCTTCACCTTCTTCAGCAGCTTCACCAACACCAGTTCCACTTCCGCTTGCTTCTGCAGACTCCCCCTGAATATTAGTCTGCTGACCAGTCGTTGAAGGACCAGCCAGCTCACTATCCTTCTGAGCAGTGGGATCCTCGTCTATATCATCTCTTCGTTTCTTCGCCAACTCATCTTCTCTATAGGATTCCTAATATATCAATGTCTCCCCCTGAGATGGCTTGTCCTTCAGGAAGTTGGTAACCAAGCGATCAAGTTTGTCAATTTGTCTCTGCTTATCAGCTACATCATCTATCAAATTGCTATTGGTCTTGATGAGCAGTGAGTAAGCTTTATTCTGTTCAGTGACACTCTCAGAAAGAGACAAAACTTGAGATTGTAAGAAATTGACGGTAGCCTCCAAATCTCTAACCCTGGACGCTAAGCTGACAATACGTTTAGAATCAGTCACAGGTGAGGTGGATGGAGCATCAGTAGTGGTGAGTGGGGTCATGGCAGCAGGTGGTTGCAGTTTCTTAGCTATCTCAGTAGCTATATCTGTCAGAAGGCGAGCGGCAACCCTGCTGGACTTGGTGGTTGGATGCGAAGACGAGCGAACCAAAGCAGTAATCATATCAGCCTCAGAGGGCATAGAACGTGATTGTGTAGGTGCTGCAGAGGTTGAAGCAGGTTGCTTAGCCTGCTTGCGGGGGCGAGTGATAAGTGACTCCTCCTCTTCATCTTCATCTTCATCTTCTTCAATAAGGACAAAGTCAGGATCTTGGTCCACGGATTTTCGTTTCAATGTAAGTGTCGGGTCCATAATCAACCTCGACCCTTGACGAATCATCTCAGCGGGAATACCGGAGACAAACCCAGGTGGTCCAGTCTCATCATCATCAGAATCAGATTCAGAAGCAGAGGCAGATTCTCCATCTGGTCCCGATGGCCCAACATCACCAGATGCCTCAGCACGTGCAGTCGGTCCAGAAGTAGTCGGACCCTCAGCCGAATATTGATCTACATCCTACAGGATCGGATCATTGGCATCATCATTTTCAGCCAGTACTTGTTGCACCACTTTGGCAGCAACTTCGGCATTGATCTGTGGCCCTGGTTGGTTTGCTTGAATAAGAACCTCCTCGATAAGCTCTTGTGGCTCAGGCACAGCTGCAGCCACAGCAACATCTAGCCAACCATGATTTGGTGGCGCCACATAAGCAGGATCGATCAGTGAGCTAAATAGCTCAGTCAGCTGGGGCTGCATCTCAAACCTTCGTGAGGTTTGCATGAACATGGCATTATAAGCTCTTAGCCCAATGGTACCCACTATAATATCTGGTTGAACAACCTGCAGATTAGGGATATTGGCATGAATGATCAACATGCAGAATCTTGGGTAGATCATAAACTGGGATCTAACTCCCCCCAAGATTTGGCGAACAATTTCCCCAAAGATGTAATTCGAAAAGTTGTATGGTTTATTATAAACCAGTGACAGTAAAGCAGATAGGAGAGAAGAGCTCAGCTCGTCATATCCTCCCTTCTTCGGTCCAAAAATAGTTACCAGAACATGCCATAAGAACCTCCATTCCCCGTAGACTAGAGCCTTGAGGAACTGACATCCTCTCTTTGGTCCTACATATCCCATACGAGTCAGTGCACGGTCGATAAAATCCGAATGACTGGAGGATTTACAGCAGTATCATACTCAATATGAGCCCAGAATTGAGTTAAAAGATCTCGAGACAACGCGGGGGACGCCGTGATAGCATATTGGATCCTTGATCGGCCCAGAAACGTAAGAATCGGAGCTACCCTAGATGCACCACGTGCATTGACGTCCAAATCAACCAGAACATTATGATGTCCAGCGAATTGTCGAGCCATTTCTGTAATATCAAAAATCACACAAATGTTAGACAATAAGTTTAACATAATTGAACTATTAAGGTGAGACTTAATTAACAATTACAGTCGTTAATTATATAAAATCAATAAGTCTAACACAAATATATCACTTATTACAAGAAGTCATAAGTCTTATATATAAAGTATACGGTTTTACGTGTTCGCATTTAAGTCGACACAACTAACCGTAGACCATTTTAACTTATAAACACTTAATTAGTTAACTGATCGAGAGATCGTAAATTAAAATAGAGTAGTCAACTCGCAAACACAAGTCAACTCGCAGAGTCAACAAGTCAACTCGCAAGTCAACAAGTCAACTCGCAGGTCAACATGTCAACTCGCAGGTTCATCTCGCAAGTTCAACTCGCACATTTGACTCGCAAGTCAACTTGCAAGTTTGACTCGCACGTTCAACTCGCAAGTCAGGTCTGCGAGTTGAGTTCAAACTCAACTCGCAAGATGAACAGCCATGAGGACGTCATATTCAAAATTAATTTTGGCGAGTTTTTGGGCAATCAGGTTGTGCCATTATGTTTATAATGCTCCAAGTAACATAAACCCTAAAGTTTCTTGTTAGTTTGAGCATTAATTTAGTGATTTTTGTAAGTGTTAAAAACCAAAAACCTAGAATTATAAATCCTTCGATTGCGAGTTAATTAGACGGTGTAATCCCTTGTTTTATACCTCAAAGTTCGCGTAATTCAAAGATGTATAAAAGCCACAGGATCAAAATCTCTTTACTCGAAATAAAAATCACAAAATTTTGCGAGTTCAAATCTCGGCTCGTGTCGCAGGCTTTGGATTCGCAAATGTCAACTCGCAAGTGTGTTTGAATATGCGGGCTCGCAAGTATTTATATTTTGGAACTCAACTCGCAAAAAATAACTCAACTTGCAGTTACTCAACTCGCAGGGTTGAGTCAACTCGCAAGTTAAAGTCAACTCGCAGAGTTAACCAGAAATAAAAAAAAAAAAATTAAAAAATTAAAAAAATTAAAAATAAAATAATTTTAATCCTATAAAATAAACAAGTCTAAAATAATAGTATTTTTCACTTGTTTTTCTCTTAGAATAGCGCACACATTACATACATGTCTGAAATCTGATTATTTTTCACTTGTGATGTAACCAAACAATAATACGAACGACAAAAACATAAAATAAAATTAAATAAGATAAACTAAAATGATGAAAATTAAGAATAAATGCATAAATAAAAATAAAATAAATAAAACGACAATGATTCATAATAAACATTGGTATCAAGTACCCTTGTATTAATGAAACACATAGACGAAAAATAGAATAAAATAAAATAAAATAACCGAAATACATCCTAATTGAGGGTGTTAAGAATTTATTGATAGTGGGATCATATTAGAGGGAAACAATTTAATTAATTTGATGAGTAAAATTCTAAGAAGATTGTTAGTATGCATACCTCATGAAATTCACAATAAGTTACAGAAAAACTCACAACTTAACCATTTATCAACTTATATTTATAAAAGTATAACTTGGTTACCTATCTCCACAGAATATACTATATTCATCAAAATAAAACGATTTATTATCATAAGCAGTTCAAGACAATTACCGGTATTATAATCCATATAAACAAAGTCTACAATGATTTCCAAGCAAATCTTTTATTGTTGGTATGTATATTACCTAATGTGATCCAAAATACGACATACTGAGAAATCAAGCAGGACACATACCACTGTATTTTTCACATTCAAGGTAGCGGTTACTAAATGATGTTATTTTCGAAGCATATAACATACCTTTGAGTGAATTTAAAATGTGACAAACACCAAACCTGTTTTGTAGATACTAGTGGTTCTAGATCTGTACATAGTACAACATAAGATCCCTTAGTATAGACAAAACAAGTCTGAAACCATTGGCAAAACTAAAGGAGTCAGGTCTGTACTTAGTACAATAAAGACACCAGTAGTTTTACTAATAGCCATAATTCTTATTATTTGTCTTGACATATTTCCATAGATTCTTAGTAACAGTGTATGATCAAACTATCTTTCATCAATTAAGACTTGTGTCATACGTCATATAGCAGATCACACGAGATAACACACAGAAGTATTATAACTTATTATATGCTCAAAAATCAAAGCAGAATTTGCCTACCAGTACATCATATAATGAAGATGTTTAGATCTAAAGTTTTCGAAGTAAATTATCAAGTGTGGAGAAGGGTGTATACTAAAATAAAGATAAGTAAAATCCTGGTTTTAGAGATGTAAAGTTAATGTAACAAACTTGAATCTACTAACACATCTAACTTAAGACTTTTACCTAAGATTATTAAGCTGATTCTTCTAATGTACTATCATTTCCCAGCAGATAAACACTTAACCTTTTTATCGGAGGCGATTCCCCTTAGGTAACAAGCAAATGAATGCCATACGCCTTTTCCCCTTTTTTTTTTTTTTTTTTTTTTTTTTTAAAGAAACTATTAATTAAGACATAAGAACCCTATGAAAGACTAATCACTCTGGATTTCTCATTCCATTCAATTGCACCAATTTCTCAAATCGAGCTCTGTCGAAGGCTTTGGTGTATAAGTCTGCTAAGTTATCCACAGATGGAACCTTAGCTAACTTTATCAGGTTCTTCTCAGCACAGTCTCTAATAAAGTGATGTCGAATATCAATGTGTCTAGTTTTACTGTGCTTGACCGGATTATTGGTTATAGAGATCGTTGATTCATTATCAATCATCATAGGAGTATTTGTTATACTCAACCCATAATCAAGCAGTTGCTGTTGTATCCACAGAACTTGGGAACAACAGCTACCAGTAGCAACATACTCAGCTTCACATGTAGAAATGGTGACTGAGGTTGCTTCTTGCACTGCCAAGAGACTAGTCTACCTCCTAGGAATTGACATCCACGAGTTGTAGACTTTCTATTCTGATTGCATCCTCCGTAATCAGAATCAGTGTAAACCACAAAATCTAAGTCTCCATCAGTCGGATACCAAAGTCCCCGCTTCGGCTTCCCTTTGAGGTAACGAAGAATTCGTTTTACAGCTTGCATGTGAGATTCTTTAGGAGTGGCTTGATATCTTGCGCAGACACATACTGCAAACATTATATCAGGCCTCGATGTTGTAAGATACATTAGTGATTGTGGATCCCATTAGGGTGATCTTTACTCAAATCAAGTGGTTAATAAAGACAAGAAGACAAAGAAAAAGATATAAAGTTTGTAATAAATGATAATCAAATGAAAACAAAACTTTATATGCACCAATCCCCAAAATATTCTCAACAAAATCAATGTAGCAGCCAAACACAGAGAATAAAATGATTGGAAAATGTCTTACCCTAAATATCTATAACAAGGGTATTTATACTAAACTGTCTGGCCGTTCTGCGACACAAGCCTTGTGTCGCAGAGATCACTATTGCGACACAAGCACTGTGTCGCAACTACAACTAGTGCGACACAAGCACTGTGTCGCAGTACACAGAAAATGTAATTATTCTAAGTCTATTACATACACAGACACATTACAGACTTGACCAACTGACAGACACTCTAATATGTACCAACAAACTCCCTCGTGTCTTCAGCTTGGTCTTCAAGATCTTCGTTCAAACCCAGTCTGTTTGGAAATACACCGCCAGCATGTATTCCATGTGTTACACAAATTTTGACAATCCGCTGAAATTGAAATGCGATCTTCTTGTTCACTGCATTTCTTTCATTAAAGTGAATCGGATTATCAAACAATTTCCTCAAGAATCAAGAATTTGACTGTTCACCAAAATTTAATAATTACCCCCCCCTAAACAGCAGAATCAATCGTTATCTTTTCTTCAAGCAACAACTTTAGGAACCCATTTGAGCACGCTGCCAATACGATTCTTCTTTTTGGAAAGCCATTTGTAAGTTGCATCGATATAATCCAAAGACATTGAGTTCCATCTGAAATTGAAACGTGATGTTTCATATCTAATAACTTTTCGTGGAACCATTGTTGGTAGAACCATTCTTGAGGAGAAAGGAACAAAATCTCTTTGCATTGTCACCACCATACGACGAGATGGTGCAAGATCAAGCATTTGCTTTCTTGAATATGCAAAAGATCTTGTTTCACTAGATTCCGATTGTGTCGGTTTCAATACGTTTGTTGGCTTTTGAGATCTTGAAACCGATCTTTTGATTCGTTCAAAGGCTACGGAATCACAACAATCAACCTTATGATGATCAAAATTTTTGGTTGATTGTGATTTCTCAGAATACTTCTTATTCTTTTGCAAAGAATAATTAGTAAACTGTGAAATCTTTTTCGCACAAACCATTTTTGAATATGGTTTGGAAGATTTAGTCGGGTAAATCTTCTTAGTCACCTTGACTTGTTGTTCAGGTAGGTGAGAGAGTTGAGGTTTGGTTAGATGCTCAAATTTTAAAATCCGCTTTTCAAGTTCAACAATTTTTGAACGCATTTCTTCACGTTCAGTTTCCATGTTAAGTATTTGAAGTTGGAAAGCTTTAATCTCTTTTTCCTTCTTTATCAACTTCTCATTTATCCCTTTGTCTGAACATTTATTTAACTTATCACTTCTTGCTTCGCGTTTAGATTTCCCTTGTTTAGAAGCCACAATATACTCAGTAGTAATGATGTGATTTTCAGGCTTGACATCAGGTTTGTTAATCTGTTGTGTTGGCACATCACATGCTTCGACTTCATGAACAATTTCAACAAACTCATCCTTGATCGGTATTGATGTATATCCGATACCAGCTTTAGATTTCGTATCCTTTTTCTGAGAATGAAGCAGTTGATCTAACCTCAAGGACGATGCTTCAAAACTTGAGAGCTTGCATTGATATGTTAAAACTTCACTTTGAGCTGCAGCCTTTTCTTTGCGAAGTAAATTGATTTCAGTCTTGTAACTGTCGATTTCAATTTGTTGATTTGATACTTTAACTTTCAAATCATGCATTTCAACGCTTGGATCTTCTTGAATTTGCTGTTTATCTTTTCCTCCGTAGGTTTCTTCAAGTGATCTCCACAATTCATAAGATGTATCCTTATATTTGTAAAGTGGAATATCTTGTGCCACATCATTTGGTACACACATGATAATCTCTTCACGTGCTGTCATGTCGTTGTCAAAAGCTTTTTGTTCTGCGACTGACATTTGACTAATGAGAGTTGGTCTCTCATATTTCTTAGTAATAGAAGTCCACAAATCTGAATCAATGTATTCAATATATTCTTTAAACTTCTCCTGCCAGCTAGCATAGTCGTTATAGAACAAAGCCTTCAAATACTTGGGATATTGCGAGTACATTTTCCCTCCAAATTTTTTCGAATTTCGCCCGAGTAAAATGAAAATTTTCTCAAATTAGAATTAGTCAACGGGAACCTTAAATCCAAATTTTTTTTTTTTTTTTTTTTTTGGATAAGAGTAAGTAAGCGACACTAGAGTTGTGTCGCAGGCTATGTCGCAGCCTTATGTCGCACCGTATGTCGCAACTCTATGTCGTAAGATTAAGGTCGCAAAGAACCTTATGTCGCAGGTTATGTTGCACAATTAAGGTCGCTGAAACCCTACAGCGACACAATATTGTGTCGCAACCTTGTGTCGCAAAACGGCGCTGTCAGATGCCAAAAATCTCAAAAACGTAATTTTTCGAAACCTAAACGTTTTTTTATCGAAAAACTTGATAAAAGCTTAGATTTTTAGCTTCAAAAAACTCCACTTTTCAGCTCCAAAACACTTATAATGAAGATCAAACACCAAAAAGATGTTAAATAAGCAAGATAAGTGTTAAAAACTTACCAAAACGATTTGATACCACTAACAATCATAGATTATGGCTCTGATACCAATTGTGGATCCCATTAGGGTGATCTTTACTCAAATCAAGTGGTTAATGAAGACAAGAAGACAAAGCAAAAGATATAGAGTTTGTAATAAATGATAATCAAATGAAAACAAAACTTTATATGCACCAATCCCCAAAATATTCTCAACAAAATCAATGTAGCAGCCAAACACAGAGAATAAAATGATTGGAAAATGTCTTACCCTAAATATCTCTAACAAGGGTATTTATACTAAACTGTCTGGCCGTTCTGCGACACAAGCCTTGTGTCGCAGAGATCACTATTGCGACACAAGCACTGTGTCGCAGTACACAGAAAATGTAATTATTCTAAGTCTATTACATACACAGACACATTACAGACTTGACCAACTGACAGACACTCTAATATGTATCAACAAACTCCCCCGTGTCTTCAGCTTGGTCTTCAAGATCTTCGTTCAAACCCAGTCTGTTTGGAAATACACCGCCAGCATGTATTCCATGTGTTACACAAATTTTGACAATCCGCTGAAATTGAAATGCGATCTTCTTGTTCACTGCATTTCTTTCATTAAAGTGAATCGGATTATCAAACAATTTCCTCAAGAATCAAGAATCTGACTGGCCCTATAAAGAGTAGGATCCACGTCTCTATCACTCGATGTATCTGGACCAATACCATGAGCTTCCGGAATAAGAGTATGAAAAATTCTATATTCTTCCATCTTAAATCGTTCTAGAAGCTCTGATACCAATTTGTAAGGTCGCTTGATCTTGGTTCGATAACGGATTATCTTTAAGTATTGAGGTGCGGAATCCCTCAATACGTTAGGTTTAAGCTTATATAACTTTACTATCATTTATTTACAAGTCTAAACCAATATACTAAATAGATAATAATTACACTAGTCCTATTACAAGCTAGATCTGTTGTCACAAAACATGTCCCAACACTTTTCAATGAGAAAGAGGCCTTAGTCCTGAAGCCGGGATTTATTATTCCCGAAATATGGATATTGATGAGGGCTCCAAGGATGAAGGACATTTATGCTATCAACATGAATGCTCCTATTACCTCAATGGAGTCTACATGTCTTTTATCCAAGGCTTCAGAAATAGACTCACTCTTATGGCATAGGAAAATGGCACACCTAAACTTTCGAAAGATGAACTATATAACAAAACATGAGTTAGTTCTGGGTGTAGCACCGAAGAGTTTTGCATTTGAAGATAAGTGTATATCCTGCTTAAAAGGAAAACAACATAAGAAACCACACAAGTCTAAAACTGCGAACTCTATTTCCTCGCCTTTTGAGTTGCTATATATGGATCTCTTTGGCCCCATAAGCAAGAGAAGCATAGGTGGCAAATGGTACTGTTTGGTTGTCACAGACGACTACTCTAGATTCTCTTGGGTGTTCTTTTTGGGATCTAAGGATGAAACTCCGGGCATTCTTGTGGAGTTTCTAGATCTAATAGAGAATATATATAGAAAAAGAGTTAAGAGAATTCGTAGTGACAATGGAACAGAATTCAAGAACTCAACGATCAATATCTATTGCTTAAGCAAAGGGATACAACATCAATTCAGCGCACCTTATGAACCTCAACAGAATGGTGTTGCTGAAAGGAAGAACAAAACGTTGATCGAAGGGGCAAGAACAATGCTTGCAGATTCAAAGCTTCCGGTCATCTTTTGGGCAGAAGCGGTGACTACTGCATTTCATGTTCTCAATAGGGTTCTTACGGTTAAAAGGCTGAACAAAACTTGTTATGAGCTTTTAAACAATAAGAAACCTAACTTAAAAGGGTTTGAACCCTTTGGAGTATCATGTACCTTGTTGAAGACTAGCCATCAACCTAAATTTGGTGAGAAGGCTGATGAAGGATATTTCCTAGGTTATGTGCCTAACTCACCAAACAAACGTGTCTTCAATAAAACTACGGGACGTGTTGAAATAGTTTATAACATTGAAGTTACGAGCTATACACATGACTTACATAAGGGATTAGATTGGCAATTTGATTATTCAGATCTTTTCAAGTCATTTAAAGTCCCTATCCGTGACGATGTCAGTAATTCAGATATTCCTGAGCATTTATTGTCGGGAGATGAGGATCCTACTCCTTCTCCAACATCGAATGCTCAAACGTGTGATGATAGGACTATTGTCGATACTGATGAAGTCTCTCCTATTGAGTCACAACAACCTCAAGTGGATATACCTCAAGAGAGTGAAGATCCTGAAATTGCTTCTCAAAGGATTGTGGATGATATTCTCACTCCTCTAAGACAATTAAGGATATCTACTACTAATGACGGTATTCTACCATTGGAGGAAATTGGTGCTAACCTACAAGATGATATTCCAGTTGAACCTGTAACCTCAACAAGATTAAATAGGAATCATCCGATTGATAATATCATCGGTGATCCAAATTCTCCTGTTCTGACTCGGAATCAATCAAAAGCTAGCACTTCAACTCACTCAAGCCTGTATGCTGAAATGAACGAGACAGGGATTTAAAATCTATGTCTATATTCATGCTTTATCTCACAAATTGAACCTAAGAATGTTCAGATAGCTTTGAAGGATAATTCGTGGGTGGAGGTAATGCAGGAAGAACTGTCTCAGTTCACAAAATTGCAAGTTTGGGAGTTGGTTGACCTACCCGTTGGAGAATATCCAATTGGAACTAGATGGGTATTTAAGTGCAAGAAAGACGATCGGGGAATCGTGACTCGCAATAAAGCTCGTCTAGTTGTCCAAGGTTTCAAACAACAAGAGGGGATTGATTACAATGAAGTGTTTGCACCTATGGCTAGGCTTGAAGCAATTAGGTTATTCTTATCATTTGCAGCTTCAAAGAAAATGAAAGTTTTTCAGCTGGATGTTAAGAGTGCCTTCTTGTATGGCAAAGTCAAAGAAAAGGTGTATGTTTCTCAACCACCGGGATTTACTGATCCAAAGTATCCAGATATAGTATATCGTCTTGATAAGGCTCTATATGGATTACATCAAGCACCGAGAGCGTGGTATGAAACATTATCTACTTATCTTCTTGAAAATGATTTTACAAGAAGAAGAATAGATAGTACACTCTTTCTCAAATGGAAAAAGAGAGACTTTCTACTTGTTCAAGTATATGTTGACGATATCATCTTTGGGTCATCTGACGAAAAGATGTAGTGAATTTGAACAAATTATGAAGAACAAGTTTGAGATGTCAGCGATGGGTGAATTGACATTTTTCTTAGGATTGCAAGTCGATCAAAAGAACGATGGATATTTCATTCATCAGACTAAGTATACTAATGAGCTTCTAGAACAATTTAAGATGGAAGAATCTAGAATTTTTCATACTCCTATTCCGGAAGCTCATGGTATTGGTCTAGATACATCGAGTGATAGAGACGTGGATCCTACTCTTTATAGGGCCATGATTGGATTACTAATGTATCTTACAGCATCAAGGCCTGATATAATGTTTGCAGTATGTGTCTGCGCAAGATATCAAGCCACTCCTAAAGAATCTCACATGCAAGCTGTAAAACGAATTCTTCGTTACCTCAAAGGGAAGCCGAAGCTGGGACTTTGGTATCCGACTGATGGAGGCTTAGATTTTGTGGCTTACACTGATTCTGATTATGGATGATGCAATCAGAATAGAAAGTCTACAACTGATAGATGTCAATTCCTAGGAGGTAGACTAGTCTCTTGGCAGTGCAAGAAGCAAACCTCAGTCGCCATTTCTACATGTGAAGCTGAGTATGTTGCTGCTAGTAGCTGTTGTTCCCGAGTTCTGTGGATACAACAGCAACTGCTTGATTATGGGTTGAGTATAACAAATACTCCTATGATGATTGATATTCGACATCACTTTATTAGAGACTGTGCTGAGAAGAACTTGATAAAGTTAGCTAAGGTTCCATCTGTGGATAACTTAGCAGACTTATACACCTAAGCCTTCGACAGAGCTCGATTTGAGAAATTGGTGCAATTGAATGGAATGAGAAATCCAGAGTGATTAGTCTTTCATAGGGTTCTTATGTCTTAATTAATAGTTTCTTTAAAAAAAAAAAAAAAAAAAAAAAAGAAAGAAAAGGGGGAAAAGGCGTATGGCATTCATTTGCTTGTTACCTAAGGGGAATCGCCTCCGATAAAAAGGTTAAGTGTTTATCTGCTGGGAAATGATAGTACATTAGAGGAATCGGCTTAATAATTGTAGGTAAAAGTCTTAAGTTAGATGTGTTAGTAGATTCAAGTTTGTTACATTAACTTTACATCTCTAAAACCAGGATTTTACTTATCTTTATTTTAGTATACACCTCTCTCCACATGTTATAATTTGCTCAAAATTTTTTACATCTAGATAGCTTCAATATATGATGTATTGGTAGGCAAATTCTGCTTTGATTTCTGAGCATATAATAAGCTATAAATCTTCCGTGTGTTGTCTCGTGTGATTTATTATATGACGTATGACATAAGTCTTAATTGATGAAAGATTGTCTGACCATACACTGTTATCAAAACTCTATGAATATATGTCAAGACAAATAATAAGAATTATGACTATTAGTAAAACTACTGGTGTCTTTATTGTACTAAGTACAGACCTGACTCGTAAGGTCACTAGATCTTGGTTCGATAACGGATTATCTTTAAGTATTGAGGCGCGGAATCTCTCAATACGTTAGGTTTAAGCTTATATAACTTTACTATCAATTAAAGGGCTTCGTTTTGATTATTAACTAAGTTAATCACTCAAAACCGAGTCTTTAATACTATAATAAATATATGTGCACGAAAAACGAGGTGGTGAATATTTTAATGATGTGTGTAATAAATGGCACGGATACCAAGAAAATACCCTAATTATTGTATTTATACTTGGTTCAACTCGCAGCCCATGGGCCTTGCGAGTTGACTCGACTCGCAGGCCTTGGGCTTTGCGAGTTGACTTCTCAACTCGCAATCCTTTTCAGCTCGCAACTTGTTCTCAGCTTGCAAAACTGAGTTGCGAATCCAGATCTCATCTCGCAGGTTTAACCTGCGACTTGAGATAGGCTGCGAATTGAGATCTCATCTTGCAAGTCTTTTGACTTGCGAGTTGACTTCTCATTTCGCAATTTTGACTTTAATTTGAATTCGTTACTTGTCTAATTATATTTAACAAATAATAATAACAAATTAATATCTTATATTTACAAATCTAAACCAATGTACAAACATGATAATAATTACACCAGTCCTATTACAAGCTAGATCTGTTGTCACAAACATGTCCTAATGTACAAACTCTATTTCCTCGCCTTTTGAGTTGCTACATATGGATCTCTTTGGCCCAATAAGCAAGAGAAGCATAGGTGGCAAATGGTACAGTCTGGTTGTCACAGACGATTTCTCTAGATTCTCTTGGGTATTCTTTTTGGTATCTAAGGATGAAACTCCGGGCATTCTTATGGAGTTTCTAGATCTAATAGAGAACATCTATAGAAAAAGAGTTAAGAGAATTCGTAGTGACAATGGGACTGAGTTCAAGAATTCTACATTGAATGTATATTGCTTAAGCAAAGGCATTCAACATCAATTTAGTGCACCATATGAACCTCAACAAAATGGTGTTGCTGAAAGGAAGAATAGAACTCTAATTGAAGCAGCGAGAACAATGCTTGCAGATTCAAGGCTTCCGGTCATATTTTGGGCAGAAGCAGTGAATACAGCATGTCATATTCTCAATCGGGTTCTTATGGTTAAAAAGTAGAACAAGACATGTTATGAGCTTTTGAACAAAAAGAAACCAAACTTAAAAGGGTTTGAACCTTTTGGAGTTTCATGTACGTTGTTGAAGACAAGTCACCAACCTAAATTTGGTGAGAAGGCTGACGAAGGATACTTCCTAGGTTACATGCCTAACTCACCAAACAAACGGGTCTTCAATAAAGCTTCGGGACGTGTTGAAATAGTTTATAACATCGAAGTTACGAGCTATACACATGACTCACATAAGGGATTGGATTGGCAATTTGATTATTCAGATCTTTTCAAGTCATTTAAAGTCCCTATCAGTGACTATGTCAGTAACTCAGATATTCCTGAGCATTTATTGTCGGGAGATGAGGATCCCACTCCTTCTCCAACATCGAGTGCTCAAACGTCTGATGCTAGGACTATTGTTGATACTGATGTGGTCCCCTCTATCGAGTCACAACAACCTCAAGATGATATACCTCAAGAGAGTGAAGATCCTGAAATTGCTTCTCAAAGGATTGTGGATGATTACCAAAAGAGTGGGGGGCTGCATTTTTAATTATTTTTATTTTTTTTTATAAAATGTGTTTTATAAAAGTCTCAAAGTTTATATAATTAATTTGTACTAGTTTTGTGAGTTTATAGATGTTTAATTGGGATTTCTTTGCGGTTTAATTCGAGTTACGAATCTTTATTTTTTATAAGTTCATGACATTCATCATAATGTATTTATTTTACTTATAATGATTTTTGCGAATTAATTAATCGATTTACGGTTGTGATTACCGATTTACTGAAATTTTTCCGATTTTTGTGATATGATAAATATTTGGTGACGACTTATGAAATTTAATTTCATTTGTTTTCTTTAGCACTTTGTAACCTAATTTAATGTTCCTTAAAGTCTTTAAAGTTCGGCTAAGCAATCTTCTAAGACATTACGCGATTTTAGTAACTTACGGACTAGGTACTTAAGGAGTCGAACCTAGATTTTTTTCACTAGGATTTTAGATTTCTATAAAAGAAATTAAAAGTACTAGGATTTTAATTGCGATGTTGACCTGAGATTTTGACGGTTGTCACAGTCTCCCCCAGTTAAAATGAATTTCGTCCCGAAATTCAACTGGTCGTGCTGTGAGATTTAGTTTGTGAATAAATGGGGATATCTTTGTCTCATGAAATCTTCTCGTTCCCATGTGTACTCAGGTCCGCGCTTAGAATCCCATCGGACTTTGACAATCGGAATTTTGCTACGTCTCAAACGTTTGACTTCTTTGTCGAGGATTCCAGTTGGTTCTTCAGTAAAATGTAAGCGATTGTCAATTTGAATCCCTTCCAAGGGTAAACTATGTGTTTCGTCAACTAAACATTTCTTAAGATTTGATACGTGGAACGTGTCATGAATCGCACCTAATTCTTGTGGTAACTTAAGTTTGTAAGCTACCAGACCAATTCGTTCAATGATTTCGTAAGGTCCGATATAGCGTGGGCTTAACTTACCCCTTTTGCCAAAACGAACCATTTCTTTCCATGGTGACATGTTGGGAAATTCAGAGTCATTACAACTGTTGATGAGTAATTGCACAAGGCATTAATAGTGTTAATGGTTTCCACTGTTTATACAAGTATTAACACTGTTAGTGTTAATGGTTACCACTGTCTTCACAAGTTACAACTGTTGGTTCAAGTCTTCAAAGATTACAACTGTTAGTGAAGTGATTACAACTGTTAGTGAAGACTGAAGTGAAGACATGAGTTACAACTGTTAGTAATGATTTACACTGTTAGAGATTTCCACTGTTAAGCTTGTTTGTAACAGTTAACACTGCTTAGGCTAGTTACCACTGTTGGTATACTAGTATAAGTAATACATACAAGTGTTAACACTGTTAGAGTAATTACCACTGTTTATATAAATATGGTAGTTAACACTGTTTATGTACAGAATAGGCGGGTAGATAAAGTTTGGATAATTATGGAATGTAACAGTTTCCATGATTATAGGAGATTGGTTAGCAGGACTCTATGTGTTATAAATAGAGATCCTAAACCTAAATTAGATAGTGATTTTTTGTGTGCCGCTTCAAGGTTTTGTAACCCTAATACAAGTCAGTGTATTCGTCTTTTATAATTAATAAGATTGAAGCTTTTGATAGTAATTCTGTTTTCATTGATTTTGTTATTAATCTTCATTATATTACTAAGTGTTATTCTGCAAACTTCTTAGTAATTATTCAAAACTGTGTTAACCTAATAAGAGTATTAGATCGATCTTGGTTTAGGAAGTGGTATCAGAGCTATTGGTTAAGTTTTGAATACAGGAAGATCTAGTATTTACATCAATGGCAGAAAACAATGAAGGAATTCAGGTCACTAAGATACCCATGCTTAGACCTGATGAGTTTGATTTATGGAAGAACAGAATCAGACAATACATGCTTCTCACAGATTATCAAATGTGGGAAGTGGTTGTTAATGGTCCTCCTGTGACTCTTAATAGTGATGGTTGCACAGGCAAGATCACCACCAACATCTGAGGCAGAAAGAAAAGTCAGATCTATAGAATACAAAGCTTTAAGTACTCTATTACTATCAATTCCAAATGAATATCAGAGACGTTTTGAGACATGTCAAGATACTAAAGTTCTGATGGAAGCAATAGAAAGGAGGTTTGGTGGTAATGACAGCACCAAGAAAAATAAACGATCTCTTCTTAAACAACAGTATGAGAATTTTAAGTCTACAAAGTCAGAAACTTTGACACAAGTCTTTGATAGGTTTTCTAAATTAATAGGAGATCTGGAAAATCATCAAGTGAAGATAGACAGAGATGATTTGAACAACAAGTTTCTGAGGTCATTGGGTGATGAATGGATTATCTATACTGTTGGTTTAAGACAGAGTAAAGATTTGGAAGCAAAGGAGCTAGAAGATATATACAATGATCTGAGGAACTTTGAGTCTGAAGTAGAGAGCAAGAAGGTGGGATTTGGGAACTACAACAACAATTCTGCATTTATGTCTATGGCAGGGTCTGGATCAAAAGCTGAATCAAGTCAGAAAGGGTCATCCTATGGGTCTAGAGGAAGTGGATCATCTTCTAGTCAGTGTAATGATCAACTCTTAGAATCTTTCTTTGCTAGTAATGTGAATTCTTCACTTACTAATGAAGATTTAGATCAAATTGAAGGAGATGATCTAGAAGAAATGGATATTAAGCTACAGTTTGCTTTAATCACTCAGAGAGCAAAAAGGTTTATGCAAAGAACAGGTAGGAATAACTTTGCACAGAAGAGAAGTGATGCTAGCTGGTTTGACAAGAGCAAAGTTGAATGTTACAATTGTCACAAAATGGGACACTTTGCTAGGGAGTGCAGAAGCCCAAAGAGTGACCTAAATGAGAGAGGAACTGGACAGAGAAGTGGAGGAAATGTGGGTCAAACTAAGAATGTGCCAATCCAAGATACCTCATCAAATGCACTGGTATCTGTTGATGGATGTGAATGGGATTGGAGTGATCAGGAAGAGCATGAAGTAAAGAATCAATGCTTCATGGCAACTGCTGAATCAGATAAGTAGTCTGAGGTTCCTTATGAGGTACAAATAAAATTGTGCTCAACTGTGTGTAAACAAACTGTGAAACATTATAGAGATCATAACCAGAAAGTGTGTGATGAGTTAAAACAGTGTGAAATCAAAAGTAGACACACAATCTCTGTAATAGAAAATCTTGAAAAACAGATTCAGATATATGAAGAAAATGCAACACAATTCAAGTATGATATTGAGTATGCTAGGTGGGAGAAAGATAATCTTAAAACAAAAATTGAAGAATTAACTCTTAAACTTTCTGAAGTAACATGTAAGAGGGATAGCATTAAATTAACTGTAAGTAATTTTGAAAATGCCTCTAAGAATGTCACTCAACTTATCAATTCACAGATTCATGATAAACTTAAGAATGGGTTGGGGTACAACAATGTACCACCTCCTTATAACAACAACTATTTTCCTTCAAAAATTGATATTGATATCAATTCACTTAAGAAAGGAATGAATGCTGATGTTAAAATGGCTGACCCTGTTAAAAGTTTGAAAGAAGATGTGAACATTGATAAGGTTGAAATTAGAGATTGGGGTGAAGAAGATGATGAGGATAATGATACTTCTGAAATTGAGAATACTTTGTCAAATCACTTATCTAAGTCAACAAAAGAAAGCTTCAATAGTGTTACTGATCTAGTTGCAAAATTGAAGGGTAATAAACTAGAAGAGGGTAAGAAAATGTTTGTGGAGAAGGCAAAACATAAAAAAGAACATGTGAGTGCCACACCTAGAAATCTACAAAGGAATGATAGGAATGATGTGAAAACATCTGTGTCTGCATGTAAAATATCTGCATTAAATAACTGTGATAAGTGCAAATGTGAGGATAACTTCTCTGAATCACAAAATTTTCAAAAACACATTCCTAGAGGTAATCAAAGAAATTGGAATCAGATGATAACCCAAAAACTGGGAAAGAATATTAATGTGATTAAAGAAAAGTTATGTCTTATATGTGGCAGAAATAATCATCTTCAACATGACTGTTTTCATAATCCAAAAATCATAAACAAGGCTAAAACAGTGGAAAAACAGTACAATGCAAACAATGGTAAAGCTTTTAAAACTGTTAGAACAGTTAATTCAGCTGTTGCCACTGGTAGAGTAAATAACACTATAAGGAATACTAACAGTGTTAATTATTTTACCACTGCCAGATATAATAACAGTGATAACAGGTTTAACACTGTTGAGCATTATAATTATGGTCATTCAGTTAACACTGTTAGACCAAAACCCACTGTGAAGTCTAAAATTAGTTGGATCTGGACACCTATCAAATCTAATATACCCAGAGGTTCAAAATCCAACAATGTATCAAAATCAATGATCTTCAAGAAAGTTGATTACTTTGATACATATGGGAATCCCAAAGCCAAATTGGTTTGGGTTCCCAAGAGAAATTAATTTTTCTCTGTGTTTGTTTGTGTGCAGGGCAAGCCAAGAAGCTTATGGCATATTGATAGTGGCTGCTCAAGACACATGACTGGAGATAAGGAAAAGCTACAGAACTTCAAATCATTTGATGGTGGATATGTAGCATTTGGAAGCAATCCCAATTGGGGTCAGATCACAGGAAAAGGAACTATTCAAAGTGCCAGGTTAAGTTTTGAAAATGTTTACTATGTGGAACAGTTGAGGTACAATTTGCTAAGTGTGAGTCAAATCACAGATAAAAAGAACCCAGTTCATTTTACTGATACTAAATGTCTTATTTTGTCAAAGGAATTCAAAATTCTAGAAAATATGATTTTAATGAGAATTCCTAGGCAGGATAATGTTTATAAGTGTGACTTAGCAAACATGGCACCTCAACCTGATTTAAACTGCTTGATTTCAAAAGCTAATTTAATTGAGTCTACATTGTGGCATAGAAGGATGTGTCACATGAATTATAAAACCATTAATAAACTTGTCAAAAACAAGCTTGTTAGGGGTTTACCTGAGAAGGTATATTCATGTGATGATCACTGTGTTTCTTGTCTTAAGGGAAAACAACACAAAACATCTTTTAAGTCAAAAACTGTGAATACAAACTGTACTCCTTTATACTTGTTGCATATGGACTTATTTGGACCAACAAGTATAAGTAGTATGGGAAAGAGATTTTATTGCCTTGTTGTAATTGATGATTATACCAGATTTACATGGGTTTTCTTTCTTAGAACTAAAGATCAGACAGGTGAAATACTTAGATCATTTATGACTAAGATGGAAAATCAATTGGATAAAAAGATTAAAATCATCAGGTGTGATAATGGAACAGAGTTTAAAAATCATGAAATGGATAAATTATGTGATGAAAAAGGCATTAAGAGAGAATTTAGTGCTCCTAGGACTCCTCAACAAAATGGAGTAGCTGAAAGAAGGAATAGGACATTAATTGAAGCTGCTAGAACTATGTTAGCTGATGCAAAACTTCCAATGTCCTTTTGGGCAGAAGCAGTTAGCACAGCCTGCTATGTTCAGAATAGGGTATCAATTGTTAAGCCTTACTTCAAAACCCCATATGAGCTAATGTTTAAGAACAAACCACTGGTTAGTTTCTTAAAATCCTTTGGGTGTCCATGTACTATTTTGAATACCAAAGATCACCTAGGAAAGTTTGAAAGCAAAGTTGATGAAGGTGTATTTGTAGGGTATTCCAATCAAAGTAAGGCATATAGGGTTTTCAATCAAAGGACTAGGGTCATAGAAGAAACATTAAACATCACTTTTAATGAGAATACCATTAATCCTGATGGGATAGGTCAAAAGTCTTTGTTTGATATTAATGCTCTTAACTCTGCTTTCAGATATGCAACTGTCAATTCTAGTCCAGGTACAAATACAGGTACCAACACAGGGACAGCAGATGAAGAAATTGAGAAAGAATCAGGAAACTCAACAGAAAAGAATACAGAGTCAATGAAATACATTGTATTTCCAATCTGGACTCCTGATCCACCAGAGGTGTTTTCTTCTGATCAGACACAGTCTTCTCAGAATATAGAGACAGAAGAGCAATTTAAATCACAGAATATGGAGACAGAAGAGCAATTTGAAACACCATCTAGTGAAAGTACTGAGCAGGATGGTAATTTTACTAACTTGGAGGACACCATTCCAGAGACATCAACATCTAACTATCATGTACTTAAAGATCATCCTCTGGAACTGGTGATTGGGAATGTCCATTCTGCTGTACAAACTAGACAGCAGACTACTGTCAATGAAGAAGAAATACATACATCTCTATATGTGTGTTTTCTATCTCAAGTAGAACCTAAAAAGGCAGTAGAAGCTCTTAAACATCCTAGTTGGATTGAGGCAATGCAAGAGGAGTTGCTACAGTTCAAGATACAACATGTGTGGACTCTAGTTGATCTACCAAAAGGAAAAAGAGCAATTGGTACTAAATGGATCTTCAAGAACAAGAAGGATGAAAGAGGAATTGTAATTAAGAACAAGGAAAGGCTAGTAGCACAGGGGTATACACAGGAAGAAGGTATTGATTATGATGATGTCTTTGCTCCTGTTGCAAGGATAGAAGCCATCAGACTGTTCTTAGCCTATGCTTCATATAAAAGATTCACAGTTTATCAGATGGATGTCAAGGGTGCTTTTCTGTATGGCAAAATTGATGATGAGGTGTATGTGTGTCAACCTCCTGGATTTGAAGATCCTAAATATCCAGATAGAGTTTGCAGATTGGATAAGGCATTGTATGGTCTACATCAAGCACCCAGAGCTTGGTATGAGACTCTTTCAATCTATCTGTTAGAAAATGGGTTTAAGAGAGGCACTATTGACAAAACACTCTTCTCCAAAAGAGATCACAATGATATTTTGTTGGTACAAGTCTATGTTGATGACATAATTTTTGGGTCCACAAATGATTATCTGTGCAAGGAATTTGAGAAGTTGATGCATCAGAAGTTTCAGATGAGTTCAATGGGTGAACTCACTTTCTTTTTGGGACTACAAGTCAAGCAAACTTCAGATGGCATTTTTATCAATCAAAGCAAGTATGTCAAAGAAATCCTTAACAAATTTGCCTTTTCTGAAGCAAAAGTGACTAGCACTCCCATGGAAACACATAAGCCATTGTCTGCAGATCCTGATGGGGAGGAAGTTGATATACATCTATACAGATCAATGATAGGATCATTGATGTATCTAACTTCTTCCAGGCCAGATATCATGTTTGCTGTTTGTATCTGTGCCAGATTTCAAACCTGTCCAAAGCAATCCCATTTGTATGCTGTCAAGAGAATCTTTAGATACTTAAAGGGACAACCTGATCTAGGTCTTTGGTATCCTAAAGAGTCTTCCTTAGATTTAAAAGCATATTCAGATAGTGATTATGGGGGAGCTAGCATGGATAGAAAGTCAACATCAGGAGGTTGTCAATTTCTTGGGGAGAGATTAATTTCATGGCAATGTAAGAAACAGACAACTGTATCAACATCCACTGCTGAAGCTGAGTATGTAGCTTGTTCAAATTGCTGTGCTCAAGTCTTATGGATTCAGAATCAAATGCTTGATTATGGTTTCACTTTCTTAAACACTCCTATTTTTATTGACAATACTTCTGCTATTAGCATCATCAATAATCCTGTTAAACATTCTAAAACTAAGCATATAGAGATTAGGTATCATTTTATTAGAGATTGTAATGAAAAACGCCTTATTCAGATTATAAAAGTTCATACTGACAATCAACTTGCAGATCTATTCACCAAAGCCTTTGATGTGGGCAGATTTACATTTCTGATTACAAGTATTGGTCTGATTAAATCTATTTAAAGTGTTTCTTCATAACTATTTTGAAAAACATCTCTATTATGCTTAAGGATTAGATGCTGGTAGATGTAATTGATATTAACAGTGATAATAGTCTTAGATATAACTGTTTTGTTTGCTAAATTATCACTGTTAGTATCCAATTACCACTGTATATGTATTCTGTTTGGTTTTCACTGTTAGTTTATTTTTGTTAGTTTGTTGAACTAACCTTGCAGGTTATCACTGTCAGTGGAGCAATTACCACTGTTAGTGCATCTTTTACCACTGTTAGTATAATCAGTTACCACTGTTTATACTACTAGGTGTAAATGTTCACTATCACTGTTTATCTTTCTGAGTTCTATCGATATTAAAAAAAAAAAAAAAAAAAAAAATGAAATGATGAGTATCACTGTTAGTAATACTAACACAATCACTAGTGTTGAGTTATAATTCCTTTGGTCAGGAGTTATTTCCATCAACTAGTTAAATTGTGTTCACCTTGTTACCACTGTTCTATAATCGTTTCCACTGTTAGTGTTAAAATTGGGAATTTTGCTTCAAAATTAGGTCATTAACACTAGCAGTATAAATACTCCCCACACTTGTTCATATTCTTTACGCTTTCATAAACACTGCTCTCTTAAACCCTGTTACCACTGCTTTCACAAAACCTTACTCAAATTCATCATGGCTTCTTCATCATCAACCGAGTCTCAACTTGCACTGGGCAAAGATCATAACATGATCGCCTATCTGGTAAAACCTACCATCGCCAATGATTACGTTGAAATCATCGATTTTCTGCGTAACTCTACGATTCACCATGCGATCACTGTAGCACCCAGAATTTCACATGATCATATCAATGAGTTCTGGGTTAACGCTAAGATTGAGGATGAACCAGGTGTTCCAAAAATTGTTTCTACCGTTGTTGGGCACCAAGTGGTGATGACTGAAGCCTCCATTCGTTCTTCTCTTCATCTTCAGGATGAAGAAGGTATAACTTCAATCTCTGATGAAGTTTTATACTCTACTTTACAACGAATGGGATATGAGGGCAACTTAGGTGGATATGTTTTTCAGAAAACAATGTTTTCATACCAATGGCGATTTTTAATTCATACATTACTGCACTGTTTATCATCAAAACGTTCATCTTTTGAACAATTCAGCAGTAATTGTCACACCCCGCTAAAGCGGAAACACGAGATGTAACAGTACAATGATTTCATAATCGAAAATTACAAAAGTTCACCGTTCAACGGTCTACAAATAAATATTACATAAGGTCTTACTTACGTTTACAGCACAAGTATATAATTACACTATACGAATACATCCATAAAATAGAACAAAATAGAGCACATGATTTCGATATCAAAAACAGCATAAACGTGGCTTCAATCACATTTACTGACCGATTCCTGAAAAGCATGTAAAATGAGAGGGTCAACTATAGAATATAGTTGGTGAGTTCACAGGTTTCAAGTTTCAAAGTTGTTTAAAAGTTTCTGAAACCATTTTGTTTAAATATTCACGTCGCTACATGAGAAGTCATTTAAAAGTTTTGCGTCGCTACGTAGTAATGATTGTAAGACCGAATTTCGTGGTCAAAGTTGTTTAGACCGAATTACGTGGTCAAAGTTGTTAATACGCTAAAATGTGACTGCTCAATAGTCGGTGTTTATACTTGAGTCCACAACCAAACCTTCGACAGTCCGCCCCAAAGTGATCATGCCTATCGCATACATGATTAAGTAGTTGGTTATATGCCCCCGCGCACAGTGCGGAATGGGGGGAGTGTCAATCCCAAATAGCGCTATCCATAATAACCATCGGCTCAAATTGAGTTAATAAGTTGTGTAGTATACCGGGGACTTAACACGATAGAGTCTCAAGCATACAACAGATGCGTATAAAACGATAAACATTCAAGACATCATTTGTAATCAAATACAACATTTGTAATCAAGCAAAACATTTGTAATCAAGCAAGGCATTTGTAATCAAGTAAAACATTTGAAATCAAGTAATATGCTTTTCACCCCAAAATCATTTAAGTAAAGCGTTTAAAAAGAGGGGCTGTGAATACTCACTGTTGAGTATGAGCGTACAGATGGATGTAATGCGCGTACCGACCGGGTTTGACTCCTATTCAATTCCTAAGAACACAAGGTTTCTAATTAGTTCCTCGACTAATACGGTTTGTTAGGATTGCTTAGCTAGCTAATTAAATTACAAAGTGCCGAAAAAGTTCGAATTTCCCTTTAATTAACGTTGTCGGTAATTGTTCGAGTTGTCAACAAAATATTGAAAATACATGGATAGAACATCTAAAAATTACCAAACTTGGTATGAAACACGAAATATAGTTCACAAATTTTCTGTGAAAATTTGGGGATTTTTAGACCTATGGATTATTTATAATCATTTTATGTCTAAAAGGTGGGATAAATATGGGAAAAATAGTAATTATTCACAAAAAATTCTGGAATTTTTACCAGATCAGTTTTTAACCATTTTTAGGTTTGTGTAAAATTTTCAAGTCATTTTGAGCACTGAAACTTTGGTTCCAAAGATTATTCGTTTTAACAAGACGTAAATCGGAAAAGGTATCAAAACACTTCTAAAGAGTGTGAAATTTTGAGGATAGTGTCATTTTCTGAAGAAAATGACACTGGAATTTTCCCATAATTATTTGGTATCCAAAAGTATTTTTCATGATTATGCCACCTTTTATAGGCTTTGTTTGCATTAATTTAGGGAAAATACTTATGTTTTACCAAAAATTCCCATTTTTATTTTCAAGACTCTTTTTATGATCTAGTTACTGAAAAAAGTAATCCCCAAAATTTTAACACATTTTATCTAGTATTTTTGTATTTTTGATTCATCACAACACAATTATTTACATTTTACAAGACTAAAATAATGCATAATGTTCATGCATTTTCTAAAAATACTTAATCATCAAGATATATTCCTATCTTTTTATACTACTGAGATATACATGTTAGGAGTCTAAAATAATTTTTCTTAGATTTATGGAACACCTTAAGACCCATGAACAAGTATCACAACAAGGTGCTCACAGAAAAGTTACTGTTTGCGCATCAGTTTTGTGTGATATATTTGGAGGTCGTAAACTCAATGGATTTGAGTGAGACCAGTGGGGTTTTAAAGGTAAGACACTAAGCTAAATTCCAGAAGAAAAATCAAGATTTTTGGACCATTATTCACTGAGTTATGGTCGTTTCAAGTAGGGTCAAAATCTGGACAGATTACATGCATGACAAAGTGATCTTTTTGGTGTGTTTTTCACTACCAACGATTTTTAGACCTCATCCAATGATTGAAGCCTTGTCTTTTATGCATGTACATGTGTTTTAAATAAACATAAACATATTTTAACATTTTAAACCATTTATTCTAGCAAGAACATGTAAATAAACTCTATAACATCAAAAAGTCGACTTTTTCGGTTTGATTCTTGGTTTGATCATAGGTTACCCTTCTTTTACACATGAATGTGTATAAGGTGTAACCTACAAACCATCAAACCTTATATGGGGATTTAAGCCATGAAAAAGGCATGAAATCCATGAAATAAACATAGTAAAAGTAGGAAATGGAAGCTAGAAAGAGTGATTTTACCTCAAGGTTCTTGTATTTGTGTAAGAACACTTTTAAGAAGATGATTTAGGGATGAATGTTGGCTGAGATTTAGTGTGTGTTTAGAGAGAATTGTGTGTGTTTTTGAAAGTGGAAATGAGAAAAATGATGAAAGTGGAAGAGTGTGTAAGTGTAGAAGGCTTTTTGCATGTAAAGTGAGTGGAGTTTTGTAAGAAAAAGAGAGGATTTGAGTGGGGGAAGAGGAGGTCCGGTTTTGGCATGAATATTTGGGGTTTTTATTTTATTTTTTTGGTTAAAATATAATATGTATTAGATGTGGTATTTATTTGTATTAAAATTGCTCAAGTCTTGCACATTTCAAGCTTTAAATTGTGTTGTTTTTATGCTTAATATAAGGGTTATAAAAATTAATGTTCTAAATTTCTAAAATACTTCAAATTGTATTTTAGGTTGTTTATAATGGATATTCAAGTATTAGTTTGTCGGATTCGAGTTTCTTTTATTCGATTCGGGTCGCATTTGCCGAGTTACGAAAGTTCGGTTAATTTCCGATTTTTGTGATGTTTTTGTTGGTTAAAGTGTGAGTCATGAAACTTTATTTTATAAGTTTATAACATTCATCAAAATGTATTTGATTCGATCTCGATTGACATTCGCGAGTTAATAAACCGATTTACAGTCGTGTTACCGAGTTACGGAATTTCCAGTTAAATTCCGATTTTTGATATGATAAATATTTTGTGATGACATATGAAATTTAATTTCATTTGTTTTCTTTGGCACTTTGTAACCTATCTTAATGTTCCTCACGGTCTTAAAGTCCGCTAAGCAATCTCCTAAAATGTTACGCGATTTCGGTAACTTACGGTTTCGGTACTTAAGGAGTCATAACCTAGACTTTTCACTAGGATTTTAGAGTGCTGTAAACGAAATTAGATAGACTAGAAATTTAAGTGCGTTAATGACCTGAGATTTTGACGGTTGTCACAGTCTCCCCCAGTTAAAATGAATTTCGTCCCGAAATTCAACTGGTCATGCTGTGAGATTCAGTTCGTGAATAGATGAGGGTATTTCATTTTCATGAAATCCTCTAGTTTCTAGGTGTACTCAGGTCCGCGCTTAGAATCCCGTTAGACTTTGACGATTGGAATCTTGCTTTATCTTCAGCGTTTGACTTCCTTGTCAAGGATTCCGGTTGGTTCTTTAGTGAAATGTAAGCGATCGTCGCTTTGGATTCCCTCTAGGGGTAGGATATGTAATTCATCAGCTAGACATTTCTTTAGATTCGATATATGGAACGTGTCGTGAATCGCACCTAATTCTAGTGGTAACTTAAGTTTATAGGCTACTGGACAGATTCGTTCAATGATTTCGTAAGGTCCGATGTAGCGTGGGCTTAACTTGCCTCTTTTGCCGAAACGAACCATCCCTTTCCAAGGTGATACTTTTAAGAACACTTTATCACCGACTTGGAATTTTAGGGGTTTTATACGGTTATCTGCATAGCCTTCCCGCCGATCCTGGGCGATCTTAAGTCGATCTCCAATAATCGAGATTTTGTTCATAGTTTCCTGGATAAGGTTAGGTCTTATTAAGTGTTTGTCACCTATTTCGTACCAACTCAAAGGTGATCCACATTTTCGTCCATATAATGCCTCATAAGGAGCGCATTGTATACTAGTATGGTAGCTATTGTTTACGAAAATTCTACCAATGATAGGTGGTATCCCAACTTCCTCCGAAGTTTAGTATGCATGCTCGAAGCATGTCCTCCAACCTTTGGATTGTTCGCTCGCTCTGCCCATCCGTCTGAGGATGGTATGTCGTACTTAGATTCAATTGAGTACCCTACGCTTTCTATAATGATTGCCAGAAACGTGACCGAGGAAACATACCTCTCTGATCCAAAACTCGCACTTGGAGAGTTTGGCGTACAGTTTTTCATCTTTAAGTAGTTCTAATATCTTCCTTAAGTGTTGTTCGTGATCTTCTTCGCTTCGTGAGTAAATTAGTATGTCAATGAACACTATCACGAATTTATCTAAGTATGCTCTACATACTTTGTTCATTAAGTCCGTGAACATTGCAGGCACGTTTGTTAGACTGAATACATAACCATGAACTCATAGTGTCGATAGCGGGCTCGGAATGCGGTTTTTGGTATGTCCTCGTCATGGACTCGTAATTGATGATATCCTGACCACAGGTCGATTTTCGAGAAGTATGAGGCTCCTTGCAATTGGTCGAATAGATCACCGATTCGAGGGAGAGGGTATCGATTCTTGATCGTTAGTTTGTTCAACTCTCTATAGTCGATATACATTCATAACGATTCATCTTTCTTCTTAACGAATAGGACTGGGGCTCCCCATGGTGACGAACTAGGTCGAATGGATCCTTTCTCCAAAAGCTCCTAGAGTTAACTAGATAGTTCCTGCATCTCCGCAGGTGCTAGGCGGTACGGTGCCTTGGCTATCGGGGCGGCTCCTGGAACTAATTCGATTCGGAACTCGAGTTGTCTATACGGGGGAAGTCCAGACAAATCGTCCGGAAATACTTTGGGGTATTCGCGTACTCCCGGAATATCTTGCACACGTTTCTCCTCTGACTCCTTCTCAACTACGTGAGCTAGAATAGCAAGACATTCCTTCCTCAAGTATTTGTGTATTTGTGAATCTTCATGGATGACACCATTTTCAAGCTCCTTCCGGGCTTATCTCTGTGTACGACGAGTGCTTCGTTTTCTCGTAAGGGTATTCTTACCGCCTTTTAATGACATCCTATGTCCACATAACTCTTAGATAGCCAGTCCATGCCAACTACTACCCACATTAATTGGGATTAAGTCGATGTTGAATAGTTCGTTTTCTGGATTTAGGACGCAGTCAGGCACTATCTCCCTTGCCTCAAGTTCGGAACCACTAGCTAATTCGATAGTATAAGCATTTTCTAACGTTTTATACTCTATACCGAGTAGGGATCTAAATTCATATGAAACAAAACTCTTATCTTCCCCATAGTCAAAAAGTACGAAGACATAGTGGTCGTTTTCAAGATTTTCAGCACCTCCTACTCCTATTATTCTATTGGTTCCCTTTTCGCGCCTTAATAATCGTCTAATTGAAATGACACTTATAAATTTAGATTGTTGTCCCACAAGTAGAAGGATAAAAAGCTTTCATATATATATAAGGATGCATTGAGCATTGTACAAAATTTTGAGACGCATGTTACAAAACGGATCAAGGTCTTCCTCCTTATCTACGTCTCAATACATTTTCTTACGTACATATATATATATCCGAGATACATTTTACTTCTAATCTACTTTAGGTGCAGATCGTGCGGTTAATTAACGTGCTTCATTAACTGGTCCTACTTGGTTTCTAGTATCAATGTTGTTCGGGCCCCTTTCCAATCTCGGACAAGCGTTCTTATAGTGGTCCGAACTTCCACATTCGTAACACGCCCTAATGCCTCTTCCGCCTTCCCTGCGTTCCTTGCAGTACTTGGTATAATGACCAGTCTGGTTACAAGTTCCGCATCTCGGACAGGCTCCCTCATGATGGAAGTTACATTTATTGCACTTAGGGAGGGGGCCTTTGTATCGCTTCGGCTCATGAGTCGTAACTCCAAAGTTCTTGACTGATTTCTGATTCTTGCTTGAGTTACTACCTCCTTTCTTTCCTAATTGGTTCTCAAACTTTCGCTTGTTGTCTGAGTTCTTCTTTGTCAGAATTCCTGACCGAATCAAATCAGTGGTCAGACTGTGTGCCAGAGTTACTGCACTTTCGATGGTGGTTGGATTGGATGACGTAACCATTCCTCGGAGTTCGGGCGCCAATCCCCAGATGTAACGGTCGAGTCGATTGTATTCTGGTGTTACCAGATGAGGTACCAACTTTGCTAGCTCGTGAAAGCGCGTCGTGTACTTCTCTATCTCAACCCCTTCCATGGTGTGATTCCAGAGTTCTGATTCTAACTTCTGCACCTCATTTTTAGGACAGTACTGTTCAGTGAGCAACCTCTTAAATGCTTCCCATGAAAGATTGTATGCGGTTTCCCGTCCTCTGGTTTGGACTTGGGTGTTCCACCAGGTCAGAGCGACGTCTTGAAGTAAGCTCGATACATAGCCTACCTTACGATTTTCCGCACAGTTACTCACGTGAAGTACCGCTTCTATGCTCTCAAACCATTTCAGCAAACCGACAGCACCTTCTGTGCCGTAAAACTCCTTGGGTTTGCAAGACATGAAGTACTTATAGGAGCATTCTCGGCCCTCATTAGCGAAGATCCCTGTTGTGCCCTGCCCTCCAGCGGGATCGGGACCGCGATTGAGGTCAGGACCACCATCATTTCTCTGATTAGCTTGGATGCCAGCAGTCACTTGGGCAACGATGTTTGGGATTGCTGCAGAGAGTTGTTGGGCAATGACCTGAGCTATGTCGGGTTGTTGTTCTTCTGGCTCTACTTGAGTGCGTCGGGTAGATCGTCTTGGAGGCATGGTCCTAAGACACATTTTTGAAAGATGTTGGTTAGTGCTCATATCGAATATTTTTGATGGTTAGAATCTTTAGTATTCGCAAGATTAAGTAAAACTATTTTGTGACAGGAGTTTTTATACCGAGACAAGTATTACGGTAATCGTCACAGTAATATTAAATAAACAAGATAGGTTTTATTATTATTATTATTATTATTATTTTTTTATTTTATTTTTTTTTTATTTTTTTTTATTTTTTTTTTTTTTTTGGATAAGTCAAAGTTTTTAAAATTGGATAACCCATTACATCACAATCTTTTTCATAAGCACTTACAATAAAAGGCATCCGTTAATGCAAAAGTTACAAAGTTTTCAAAAAAAAAAAAAAAAAAATCTAGATCCTTCTCAAAACACTATCTCCTAGACCAAACTACCCAAGCAAGTATCGCTGCCAAAAGAAACGTGAGCCCTCCCAACACTTATTACTAACACCTAGCCGCAGGTGCAGTCTCCAAGGCGTTGATCGTACGACGTATTAGCTTCTCCATCCAATATGGCATATGCGCCAGAATTTATCCCTGATGGGCACTTCTTGCCCACTAAATCTGAAGCTTGGCAGTCACGGCGTTCATCCTACGTGTTGACCTCCAATCAGGGACTCGTGATTTCGGGATTCCAGGAATGACTCTCGGGGTTTCGCGGCTGCTAGACGTGGCGCTCTTAAAGATAATCGGGTGAGTATGGGGACACTCTTACATGTAGTGACTCTCGTACGTATGCCATATAGAGGTAACTGGGGTAAAACGGGCGTAGGTGATTTATTATTGCTCACTTCGCGTGTAGATTCGATCTACATCGAGGGCTCTTCTTCCTCGAGTTCGGTGTTAGGTGGGTTAGTCCTAGGTTGACTAGTGACGTAACCAGAACAGTTGGCCGATTTGGTGGCGTGGAATGAGAAACGCGACGTGATAAGAGTATCAAAAGTGAACTCAACTCCTACATTTATATCAAGTCCTAGCATATGAAGGTACTCAGCACACTTACAGAAATCTTACTAGCTTAAGTGAGCTCTAAAGCGTACCCTATTCCTATAACCAATTCCGATCTTGCATCGCTTCTCCTTTAATTGTACATAGTTGATCAGGCTATGTTAAATTAAACTCGAATGATGCAACACCCGAACAAGTCATACTTAAAGGGGTACTAACTTAATGGTTATAGTTTCTAGGCTTCCCTAAGGACAACCGGTGTTTCTATAACCTTCGGCTCTGATACCATTTTCTGTCACACCCCGCTAAAGCGGAAACACGAGATGTAACAGTACAATGATTTCATAATCGAAAATTACAAAAGTTCACCGTTCAACGGTCTACAAATAAATATTACATAAGGTCTTACTTACGTTTACAGCACAAGTATATAATTACACTATACGAATACATCCATAAAATAGAACAAAATAGAGCACATGATTTCGATATCAAAAACAGCATAAACGTGGCTTCAATCACATTTACTGACCGATTCCTGAAAAGCATGTAAAATGAGAGGGTCAACTATAGAATATAGTTGGTGAGTTCACAGGTTTCAAGTTTCAAAGTTGTTTAAAAGTTTCTGAAACCATTTTGTTTAAATATTCACGTCGCTACATGAGAAGTCATTTAAAAGTTTTGCGTCGCTACGTAGTAATGATTGTAAGACCGAATTTCGTGGTCAAAGTTGTTTAGACCGAATTACGTGGTCAAAGTTGTTAATACGCTAAAATGTGACTGCTCAATAGTCGGTGTTTATACTTGAGTCCACAACCAAACCTTCGACAGTCCGCCCCAAAGTGATCATGCCTATCGCATACATGATTAAGTAGTTGGTTATATGCCCCCGCGCACAGTGCGGAATGGGGGGAGTGTCAATCCCAAATAGCGCTATCCATAATAACCATCGGCTCAAATTGAGTTAATAAGTTGTGTAGTATACCGGGGACTTAACACGATAGAGTCTCAAGCATACAACAGATGCGTATAAAACGATAAACATTCAAGACATCATTTGTAATCAAATACAACATTTGTAATCAAGCAAAACATTTGTAATCAAGCAAGGCATTTGTAATCAAGTAAAACATTTGAAATCAAGTAATATGCTTTTCACCCCAAAATCATTTAAGTAAAGCGTTTAAAAAGAGGGGCTGTGAATACTCACTGTTGAGTATGAGCGTACAGATGGATGTAATGCGCGTACCGACCGGGTTTGACTCCTATTCAATTCCTAAGAACACAAGGTTTCTAATTAGTTCCTCGACTAATACGGTTTGTTAGGATTGCTTAGCTAGCTAATTAAATTACAAAGTGCCGAAAAAGTTCGAATTTCCCTTTAATTAACGTTGTCGGTAATTGTTCGAGTTGTCAACAAAATATTGAAAATACATGGATAGAACATCTAAAAATTACCAAACTTGGTATGAAACACGAAATATAGTTCACAAATTTTCTGTGAAAATTTGGGGATTTTTAGACCTATGGATTATTTATAATCATTTTATGTCTAAAAGGTGGGATAAATATGGGAAAAATAGTAATTATTCACAAAAAATTCTGGAATTTTTACCAGATCAGTTTTTAACCATTTTTAGGTTTGTGTAAAATTTTCAAGTCATTTTGAGCACTGAAACTTTGGTTCCAAAGATTATTCGTTTTAACAAGACGTAAATCGGAAAAGGTATCAAAACACTTCTAAAGAGTGTGAAATTTTGAGGATAGTGTCATTTTCTGAAGAAAATGACACTGGAATTTTCCCATAATTATTTGGTATCCAAAAGTATTTTTCATGATTATGCCACCTTTTATAGGCTTTGTTTGCATTAATTTAGGGAAAATACTTATGTTTTACCAAAAATTCCCATTTTTATTTTCAAGACTCTTTTTATGATCTAGTTACTGAAAAAAGTAATCCCCAAAATTTTAACACATTTTATCTAGTATTTTTGTATTTTTGATTCATCACAACACAATTATTTACATTTTACAAGACTAAAATAATGCATAATGTTCATGCATTTTCTAAAAATACTTAATCATCAAGATATATTCCTATCTTTTTATACTACTGAGATATACATGTTAGGAGTCTAAAATAATTTTTCTTAGATTTATGGAACACCTTAAGACCCATGAACAAGTATCACAACAAGGTGCTCACAGAAAAGTTACTGTTTGCGCATCAGTTTTGTGTGATATATTTGGAGGTCGTAAACTCAATGGATTTGAGTGAGACCAGTGGGGTTTTAAAGGTAAGACACTAAGCTAAATTCCAGAAGAAAAATCAAGATTTTTGGACCATTATTCACTGAGTTATGGTCGTTTCAAGTAGGGTCAAAATCTGGACAGATTACATGCATGACAAAGTGATCTTTTTGGTGTGTTTTTCACTACCAACGATTTTTAGACCTCATCCAATGATTGAAGCCTTGTCTTTTATGCATGTACATGTGTTTTAAATAAACATAAACATATTTTAACATTTTAAACCATTTATTCTAGCAAGAACATGTAAATAAACTCTATAACATCAAAAAGTCGACTTTTTCGGTTTGATTCTTGGTTTGATCATAGGTTACCCTTCTTTTACACATGAATGTGTATAAGGTGTAACCTACAAACCATCAAACCTTATATGGGGATTTAAGCCATGAAAAAGGCATGAAATCCATGAAATAAACATAGTAAAAGTAGGAAATGGAAGCTAGAAAGAGTGATTTTACCTCAAGGTTCTTGTATTTGTGTAAGAACACTTTTAAGAAGATGATTTAGGGATGAATGTTGGCTGAGATTTAGTGTGTGTTTAGAGAGAATTGTGTGTGTTTTTGAAAGTGGAAATGAGAAAAATGATGAAAGTGGAAGAGTGTGTAAGTGTAGAAGGCTTTTTGCATGTAAAGTGAGTGGAGTTTTGTAAGAAAAAGAGAGGATTTGAGTGGGGGAAGAGGAGGTCCGGTTTTGGCATGAATATTTGGGGTTTTTATTTTATTTTTTTGGTTAAAATATAATATGTATTAGATGTGGTATTTATTTGTATTAAAATTGCTCAAGTCTTGCACATTTCAAGCTTTAAATTGTGTTGTTTTTATGCTTAATATAAGGGTTATAAAAATTAATGTTCTAAATTTCTAAAATACTTCAAATTGTATTTTAGGTTGTTTATAATGGATATTCAAGTATTAGTTTGTCGGATTCGAGTTTCTTTTATTCGATTCGGGTCGCATTTGCCGAGTTACGAAAGTTCGGTTAATTTCCGATTTTTGTGATGTTTTTGTTGGTTAAAGTGTGAGTCATGAAACTTTATTTTATAAGTTTATAACATTCATCAAAATGTATTTGATTCGATCTCGATTGACATTCGCGAGTTAATAAACCGATTTACAGTCGTGTTACCGAGTTACGGAATTTCCAGTTAAATTCCGATTTTTGATATGATAAATATTTTGTGATGACATATGAAATTTAATTTCATTTGTTTTCTTTGGCACTTTGTAACCTATCTTAATGTTCCTCACGGTCTTAAAGTCCGCTAAGCAATCTCCTAAAATGTTACGCGATTTCGGTAACTTACGGTTTCGGTACTTAAGGAGTCATAACCTAGACTTTTCACTAGGATTTTAGAGTGCTGTAAACGAAATTAGATAGACTAGAAATTTAAGTGCGTTAATGACCTGAGATTTTGACGGTTGTCACAGTAATGTAGCATATGCATTGGTATGCTTAGCTATTGGTCAAAACTTTAATTTTTCCAACTTTATTTTTGCTGGTATGCTAAGAAACATCAACCAACCTAAACTGCAATTTTTAATGTATCAAAGGTTTGTGCAAGTATTTTTAAATGAACAAATATCTGAATTGCCTGCTTTGGATAAGATTATAGGTATCTCTTCTTTCAAACCAAAAGTATTAACAAATATGAAGAGGAATACCTCTATTAAAGGTGTTATGTTTTCTGGGAGGGTAACAGCATTATTTCCAACAATGCTTCCTGCACCCTCCACCACAGCATCTGTACCACCAACAGAAGCTGAACCAGTTGCTGAGAGGATGGAACAACCCATTCCTTCTCAACCCACAGCAACTAGGGGTACTCTTGAAACACAAAGTCCCCACATAAAAGCCACCTATTCTAGAAAAGCCAAAAGGGCTACAAAACAGGCATCTGAGGTTCATGCTGCTCAGATACCTCAGTCCAATGACAGGAGTCAGGAACAACATGTGGTCCATGAGGAGAGGGGAGACCATTCTGTGAGGGCTACTTCTACTGCTACTTGCCCACTGGCAGAGCAGGACAGAAGTAACATAAATAAGACCCAATCAGAGGCAACACTAGAACATGATTCTACTCATGTAGATGATTTTGGTGGTCCCAGTACCAAGAACCAAGGGGAATCTACTGATTATACTAGGTATAATGTAGATTTTGATACACCTGTCAATGATTCACCTAGGGAGTCACATTCTAATGGTGATGAGGCTAGAACTAACCTGGAATTGACGAAAATGATTGACTATGTATGGGAGAAGTTCAGATTGGAAAGGAGAAAGAATAAAGAAAAGGATGAACAGATAGAAAATTTGGAGAAAAGGATTACTCAACTGGAATATCTTGTAATCAAAGTCTTGAAAGAACGCAAGGAGTATGTCATGGTAGAAGGTGATTCTGCAGAGGATGCTTTCAAAAAGGGGGAGAAGTGTTGGACTAACAAAGGAGAAAATAATAATAAAGGTAGTAATAAGAATGGTGATGATGGTTCAAGTTCTGAACATGTTGATGAGGAAATAGAGATGGAAACACCAACACCTAATGAAGCTGAAAATGTCAAAGCAAAATCAACAACTTTACCACCTGTTCAGATCAGAGAACCAACCACTGCTATTGCACAAAACTTACCTAAGATTGATCCTAAGGACAAGGGTAAGGGTATTTTGGAAGAAGAACCTAAACAGAAAAAGCAGAAAACTATGCCTCCTGAAGCTACAATGAATGATGATGAGTATGTTCAGAGGATATTTGTTGAGATCAATGCTGATGTACTAGCAGAGGAGATGATTGATGTAGAAGTTGAACCTGGTCATTATGTTAAAATGACTAAGTCTCAGGTTGATGAGTGGGATGAAGCACAGCTGAAAGAGCAAAAACTTGATGATATTGAGTTATTGGTTCAACAAGTTAGGGAGAAGAAGGAAGCTGAAATGAGAAAATCTAGAGCTCAAAAGAAAAATAAACCACTGACCAGAGCTCAACAGAAAAGAAACTTTGTTTTAAAATTAAGAGGAGGTCACATTCCAACAGAAAGATTGAATACTATGTCCCTTGAAAGCTTACAGGGAATTTGGGATAGGGATACCTTCTTAAATCCAGAGGCTGCTAAGAGAGAAGAACAAGCACAAAAAGCCAAAAAGAGGTCTGAAAAGGAAAAGAAAAAGAAAGAGAAGGTTGAAAAACAGTTGGAAATGGAAAAAGAATGGAAAAAGAAAAGTGAAGAGCTCAGGGAGAAGTTGAGACAAGAATATGCATCAATTCCTGATTTGCCAAAGAATGATATAAACTTAGATGATTTTCTTGTGGTTCAACCTCTACAGGTCCAGCTTCCATCTGAAAACCCTCCTATAATCATTGATTGGTCTGTTGAACAATTTTTAATTCCAGTTAAGGGTGAGAAGATTAAAGTTGAAAGAGCAGATTCTTCTTTATCATTTTGGAGGTCTTTTAAAGGTTTGTGCAGAGTGCTTACAAGAGAAGATCTGCTTAGAATGTATGAGATTGGATCTGAGAAAGGATTGAGTACAAAGAAATTTGATAGTTCATATGAATTGGTTACTTGGTCATGGATTTCAATGATGTTTGAACCAGAAAAGTTCTTCTTTGAGTTCAACACTTTTAAGACAGTAACAGTGGATATATCTCAGCAATCCAGGTGTTCATCAGGTTGTTCTGGATAATGCTTCTATTCTATGGATGCTTACTGACAGGGAATATGATATGAGTTTGGGTTTGTTAAGGAGCTTAAAGCATGCCAGGTTATCTGTCTCCTTTAAAAATGATTTGGCAGAAAACTTAGTATACATGAAATTGAATCAAATTCATAAGAAGGAAGAGTATGAGAGACGACAGAGTAATAAGCAATAAGTATTTTGAAAGCATCTGCATGGGGTCAAAGTGAAGAATCAAGAGAAACTTAAGTCTGTGAGAGACAGATTAAGTTTAGGGGGAGATTGTTGGGAAATTCAGAGTCATTACAACTGTTGATGAGTAATTGCACAAGGCATTAACACTGTTAGTGTTAATGGTTTCCACTGTTTATACAAGTATTAACACTATTAGTGTTAATGGTTACCACTGTCTTCACAAGTTACAACTGTTGGTTCAAGTCTTCAAAGATTACAACTGTTAGTGAAGTGATTACAACTGTTAGTGAAGACTGAAGTGAAGACATGAGTTACAACTGTTAGTAATGATTTACACTGTTAGAGATTTCCACTGTTAAGCTTGTTTGTAACAGTTAACACTGCTTAGGCTAGTTACCACTGTTGGTATACTAGTATAAGTAATACATACAAGTGTTAACACTGTTAGAGTAATTACCACTGTTTATATAAATATGGTAGTTAACACTGTTTATGTACATAATAGGCGGGTAGATAAAGTTTGGATAATTATGGAATGTAACAGTTTCCATGATTATAGGAGATTGGTTAGCAGGACTCTATGTGTTATAAATAGAGATCCTAAACCTAAATTAGATAGTGATTTTTTGTGTGCCGCTTCAAGGTTTTGTAACCCTAATACAAGTCAGTGTATTCGTCTTTTATAATTAATAAGATTGAAGCTTTTGATAGTAATTCTGTTTTCATTGATTTTGTTATTAATCTTCATTATATTACTAAGTGTTATTCCGCAAACTTCTTAGTAATTATTCAAAACTGTGTTAACCTAATAAGAGTATTAGATCGATCTTAGTTTAGGATGACACTTTCAAGAACACCCTGTCACCAACTTGAAATTCCAAGGGTTTTCTACGGTTATCAGCATAACTTTTCTGTCTATCCCGAGCTGTCTTTAGTTGATCTTGAATAATTGAGATTTTGTCGGTGGTTTCTTGGATAAGATCGGGTCTCGTTAAGTGTTTGTCACCCACTTCATGCCAGCTTAAAGGTGATCGACATTTTCGCCCGTATAAGGCTTCATAAGGAGCACATTGTATGCTGGTGTGATAACTATTGTTATACGAGAACTCTATCAATGGCAAGTGAAGGTCCCAACTCCCTCCGAAATCTAATACGCAAGCTCGAAGCATGTCTTCAAGCGTTTGTATTGTTCGCTCGCTCTGGCCATCCGTCTGAGGATGGTATGCCGTACTTAGATCCAATCGTGTACCCAACGCTTTTTGTAATGACTGCCAAAAACGAGAAGTGAAACGGCTATCTCTATCAGAGATGATTGAAATAGGTGTTCCATGGCGCGATATTATCTCGTTAATATAAATTCGAGCAAGTTTCTCCGTGTTATAATCCTCTCGGATTGGTAAGAAATGAGCGGACTTTGTCAGTCGGTCTACGATGACCCATATGGTATCATGTCCTTTCGTAGTTCGAGGTAATTTGGTGATGAAGTCCATCGTTATTTGCTCCCATTTCCATTGAGGTATTTCTGGTTGTTGTAACAATCCTGACGGCTTCTGATGTTCTGCCTTAATTCTGGAGCAGGTCAAACACTTCGCGACGTAGATAGCAATGTCTCTCTTCATCCCCGGCCACCAGTAGTATTCCTTCACGTCTTTATACATTTTGTCAGCCCCGGGGTGGATTGAGTATCGTGATTTGTGGGCTTCAGCCAAGATTAAGTCTCGTAATTCAAAATCCTTGGGTATCCAAACCCTATCCTTAAAGTACCTCACCCCATCGGACTTAGTTTCGAATCTTTGTTCGAGCCCGTGCAGGGTTTCTTCCTTCATTTTCTCGCCTCCCAAGGCCTTTTCTTGAGCAAGTTGGATATGCGTTTTCAAGTTTGTTTGCACGAGTGCTACGCATGCTCTCGCTCGCGTGGGTTTCGCTCTTTCCTTTCGACTCAATGCATCTGCCACTATGTTGGCTTTGCCCGGGTGATATCGAATCTCACAATCGTAATCGTTCAATAATTCCACCCACCTCCTCTGGCGCATATTGAGCATCTTTTGCTCAAAAATATGGCGGAGGCTTTTGTGATCTGTGTATATGGTGCACTTAGTCCCGTAGAGATAATGTCTCCAAATTTTTAATGCGAAGACGACCACTCCTAATTCTAGATCATGAGTTGTATAGTTTTTCTCGTGACTCTTTAGTTGTCTTGAGGCGTAAGCTATGACTTTGTCTCTTTGCATTAACACACACCCGAGACCTTGGTGTGATGCGTCGCAATAAACTACAAAGTCATCGGATCCTTCTGGTAGCGCTAAGATTGGTGCGTTGCATAACTTATGCTTCAACGTTTGGAATGCGTCTTCCTGCAATTTTCCCCAGACAAAGCTCTTGTCCTTCTGTGTTAGCGTGGTTAGTGGTTGAGAGATTTTTGAGAAATTTTCAATAAATCTTCTATAGTAACCAACTAAACCCAGAAATTGTCTAATTTCTGTTGGAGTTCTGGGGGCTTCCCATTTCTTAACGGCTTCAACCTTAGTTGGATCTACATGAATTCCATCTTCGCCGACTACATGACCTAGGAAACGTACTTCTCTTATCCAAAACTCACACTTGGAGAGCTTGGCATACAATTTCTCATCTCTAAGGATTCCTAATATCTGCCTTAAATGCCGTTCGTGATCTTCTTTGCTTCGGGAGTAGATTAGAATATCATCGATGAATACTATCACGAATTTGTCTAGGTATGCTCTGTTGATACATATTAGAGTGTCTGTCAGTTGGTCAAGTCTGTACTGTGTCTGTATATGTAATAGACTTAGAAAATTACATTTCCTGTGTACTGCGACACAAGGCTTGTGTTGCATGAGTTGTAGTTGCGACACAAGGCTTGTGTCGCATTAGTGATCTCTGCGACACAAGGCTTGTGTCGCAGAACGGCCAGATAGTTTAGTATAAATACCCTTGTTATAGATATTTAGGGTAAGACATTTTTCCCAATCATTTATTCTCTGTATTTGGCTGCTACACTAAGTTTAAGAAGAATATTTTGGGATTAGAGCTTATAAAGTTTTGTTTTCTTTTGATTTGCACTTAATACAAACTTTATATCTATTGTTGTGTCTTCATTAGCCATTTGATTTGAGTAAAGATCACCATTAAGGGATCCACAATTGGTATCAGAGCCAATATCATTGATTGATAGTGGTTTCAAATCATTTGGTTAATCTTTTATGCATTTTCTTGATCATTTGACATTTTTCTAGTGTTTGATTTTCTTTAGTGGTACTATATAGTTGTTTTATAGTGTTTTTAAACCTAGAAAGCTATATCTTTATTGGTTTTTGGATAAAAAATTTTTAGGGTTCGAAAATCTGTGTTTTTGAGGCTTGTTTGTACTGACAGCGCCGTTTTTGCGACACAGTGTGCGACATAATATTGTGTCGCTATAGGGTTTCAGCGACATAGTGTTGCGACACAAGGTCTTCAGCGACCTTAATTGTGCG
This sequence comes from Logfia minima, assembly GCA_963921325.1. Taxonomy (NCBI): domain Eukaryota; kingdom Viridiplantae; phylum Streptophyta; class Magnoliopsida; order Asterales; family Asteraceae; genus Logfia; species Logfia minima. Next base: position 23,902,619 of record OY992765.1, on the reverse strand, counting down.
ACATAGCACTGCGACATAACACTTGTGTCGCTGTCTGATCAGTTGCGACATAATCATTGTGTCGCTGCTCGTCTTCTTGCGACATAGACTCTGCGACATATCACTTGTGTCGCATTTTACAGTTTTTCAAACTTTTTGAGTAGTCTTTCGAGTCAATTACCATGTCTACTTCTACTTCACTTCAACAGGTTTGAGCAATGCTGAAGCATTCAAGTGAGGTGGGTTCTACAAACAAACCACCGATGTACACTACGAGCATGAACTACTTAGACTGGCGTCAACGGTTTGAAGCTTTTGTATCTTTCAACGATGCTGAGATGCTGATCTATCTTGAAGAACGATATGAACGTCCTGTTCGAACCGGTATATTTAATGGACCTATTCCTGAAAAGTCCATTAAATCAATGACTCCTGAAGAGCGTAAGGCTTTCGATACCGAACGAAAGACCTATTCTGCGATTACTATGGCCTTACCTCAACAGATCTTGAGACAACTACGCCATCACAAGACCGCTTATGATTTATGGAAAGGGTTTGAGAAGAAATGTGGTGGTAGTGAACAGTACAAAAGAAACAAACTGGATCTGGTTAAGAAACAGTTTGAGGTCTTCGACATGTTACCTACTGAGTCTCTGGAAGATATGTGTAGTCGATATTCTCAGCTCGTAAGTGAATTGGTTGAGGGTGGAGTAAATCTCGACAAAACTGATGTAAACAAGAAGCTTCTGGGTTCATTACCAAAGAAATGGAATACTCGCGTGCTGCTGATGGAAAAGGATGAGGATATAATGGATATGGAGCTTGATGATCTAATTGGACAGATTGCTGCTGACCTCTTGGATATGCAGAAAAAAGAAACTAAGGCTACTGCACATATTCAGAATCCCATGTTATATGGTGTGGATGTTCCTGCTGCAGCAAATCAAGCTTCTGGGGCAGCTTTCTTTTCTGGGGGTTCTGGTGCTCCTAACTTATCTGGTGGATTTGGATATACTACCACAAACTCTGCAAGTGGGGGTGGTACTTATTCGAATCTTAAAGGAGCATCTCCTGCAGTTGCTGAGGAACATGCTGCTGTATTCACCGCTTTTCTGTCAGCATATGATGATTTCCTATCAAACAAGAACAACACGGTGAATATGACTGAAGAAGATTTCAGTCAAATCGATCATGAAGAGCTTGAAAGAATGGATTTAAAGTGGAGCATGGCTATGCTCACAAGACGTGTAAAGAATTTTTTGAAGAAGACTGGACGGAAGAACGTGACTGACCCGGAAGAGAAGGGTCTTGGATTCAATAAGAGCAAGGTGAAATGCTACCAGTGTCACAACTATGGACACTTTGCTCGCGAATGTGACAGAAAGAAGAATCCACCTTCCGGTTTGTCCAAGCCCTCTCAGTCCAACTCATCTGAGAAGACCAGATCTGATGAAAAAGCGATGGTTTCCGCTGCGCTACTGCTTTCCAACAATGCTTGGGAATGGTCTGACCCAGATGAAGATGATACAGAACGGGCACTAATGGCTGAAGTGCATGAGGTACATGATGAACCCTTATCTTGTGTATCATGCATTAAATTAACTAACCAGCTAAATAGGTATAGAGAGGATACCACACGCCTTAACACTGTCATAGAAAATTTAACTGAAACAAATAATATGTTACGGGACAGTGATAAGGCCAGTGGTCAAAAGTTAAATGCTGTTTTGGAAGAGAAAAAGGAACTAAAAGCTAAAATTTTTGAACAGCAAGATGAAATTGGTAGCTATGTTGATATGCTATCATCTGTTAAAAGGGAACTTGTTGAATCTCAAACTGAAGTTCTAAATTTGAAGAAAAAGCTTTCAAACTTTTCCACATCCTCTCTAGTCTTTGATGAGATCCTACAGGCACAGAGGACTGATACTAAGAGTAAGGCAGGACTTGGTTTTCATCAAGTCCCACCTCCTAAGGATTATTTACCTATGCCTGTTAGGGATAATGTCAATGATATGATGCCTATCTTTACTAAGATAGATGTTAAAACTGTCAAACCAACTGTGAGCATCAATATAAGTAAGCCTGAGCTAGTTAAGGCTGAAAATGTCATCATTGCATGTGAACAACCTGAAACTAGTAGGCACGAACCTATTAGGGCTAATACTAGTGAGTCTGACACAAGTAAGACTCAAAAGGTTGAGAAAGTTAAACCTATTAAGGCCAAGACTCATCAGACTGAACTCATTAAATCTGAAAATACAGTTGAGCCTAAATTAGGAAAGACTCTTTCTGTGCTTCCTCGTATTATTGAAGAGGAAATTGAAATTGAGGATATAACTGATCAAGAGTATCGACCAGTTAAGAAAAACGTCAAGCCTGAAAATCATATTATTACTATCGAACAAAGAGAACAGGCTATAAAAAAAGGAAAAGGTAAAGCTATGGCTGAACCTCAAAAGAAGATTGTTTCTAAAACGATTAAATTAAATAAATCTTCTAAAATTTCAACTAAAGCATCTGCCGCTGTTGAATGCTCACACAAGTGTGATTGTTCAACACATGCTTCTTTTGGTCGAGCTCATCGGTTTGTTCCTAAATCTCAATCTTGTTTTGAGCAACGATCTTGCTTCTACTGCAAGAAGCAAGGTCATTTGATAAATAATTGTCATGTGCTTGCAAAGAAACAATATGGGAAACAGGTTTCTCAAGTTTCAAAACTTAAACTTTCAAAGAAGCCTATTTCAATGAAATGCTCTAAGCCTACTATCCCAGCTGTTAAGGTCAACAAAGTTGAGCAAAATACTTTGCAAAACTTAAAGCCCAAAGTTGTTGACCTGCAAGCATCCAAACCAAAACAAGTTTGGAAGATTAAGGAATCTTGCAAAGATTCTACATCTAACAATACCTCATCAGTCAAACATTCTAAACTTTTTGAAAACAAAGTTTTGACTGATGTGGTCATTGTTGATGATGTTACTAGAGTACCCAAGACTATAAAGGCTTGGGTCTCCATTTCTAACTAATGTACCTTGTTTGTGGTGCCGCAACAACCTGAAAATGTAAAGAATAGTAAATGGTATATCGACAGCGGTTGTTCTCGGCACATGACCGGTGATATTTCTCTTTTATCTGAAGTTCATGCTTTCAATGGAGGGTATGTGGCCTTCGCTGGTGATAAAGGGGGAGTTATTTCTGGTCAAGGTACGCTTACCAATGGAATGGTAAACTTTGAGAAGGTAAATTTTGTGGAGCATTTACAACACAATCTCCTCAGTGTCTCTCAAGTGTGCGATAAAAAGTACACTACTACTTTTACAGACACTGAATGTTGTATATTGAAGCCGGGATTTGTGATCCCTGAAGAATGGGTGCTACTGAGGGCACCTCGGGAGCGAGACACGTATATTCTGGACATGAGTACTGTGGAAACTACACAGCTCACTTGTCTTCTTTCTAAAGCTCCTGAGAAAGAATCGTTATTATGGCACAGACGTATGGGACACTTGCACTTTCGCAAGATGAACTACCTGATCAAGAATGATCTTGTGCGAGGTGTTCCCAAACAATCCTTTGGTTTAAATGATCACTGCGTTCCATGCCAAAAGGGCAAACAACACAAGAAGTCTCACAGACCAAAGATGGTGAATTCAACTGAGAAGCCGTTTGAGCTTTTGCACATGGATTTGTTCGGGCCTGTCAGAAAGAAGAGTTTGGGAGGTACTTCTTATTGCTTAGTTGTGACAGATGATTATTCGCGTTTTTCTTGGGTGTATTTTCTGAAGACCAAGGATGAAGTGCCTGAGATTCTGATCTATCTATTCGACAAACTGCAAAATCTTTGTGATTTGAGAATCAAGAAAATTAGGAGTGATAACGGTACAGAGTTTAAGAACTCGATTATGGAACTGTACTGTTTGAGTAATGGTATTGAACACCAATTCAGTGCCACAAGGACTCCACAGCAGAACGGGGTTGCAGAACGTAAGAATAGAACCTTGATTGAGGCTGCACGTACAATGTTATCTGACTCTAAGCTTCCAATCACCTTCTGGGCCGAAGCTGTGAATACGGCCTGCTACGTTCTAAATCGGGTATTAACGGTTAAGAAAAAGAACAAGACATCCTATGAATTGTTCAACAATAGAAAGCCTAATCTACAATTTCTTGAACCGTTTGGCTGTCTATGCACTATTATGCACACCAAGGAACGAATTGCTAAGTTTGGTGAGAAATCCTGTGAAGGTGTTTTTCTAGGATTCTCTAATAACTCACCAAACAAACGTGTGTATAACTTAGTGACCAAGCGTGTGGAAGAACATTTTGAAGTCACCTTTTTCCATTACACTGACAACCCTCAGGGGAAGGGACCCGAATATTTGTTTGATTATCAAACACTGTTTGATTCTTTCAATATTCCTGAAGAAAATGAAGAAGAGGATATAGTGACACTACTTCATGGGCTGGACATCGCTTCTGAAACACCACCCATCTCTGTTCCTCCACCACCTACAGGAACACAAGCAACTGCTCCTGCTGCTACTTGTGAGACTCCACCTCCACTCGTTACTGAGAATGTTCCTGATCCTACAAATGATGAGGAACAAATGTTTGAGGATTCTGTTCAATCACCTGCATCTGACCTTGAAGATTTACCGGCACTTCAACTCGAACTTGAAGCTGACTCCACAAACCTTGATTCTATCATCGTTCCAGCTGCAATTCCGAGTTCTCGGATCAATGTGTCACATCCAGTTGATGCCATTCTTGGTGATTTAAACAAAGGTGTTTTAATGAGAAAACAGATTGCTGCTGCTGAACAATCTGTGTTGACACCGTCTCCTATTTCCGTCACTGATCCTGTTTGTCTTGCTTCGGAAATTGAAGAATGCTTTCTCTCCCAAGTAGAACCGAAGAAGACAGCTGATGCGTTAAAGGATCCATACTGGGTTGAAGCTATGCAGGAAGAGCTTCAACAATTCAACAAGCTGCAAGTATGGACTTTGGTGCCTTTACCCAAGGGTGTTCATCCTATTGGCACTCGTTGGGTATATCGTGTGAAGAAGGATGATCGGGGCGTGGTAATTCGCAACAAAGCACGTCTAGTGGTCTAGGGCTTCACTCAAATTGAAGGTTTGGACTATGATGAAGTTTTTGCTCCGGTTGCTCGTTTGGAATCCATCCGCATTTTCCTGGCGTACGCTTCATTCAAAAGATTTCCGGTTTACCAGCTTGACGTTAAGAGTGCATTTCTGTATGGTCAAGTGGTTGAAGAGGTCTATGTCAAACAGCCGCCTGGATTTGAAGACTATGTTCATCCGAACTACGTCTGCAAGCTAGACAAAGCATTGTATGGTCTTCATCAAGCTCCTAGAGCTTGGTATGAGCGGCTTGCGACTCATCTTCTGAAGAATGGTTTTGTACTAGGAACGATCGACAGTACTCTCTTCATCAAGCATGCAGGGGAGGACTTGTTATTAGTACAGGTTTATGTGGATGACATCATCTTTGGTTCCACCAAGGATGAACTGTGTCGCGACTTCGAGCGGATCATGAAGTCAGAATTTGAAATGAGTGCAATGGGGGAGCTGAACTTTTTCTTGGGCGTACAAGTCGAACAATCTGCTAAAGGAATTTACATTCATCAGTCCAAGTACGTCAACGACATGCTTACGCGGTATAACTTGACTGACTGTAAATCCTATGGGACGCCTTTAGAGCTGAATCATCACCTTGGTCCAGCGGAAGATGAAGAGGACTGTCCGGAAAAAGATTACCGATCTATGATTGGTTCTCTGATGTATCTCACTGCATCGCGTCCGGACATTGTCTTTGCGGTCTCTCTCTGTTCTAGGTATCAGGCTAAACCGAAGGTGTCTCACATGAAGGCAGTTACGCGAATTTTCGGTTATCTCAAATGTAGACCAACTCTTGGTCTCTGGTATTCTAATGAGAAAACCTTCTCGCTCACTGCTTACTCGGACTCGGATTATGGGGGATGCAATATGGATAAGAAGTCCACTTCTAGTGGATGTCAGTTTCTTGGACCTCGGCTCGTATCATGGCAGTGCAAAAAGCAAACAACTGTTTCTACCTCAACCGCAAAGGCTGAATACATTGCTGCTGCTAGTTGCTGTTCCCAGGTTCTTTGGATACAACACCAGTTGCGCGATTACGGTTTACTCTTAACTATGACTCCTATTCATATAGATAATACTGCTGCTATATGTATTACTCGTAATCCTGTCCAACACTCTAAGACCAAACACATATAAATTAGGTTTCATTTCATTCGTGATTGTTATGAAAAACACCTAATTGATCTGGTCCAAATAGATACCCTTAAGCAGAATGCCGACCTGTTCACCAAAGCCTTTTCCCATGCTCGTTTCGATGAGCTAGTCAACATGATAGGGTTACGTTTATTTCCCATTCAAACGTAATATTTGTGACCTTAGTCTGTTATGTACTTATTATTTAAGTTTTGTTTAAAAAAAAAAAAAAAAAAAAAAAAAAAAAATGGGGTAGGTTAAGCAATAGCCATTCTTTATGTTATTTAACATTTAAGAAAAGCAACATTGCAACATTTGTTAAAAGACGTTTAGTTGTGTCTCAAAACAACTAGGGATATGATAGTACATTAGGAGACACTCCTCAAACCACAATCTTAAGTTTTATCCTCGATATATCAGTAGGTTTATCTTGTATGTGTTACTCTTGCTCTTATAAACATCTGATTACTTGCACGATGTATTGGTAGACATGTTCACACTCTTCTTTGAGCAACTAAGAAATACTTTAATCCGTGCTTACTCTTTTGTAATGACCATCATATGATGTATGACAATGTGTCTTAAATTCTTAAGTATTAGCTTGCCATGCTTCAATTAACTTGAGTTTGTATCTGACAACATTTGGTGATTTATGCTGTCTGTTTCCTTTGTTGTACGTCTGTACAGACCTGGTCTCAGTCAGTATACTTTCAAACATTAAGCAAACAAAAGTCAACGTACTTTCAAATCTTATAAAATCAAAGATTACTTAAAAGGTCGCCAAATGGTTTGACCAAGTCTGGTTTTGCTTACACCTGAATCAAGTGTATGTCGCTTTGTTCTACGTATGTACAGACCTGTCACCGCTGGCTTGATTCTTAAAAATGTTGAATTCAAACGCTTTCTCTAACTAATCAAAGTTTTGGGCATGACTTGATACTAAAGAGTATATCTATGGGGGAGTCACAGAGATCTATTCACTCTCACAATAACTGCTAAGCTTGAAGTTGTGTGTGTTACGTGTTTAAGTGGACAAACAATACTGATAATCGTCTTGTTTCAGACTGCGTCTAAGGCCTGATAACTTTCTTGATAAACTTAAAATTGGACAACTATACTGATAATCGTCTTGTTTCAGACTGCGTCTAAGGCCTGATAACTTTCTTGATAAACTTAAAATTGGACAACTATACTGATAATCGAATTAAAGTTTGATATTGTCTTACGAGTCTGTCTTTCTAATATGATTCCTACAATGACACATCTCAAACTGTTCTTTTCTGTTTTTACTTATTATTTATTTATTTTGCTATTTGGTTTCTTTAATTCCTTCACTAAGTGTCACAAATATAAAATATCTTAAAAATGTGAACTCTTGATTGCAAAACTGCGACACAAGGCTTGTGTCGCTTATTTGTGTTGACTAACCTGCGACACAAGACTTGTGTCGCATACTTTATGGCCCAGCGACGCAATCATTGTGTCGCCCTATTATGTCGCCTATTGTGCTGACCCTTAAGCGACACAACCCTTGTGTCGCTGCCTTGTGTTAGGGGTATAAATACCCTCGTGTCACTGTAATTAGTATCTAATTACTAGCGACACAACATTTCAAATTCAGCGACACAAGGCTTTCCAGCGACACAACCAACCCGCTTAGTTTTTCGATTATCTTGTTTGATTATGTGGATTTCTGCTGCTTTCTTCGCTTGCATTTTGTTCTACTTACTCAAACGCGCTTATAGGTACCAAATATAACATCTATTACTCAGTATTCAATCCAATATGTGCATTTGAACATTCGGTTTCTTAGGGTTTATATATTTTGCGAAATTAATTGACTAAATGTGTTCTAATATGGATAATTCGTGTTGATTTATACTCCTGCTATATTAATACACCTTCGGACATCATCAAAACACAAAACCCCTATTTTTTGTTCATCAGAATAATCTGGGTTTCAAAGTGTTCATCTTTGCGACACAATTGTTGTGTCGCTGTCTTATGACGCTGGTCATAATGCGACACAATGATTGTGTCGCTGTCTTATGACGCTGCTCATGCTGCGACACAATACTTGTGTCGCTGCTTTATGTCGCTGAATTGTCTGCGTCACAACTGCTATGTCGCTGACCTAAATGTGCGACACAATGCTTGTGTCGCTGAATAATCATTAAATTGATTTTATTGCAAAACTGCGACATAACTCGTTATGTCGCAGTCTATCCTGCGACACAAGTCTTGTGTCGCAAGACATTTTTAATTCACAAATGTCAATGTTATTTATTGAAAATAACGGCTTTCAAGTTTCTCGTGTTCTTACAGATATGGCAGGTGTAAATGTGAACGCTTTGTTCTGGGAACCACGTCACAATGTGACTGCTTTTTTAGATGATGACAAAGAGTCGGCCGCACCATATAGACCCATGATCGCTTTTCTTCGCCGCTCTCGGATCTATAATGCCATCACGGCCTCTACCGCTATCTACCGTGATCACGTCACGGATTTTTGGGCTAATGCGGCGATAAACTCAGATCTCCCATACACCAGGATTATCTCCCGAGTTCATGATCGTGAGATCATAATATCCGAACAGACTATCAGAGAGTTCTTTGAGTTTCCTAACAACTCAGAAATGCCCGTTACTTTTTCAAATGCATTTATATCTGGCGGTATGATACGTCTGGGCTATCCAACCATTCCCAGAGATCAATATCGCAAGGCCTTTCTCACCAAGGTATGGCGGTATTTGATGCATATAATGATCGTGTGCCTTTCTGCACGAAAAGCTGGTTTCGATGGCATCAGCCATTCGACTGCGTCAGCAATGCTGGCGCTGGTATACAATAAGCCCTACAATTTTTCAGGATATATCTTTCGAACTTTGGTAGACCACACTCAAGCAGGTGAGAGCCAATGGGCTCTGTACCCACGATTCGTTCAACTACTCATCAACCACCTGCTCCCGGGATTACCGGTGGCCCCACAGCACCAATTCAGACCAACG
>OY992765.1:23580972-23893163 GCA_963921325.1 Logfia minima | reverse complement strand
AAAAACAACATCCCGATCCTCAATTTGAAGATATTATGCGGGATATTGATGAATCTGTCCTTCTCCTCCCAGGTCGACAGGCAAAAGGCCACGTGCGGATGTCACTTACATTGTCTCAGACGACATTCCTACATCCAGTCGACCGCGCACTTCTTCAACTGCTGGGCCTTCGGAGGTTCAGACTCCCGTGCATCCTCATCCTGATATTATAAAGCAACTTCTGGATCGGATGGAGGAGATGCAAAAGACTGTGCAAGATCAAGCCAATCTCATTCAGTCACAAGCCGCCCTAATTGAAGCTCAAACGTCTAGAATCACAAAATTAGAGGATAGGTTTAGGGAGTTTGAGACCCGGTCTGTTCCCGCCGTTCCATCAATAGAACCAATAGGACCGGGGTCAGAGTCTGTATCTGATGATGTACAAATTGAACCATCTAATGAAATACCTTCTTTAGAGTACTTTCCTGTGCATCGGATTCCTGGCCAACCGAGACCGTTAGCAGTTGATTATTCTTGTGTAGACCTCTCGTTTATTCAACACATGATAAACGAAGTCAATTCCGAAAATGATAGTGATAACTTTGAAGAAGATGCTGATTTTGAGGTTGAGGAGGAAGAGCTTGATGATGATGAGTTCTATGATGATGCTCCAATTATTGAGTCAGATTCTTCTGAAGACGAAACTGAAAATATTTCTGAGACTCAAGATGAAGGAACATTGGAGACTCCTATTCCTGATGATGAATCGATTGAGACCAAAGATGAAAGACTTGCTAAATGGTGGCCGCACGGAAAAGATGGGAAACAAGTGCCGGTCACCTGCAAATCATACAAGGTCACTGGAGTGTATACTGGACTGATAAAGAGTTGGAAGATCTCAAATGGATTATTTATGATCAAAAGGCTTGATGGTATCTAATATTTCAATAGATCATTCTCAAAGCTGAGCACCTTGCCAAAAGGAGAAATCAATCGTCTCGCTCAGCTTGCTTTGATTAATCCTTCGAAAGACGATCGTGCCAACTTCATTCAATCTACTCTTCAACGTGAAATTCGCACTAAACGGTACAGTTTCATCAAACCGACATTGGGAACAAGAATTATATATAAGAAACGGTTAGATCCTGTCACCAAACAGCCATTGATTAAAATGCGGTATCCTCCGGCTGAGTGCTTGAAGAAGATACCTCTGGAGACAGTTCCCTTGGACTTTCTAAGAAGACTTCATTACTGGGAACTGGATGCTCATACTGGTGAGGCAGTTTTGATATTTGTGCCTGAAACCGAGCAACCAGAGAAGAGCTCACTTTATAACTTGAAGAAAACTCAATTCAGAGTTTTTAATCCGATGAGCTTAATAAATTTCTCTAAGAAAGATTTGAGAAAACTATTTGACAATCCGATTCGCTTCAATGAGAAGAACGTGATGAACAAGAAGTTCGCACTTCAGTTTCAGAGGATTGTCAATGTGTGTGTGACACATGGAATACATGCTGGCGGTGTATTTCCAGCAGGCTGGGTTTGAACGAAGATCTTGAAGACCAAGCTGAAGACACGGGGGAGTTTGTTGATACATCTTATAGTGTCTGTCAGTTGGTCTAGTCTGTACTGTGTCTGTAAATGAAATAGACTTAGTGAACATTACATTTTCTGTGTACTGCGACACAAGGCTTGTGTCGCATTAGTTGTAGTTGCGACACAAGGCTTGTGTCGCATTAGTGATCTCTGCGACACAAGGCTTGTGTCGCAGAACGGCCAGTTTGTTTAGTATAAATATCAAAGTTAGAGATATTTAGGGCAAGACATTTACACACACTTTATTCTCTGTATTTTGGCTGCTACACTTACTTTGAGAGAATATTTTGGGTTTGAGTAATATAAAGTTTTATTCCATTTGTTCATCATTTTGTTTAAACTTTATATCATTTGCTTGTGTTCTTGTCTCCTTATCCACTTGATTTGATTAAAAGATCATCCTTTGGGATCCACAATTATTCTTTCATTAATAAACCTGACCTGACACTAGAAAATGACTCTGTTAATCAATCAGCAGTCTCTGAAAAGCTTAAAATTCCTGAGTCGACCGAAACAGAAAGAGCTGAGTATGGTTCTGATAATGAGACTTTAAAATCTGAACTTTCAATGACACCCAAGCCCAACTTTAAAAAGAAAGTTTCTTTTGAGAGTAAGGGTGTGTTGGAAGTAAATCAAGAACCTAAACCCAATGTTGACTTTGTGAAACCTACATCTAAAAATGTTACAATTAATAACGAACTAGGTAGACAAACAGAACACAGCTCATCTCTAGATTTACCTAATTTGGACTATCAAACGAATCTCAAGGCTTCCAAAAAGGCCTCGGTGAAACGTTCTTGCTTTATATGTCACCAAAAGGGACATGTAGCAAGTATATGTCCAAATAAAGGTAAAGGAATACAAACACCACAGGTGAAGAAAGACCAATCACCTGTTAAAGCTAGCACTTCTCAAGCTAAGTTAAATCAACCACCTGAGAAGACTAGCGTAAACAAGAAAATGGCAAGTGTTTTCCAGGATGAAATTAAAATTAAAATTAAGGAAAATGCTGAAACATCGAGTAAAACTGGAATGGGTTATCAGAAAACTCCTCGTTTTCAGAGATCTCAACCACGTTTTACTCCACTGAAGTTTTCTTTAAATGATAGTCCTAGGAGCACTACTCCTATTAAAGGAAGTTCTTCAGGAAAATCCATTCGATCGAAAACTCCACAACGTTTTCAAACACCAAGTAAAAGTTTTTCTAACCAAAGTGATAATAACAGGAATTCTCAGAATTCAAAATTGAACTTTCATACTAAGGTTAGATCAACTTCAAACCCAAGGCAAGTAAATCCGAGACTTTTCCAAAAGTCACCGGATCGAATGCCTTGTGGTAGTTCCTCCCATTCCTCAACAAATAAAGATCCTAAAGATTCTAAGTCTCTTGAAAAGAGAGATGGATATCTAAAGGAATTTTCTTTTGTTGATGAGGATGGCCGACCCAAGACCATGGTGGCTTGGGTCCCCCTTAATTGCTAAAGATTTTCATCTTTTGTGCAGGAGTTGACAAGACGCGCTATGAACTAGTGGTATGTTGATAGTGGTTGCTCCAGGCACATGACGGGAGAAAGGCAGATTTTGGTGGACTTTGTAACTAAAAAGGGAGGAAATGTAAACTTTGCAGGAGCAAAAGGAGGACAAATCACGGGATCAGGATCTGTCACTAATGGGAAAATAACGCTAGAGCAAGTCAACTATGTTGAGGAGCTGAAGCATAATCTCATGAGTGTTTCTCAAATTTGTGACAAAGAACATTCTGTTCATTTCACAGATAGAGAAGCCTTGATCCTGAAACCCGGATTTGTGATACCCGAAGAGTGGATTATCATCAGGGCACCAAGAAAAAACGATACTTATGTGATGGACATGAGTGTCGCAGAACCTTTTACAGCGTCAACATGTTTATTATCCAAAGCTTCGGAGATTGAGTCACAATTATGGCATAAGAGAATGGCACATCTGCATTTTCGGAAGATGAATTTCTTAGTCCGACATGGTTTAGTACAGGGTGTTCCATTACAGAGTTTCGGGCTAGAGGACAAATGTGTGCCGTGTCTGAAAGGGAAATAGCATATGAAGTCTCACAAGTCTAAAACTCATAACTCCATTGCCACACCATTTGAGCTCCTTCACATGGATCTATTTGGACCGGTGAATGCAAGGAGTATCGGTGGTAAACATTACTGCTTGGTTGTGACTGATGACTACTCACGATTTTCTTGGGTATTTTTCTTGGGTACCAAGGATGAGACAGCACAAACGCTGATGACCTTCTTCACCCAGGTAGAGCACCAGTATAATCGTGGAGTAAAGAAGATAAGGAGCGACAATGGCACCGAGTTCAAGAACACACTGCTGAACGTCTATTGCTTAAGCAAGGGAATTCAGCATCAGTTTAGTGCTCCCTATGAGCAAGAGCACAATGCTAGCTAATTTAAAGCTTCCCGTCATTTTTTGGGGGGAAGCCGTGAATACAGTTTGTCACGTATTAAACAGGGTTTCAAACTGTTAAAAGACTTAACAATACATGTTATGAACTTTTACATAGTCGAAAACCGAATCTAATCGGTTATGAACCGTTCAGTGTTCCATGTACCTTGTTGAAAACTAGGAATCAACCGAAATTTGATGAAAGGGCTGACGAAGGATTCTTCCTAGGTTATGTTGTTGGTTCACCTAACAAACGGGTTTACAACAAGACGACTGGTCGTGTTGAGATTGTCTTTAACATTGAAGTCACAACACACGTACCAGCAGATCACACAGGACCTGAGTGGTTATTTGACTATGATGCTATCTTCAAGTCATTCAATGTTCCTCTCCTAAGTGATATGGGCACTTCGGGATTGGAATATACTATTCTGGATGATGATGCTGACGGGTCAGCTCCAAGATCCAGTATTTCATGTTCCAACACTTTAACAACAGGTACAGGAAAAGAAATTCTTACAGAACCAATACAAGATGTTGATCCAAGTTCAAGTGAACAACCTCAAACTTCAAAAGCTATAAGTTCCGACAAAGTAAATTTCTCAAGTGGAGCCGATAAATGTTTGTATAGTTGCTTTATCTCTCAAGTGGAGCCGAAAAATGTTCAGATGGCTCTAAAAGACAACTCATGGGTAGAGGCTATGCAAGAGGAGCTTGCACAGTTCAAAAAGCTCAAGGTATAGGAGCTAGTTGATCTACCAAAGGGAGAGTTTGCTATAGGCACCAAATGGGTGTTTAAGTTCCACGTGATGATCGCGCGATTGTAACAAGAAACAAGGCCAGATTGGTGGTCAAGGGATTTACTCAGCAGAAAGGGATAGATTATACATAGGTTTTTGCCCCGGTAGCAAGGCTAGAAGCTATTCGACTATTTCTAGCATATGCTGCGTACAAAAAGATGAAAGTCTATCAACTGGACGTCAAGAGCGCCTTCCTGTATGGGAAAGTACAAGAATTAGTGTATGTCAAACAACCGTTAGGGTTCTCGGATCCAAACCATCCAGATCGAGTCTATAAATTGGACAAGGCTCTATATGGATTGCATCAAGCACCTCGGGCTTGGTATGAGACACTGTCTACCTATCTCTTAGACAATGGGTTCAAGAGAGGCAAGATAGACAGTACACTATTCATTCAATGGAAAAAGGCGGATTTCTTACTTGTACAGGTCTACGTCGATGACATCATCTTTGGGTCATCCGACGAGAATATATGCAGAGAGTTTGAGTAGGTAATGAAGCAGAAGTTAGAGATGAGTGCTATGGGGGAGCTGAACTTTTTCTTAGGCTTACAAGTTGATCAAAAGAAAGACGGGTTGTTCATTCATCAAACCAAGTACGTGCATGAAATGCTTGCACGGTTTGCTATGGAAGACTGTTCGTCCTTCAGTACCCCAATTCCCGTAAACCACAACCTTGGACCAGAACAGAGAGTTCCGAAGACGCGGATCCGACTCAGTATCGGGCGATTATCGGATCGCTCATGTATTTAACTGCTTAACGACCTGACATAACGTTTGCTATTTGTTTGTGTACTCGATTTCAGGCTAACCCAAAGGAATCTCACATAAAGGCTGCGATGAGGATATTGCGATATCTGAAGGGAAAACCGAAGTTAGGTCTTTAGTATCCCTCCGGAGGCAATTTTGACTTCGTGGCTTACACTGACTCGGATTATGGAGGGTGTAATCAGAACCAGAAATCTACCAGTGGAGGATGTCAACTTATAGGAGGTCGCATTGTCTCTTGGCAATGCAAGAAACAAACCTCAGTCGCCATCTCAACCTGCGAGGCTGAGTATGTCGCAGCCGGTAGTTGTTGTTCACAGATTTTGTGGATACAACAACAGCTGCGCGACTATGGTTTAAATCTAACTAATACCCCTATGATGATAGACAATCAATCCACCATTTCCATCACTAATACTCCTGTTAAGCATAGTAAAACGAAACATATAGACATTAGACATCATTTTATTCGTGACTGTGCTGAAAAACAGCTGATTAAATTAGTTCAAATTCCCACTACTGATAATCTTGCTGACCTGTATACTAAGGCTTTTGATAGATCACGATTTGAGTTGTTAGTTCAACTCAATGGTCTGATAAATCCTGAATAATGTATCTCCCTTACGAACACTATCCATAGTTTAGTTTCTATTTTTAGTAAGTTATGCAAAATTTAAAACTTGAGTGTCACTGAAATACACGCAAAGAAATGACGAAAACATTACCCATGCCTAGAACATTATTATATTTGTGGCTTTTAGATGTAGTACATACACAGTAAAAAGTACTTTAAATATAAACGTAACTAATAGCTTCATCATACGATGTATCGGTAGGCATACGACATAACGGTTTTCAAGTACCTAATCAATATTAAATAATACAATTATTCTGTGCAATCTCTATTTTGATGTATGACATTAAGTCTTAATTCTTAGGAGATAGATTGTACCTGAATACATGTTATTGGATAAATAAAAATCATTTCATCTAGGGGTTCACTGAATGTTTCTTTTGCTACATCTTGAAACATGTTGACCTAGACTCAGTCAATGTATCCTAAAGTAGAGAAAACTTGACCGCAAAACAAGCATACCGTTTGCAAGGTCTCTAGTCAAACTATGCTGCTTTGTTGTACGAAAGTACAGACCTGTCACCTCTGGTTTGATTTTAGATTTGTTTGACTCTAACCCTAGTCTTGTCCTATAGATAAAACATGTACAAGTGTACATTGCTTAAAAAGGATATAAAAGGACTTGACTTTAAAGATAACACAAACTTAAAACATCCGATACATGGAATTCTGGACTTTCTTGATTCTAAGGGTATATCAAATGTAGGATACATAGTTAATAGTAAACAATAACTAAACAATGTACTTGAAAATTCTAAGTGTTAACTGCTTAAGTGGACAACAATACCGATAATCGTCGTGAACTATAATTTACATACATAATAACCAAGGAATACAATAATTCCTACTGTGTACAGTCTACATCATGGCTAATACGATCTTTGTCTCAGTGACTCTCACAAATAGAATGTTCATTTCAATATGAATAACTTCATATTTGTTTTGATTAGTTTCTATTCGTTAGCATTTTCAAAATTTTAGTTCTTTTTGTTCAGGAGATCTTTATTTTTGATTAGTCACAACCCTGTGATCCTTCAACTGCCTAAGTATTACTGCGTGTAGCTACTTGATTCATTAAATTGCCGACCCTACTACAAGTTCATGACACAAAATAAAATATACCGAGTTTTTCATTGTATTACCTTATTGCAGGTTTATATCTTGACTAACTAGTATACTTCATTTCTTTGCACCTGTATTTGGTTTGTTCTTGTCTGTCTTGCAGATCTGAATACTATTGTTCGTCAGTTTCATGCGACGACAACTTTAAAGCAGGCAATGATGATGATTTTGCTGATGATATCTCGTTACTACCTAGCGGGTCCACAAGAAGACGATCTAGTTGGGTTATCATTCGTGAGCACGCTATCCAACCCACAACAACCGCCACACCCACAACTACCACAATAGTTCCAACCGCACCTATTGCAACTATCTCACCATATGACCTCGCCATCGCTTAGGGGGAGCAACATCCCTTATTGAAGCGCGCGGCAGCTCAGGGGGAGAAGACTGGTTACTTCAACTGAAAGATAACAGAAGAAGACTGGTTACTTCAACTGAAAGATAGCTGAAGAAGACTGGTTTGGTTGTAAAGAGGTGAAGCTAAAAAGAAACTGGAAGACTTGACAGAGACGATGATCCCAATGCACCAAATGACGGTCATCAAATGATCGTCAAAGGAAACTGAATGTGAGCTGCCTAACTCTTCAACTGGAAGGCTCGGTATGCTTGAACAAGTTAAGGGGGAGTCTAGTCAACAATAACAGAGACATGAAAGCTGAAGATTTCAGAAGATTGTGAAAGCTTTGTGTTGAAAAAGTTATGTATGTTGGTCGTCATTGAGACTACAAAGATTAAGACTGAAGACAACTAGAGCTATTATCAAGGGGGAGTTTGTTGGTACATCTTGTGTGACAACAGCTTCTAGTTTTGTAATTAGTCATTTTGTTTATCTTCGTAATTGTAAATGTTTAAGTTTTTCTAAGTAGGTATGTAAGTTCGTACGAAATTAAAGTAGGTATGAACTTAGATACATACGAACTTAGTCATACAAACTTGTCTAAGTTCGTACGAACTTACCTAAGTTCGTATGGGCCTGGACATGGGCTAAGTTCGTAGGGCCAAGCCCATACGAACTTGAGCTCTATATATGTCCATGTTCGTACGAATTTAGTAATTAGTTTTGGCATCAGTTTTGAGTTGTCGTTTACAGAGAGATCGTTTGTGAGAGTGTTTAGTCTTAGTTTGAATGTAACCGAGATTATATTCAATAAAGACGTGTTATTAGTGTTCATTACGCATTCGTGTTTAATCGTTGATTATCGTTAGGTATATTCAAGGATTCCGCACTTGTTTATACTAGAATATCTTGTAGATCCAGACCCCTGGAACCTACATGCTTTCTTCGTTTTTTGTATTTCTACCAATCACAAGGAAGCATGATGTCAGTCATTTCATCACTAAGAACTATTGGAGTTGCTGATGTAGTGTTGACCAGGGACCCTCATGAGCATGGCGACTTAAACTTGATCGTCTTATTACTTTATTTCTAAAGTCGCTGGAGGACAAAGAAGCTTCCTCACTTACTGCGAGCTAACATGCTCTTATAGAGTGACTTTACTTGATTTCTTCTAGTGACCTCCTTTTAGCAGTGACTTAGTTAACTAGTGACCAATGATTCAACTTGTCTTTGGAGTTTTGACTTCATCATTTTTATGAAGATCTCACGTGATTTAGCCAATCACAGAGCAGTTACCCAACATAAATCACTTGTCAATTTTCCACAAAATGACTATTATAAAGTAAAGTAGTACAATAATTATAGGGTTATTACACACGTAAGTCACTAAAGTATGTGAAGATGTTTGATTTAGATAATTATGTTTGTTTCTTTACAAAGCCATAACTAGACTATTGAAACCGACTGAATCTATGTAATTATCGGTTTCGATTCAACCGTTTTCGCGGGTAAGTATCCGATGTGTCACCTTTTTCAAAATAGCTAGCCTCATAATCTGATATGGCATTTAGTTTTTTAGAGTGTAATTACACACGTAGATCACTAAACTTCGCTAGAATATTCGGTTGGGATAATAATCTTTGTCAAGATCCTCACCCACCCCCATCGTTTCATCCCCGGTATGATTATGATCTTGACCACTTCCTCCGCCACCCATCATCTCTAGTCAGATTTTAACCATTTATGAGGTTACCGGTGGCCGACACCCATCATCTCCGGTATGATTTGGATCCTAATCACTTTCTCCGACACCCATCATCTCTATCATCCCCGGGCATATTTCGAGATCCGTGTTGGTTTTCCATCTACGGCCGATTTTCTTAGATGAAGAAATCCGAGATCTATGGTGATCTTCAAACCTCCAATTTGAAAATAAAAAGATAATATTTACCACTGATCTTGTTTTCGAGATTACTAATGTTCCTTTTGATGTGGGTACTACGATATTGTTTTCGAGATTACCAGAGGATTAAAATTAGACTGGATGCCGAGAAGGATTTGATGGAGAGATGAGGACGGAGGTGGTAGAAATGTGGTGGGTGTGACTGTGGGGGAGGACATGTAGTGGTGACGTTTTAGGATCTTTTTTTCTTTTCGGTGACGATTAAGACAAGTTTGCACTTCCTGAGATGATGTAAACAGAGAAAAAAGAAAAATAAGGTTACTTTTGTTATTTATTTATTTTAAGTAAACATTGAATGACGTGGAAAATTTTGACAACGTGCCGATGATGTAGATTTGACTTGGTACTTACATGGAGCCTGTGTGGATTGACAAACCGTGTTGATACATATCCGTGTGACAATCAGCTCGTTTAGAAAAACGACACTATTTGTATTTATGCAAATCTTGCTAGTGTTGCTTGTAGCGACACTTGTAGTGTCACTTGAAACTAGTGTTGCATGTTGCTGGAACTATATATATACATCAACAGTGAGTCAGTGTCGTTAAGATTTTCACATAAGTTGTTCAGAACTGAATTCTGAGTTTAGTTGAGAGAGTTGATCTTATATTGTAAAAGTACTTTTGTAATTTGTATTGCATATCAGTATAGGAGTCATTTGAAGTAATCGCATTCACATAAAACAAGTTAAATTGGATTCCACACGTTTAACTTGTTCAATTCGAATCAGATCCTAACTACAAGGAGAAAGTTTCTATGAAATTGTTGACAAAAGACATGTGATATTGTTTTATGACCATAAGCTAACAAGAATGCAAAATTCAATGAACTTTCAAAAAGGTCGCAATATAATGACCCATACTAAGAATATACATACAATGATAAAATAGTAATTAATCGTATAATTAATACTTAATTCAAATTAAATTCTATTAGTGACTAAATAAACAAATTTAATAATTAAATAAAAAGATCTTAAATTAATAATTATAGATTAAGTTTTTGTAATATTATACTAATAATTGAAATTGAAAAATTGAACGTGAAGAGAAAGATTCAAAGTTGATAACCTTTCAAACCACTTTTCGGATGCAAACGTCGGTCAAGTTCCGTTTATATAGTTGAACATATGTAAGCTAAAAACAAACCGAACACGTTTATATTATATAGAACGTAAATTCTAATTCATTCTTACACTCCAAATAAATCAAAACAACAATAAGAGAATACATATATAATTAGAAACAGGCGAAATCATACGTATTAAGTCGGAGGGTTGCGGTCAAGTTCGGTACAAACTCGGTCTCGTTTCGAACGTAAATCTTAATCTAACTTGAATATTAATCTTTTATTAGTCCTTATAAATCATCTGGTAATTATAACTATGACCGAAACAAACCGAAACCAACTGCTTAAGTCGCCAGTTTTGATATTGGAAATACGGATCTTAAAATATGCAGTTCTTGACGAATCGAAAGATTAAACTTATCGTTCTAGGCTTAAAAATGTTATACTTAACCAATTACGTAGTTACTTACAGTTAAATAAAGAAGATTAAAAGAAACACACGAAACTGGTTTCGTAGTTTAGACGAAGAAGATGCAGTTCATGGATTAAGTTTTATGATTTTTCATTCAGGCCCCTAAACTATGTATAAGATTACAATTAAAAAATAATTAAAAGAAGGTTGTAATTACGTTTGCTCCCTAAATACTATTGTCTTGCAATAACAATTATTTAGTTTAGGAAATTTCACTTAAGTCATCACAGAAAAATAATTTCGAACATGTCCTAAATTTATTTAATTAATGACTACATGATTTGGTAAATTGTAAACCTTAAGAAAATAGATTTAACTTGGCATGTTACGTGTAACTGAAATATTTACATATAAGTTTTCTATTATAAAATACGTACTTGTATAATTAGACCAAAGTAAACTTGTGGATAAAGATGAGAGTGTATATAGATAATAATAATAATAATAATAATAATACATGAGACTTGAGATATTAGGGAACATGAATTTATTTAATGGGATTGAGATTCTAAATTAATAAATTGAAATATGTAGTTTCTGTGAAGAACTGAAGAATATCTTTTCGACTTTGAGAGTTTTAAAGCATTTATTCAGGTACGGATGTTCGTACTCTTTTTTCAGCGTTATCTTGATATGCTTATTTGATTATCTTGTGATCTCTTTTGTTATTCATTGTGAAATACTTGCGCGTTCTGATTCATTCTATTTGAGTTGAACTGTTATATGAGATTTGATTAAATTGTGGAAACTTTTTAAGAAAACTTGCGTGAAAAATGATTTTGGAAAACTTGGTGATTTATTGGTTTGCGAGCCTTTGTGATTCATTTGGTGTAGGTTCCATATGCATGGTGAATATAATATGGTGTGTGGTTGGTTTATATGTTCACTGTGTGACCATAGAACCCTAGAATTTTGTAGATAGGAGATAGGTATACCGAGTCAACTACCTGTAGAGGTACCACAGGCTTGTCATTGTGGCGCCAATGACTTGGCACTATCCGTGGCAGTGGGATTAGTCCACGGCATCTCCACTTTTATTATATTATGTGATTGTGTGATTATGCTCGCGGAAGAGCTTTTGGATTATTTGGGAGGCGTATGGATGCATCCTAGGATATGTTATGATATGATTTCTGTAGTGCGGTTGTGTGGTGTAGTGCCATACACACCTTCCGATTTAGGGTAACACCTGGAGTCACGACAAGTGTGTGATTGTGATATATGATTCGAGATACAATATTTTGGCACCGGTGTTGTGCAGTTTGGATACTTTGTTTTGTAGGGTACTCGGTATAGATTAACCCAACACCTTGTTGCTTCAGCCTTTATTTCATTTGTTTACTCTGGTGTAAGGATGGTGTTACTCGAAGGGTGATTTTGGAAAATTAAATTATTTATTCTTTTCATTCTTATATTTGAAATATTATTACTGTTATTGTTTTATTCTATCAACATCCGCGCACCGAGCAATTCGCTCAGCCGCATTTCCTTTTTCTGCGGCAGGTAATCAGGGTACTATGGGACAAGTGTGAGAGCTTCAAGTTTTTGGAGATGCCTTAGAGACCTACCTTTGATTACTAGTTTGGGCTTATTTATTATTTTGAGATATTAAGTTATCGTTTGGAGACAACATTTATAGTTGCTTTTAAACCTTCGTTATTTATTAATCTAAGACATTATTATGACTTTAATTATCTAGTAATAAATGTGACCTATTTCATTATTGGAACGGGGGTGTTACACGCAACTTTCAGAAGAAAAAGTTGCAGATATTTGTGTAAAGAAATGGATGTGCGTTAGAAGACAACTCTCTCATCAAGCTAATGTAAGGAAATGGATGTGAGTTTGTTGATACATAGTGTGACAAACAACTTGTTTAGAATTTAGCTTGATTGTATAAGTGTTTGGTGACACTTGCTAGTGTCGCCTGTTGCTGAAACTGTATACATCAGCAGTGAGTCAGTGTCGTTAAGTTTTTCAGATAAGTTGTTCATAACTGAGTTTGAGTTTAGTTGAGAGAGTTGAGCTATATTGTGAGTACTTATGTAATTCTTATTGTATATCAATAACAAGAAGTCATTTAGATAATCGCATTCAAGAAACAATTGAATATTGATTCCATACAATTTAATTGTTTGATTCGAATCAGATCCTAACTAGACAGACCTACAAACCGGATGCCAGTAAGTAACAAGTCCGGAATGCCTCGAATGAACAAGTTGTAAAAATTTAGTAGATTTGAAGACACTCACGTATAGTCAAGTTTTGAATCTGTTAAAAACAAACATAATTACTCAAATAGAACATTTCGCATACTTTAGTGACCTACTTTTGTAATAACCCATAATTATAGGTATGTCTATTTCACATGTGTAGCTTAAAGTTAATAGTGATAAACTATGAAAGTATGTATTTGATTGAATTGAACTAAAAAGAGATTATAAAAATCTATGTTTATAGACTTAGCTAAACTTCATGACTGAAAAAACCTAATACTAATACACTAATTCTAATAGAAACGTAATACTAATAGGATACTAATACCAATTATGGAATATATACATTATATATTATCTAAATAATATATTCTAATAAAAATTTGGATCATCATGCATATATAGCAAAACAAATGACTAAAGTCCATTCTTTTCTAATGGTATCAGTATGGCCTGCTTTCAAAAAAACAGAAAGAAATCTTTTTTTACTGAAGTCCACAATGCCCTACAACATAAAGGTTTGTGAAAAAAGAATTTGAACATGCAAAATTTATAATAGTGCACGGACTAATTTTGTAGTTTTTATAAAACAAACAAGCAAAATTCCAAGAAAGAAGGGAAGAAAACACAAATTTGTGGCTGCAAATTGGCTATCAGCCTTTTCTAATACATCCACTTCATTTCTCTTTCTTGGTGTCTTTGGTTGTTTCTAATCAACTGAAAACCACCCAGGGAACCAAGATTTTATTGGGTTTACTGATCATTAATTTCTTGAAAACTCATCAATTAATCAATGAAAAGATGCTGCCTTTTTGTGATCATGGCATACAATGATTCTTGATCACGTGACTGAAGATCAGGTGACAGATAAAAAATGAAATGAAAAAGTTTAGTTAGTCAACTATGTTATCTTCAACAGTGATATGTAGCATAGAGAAATAGCCTAGAAATCCCATAGTTATTAAACTTTCTAGAAAAACCCGAATCGAAATTCAGGTCTTTCAAGAGCAAAAAATTCCCTGAGAATTAAAGAGAATAAAGATTTGGGCTTTTCTTCATAGGATCAAGATTTGGGTTATTAAAGAAAAAGGGTATAGAGATGTCAGGAGGGTGTACTCTAGTGTGGTTTAGGAGAGATTTGAGGGTAGAAGATAACCCTGCTTTGGCTGCAGGTGTAAGGGCAGGTCAAGTGATAGCAGTGTACATATGGGCACCAGAAGAAGAAGGTCATTATTATCCTGGAAGGGTATCAAGATGGTGGTTAAAACAGAGTTTAGCTTTATTAGATTCATCTTTGAAGAACCTTGGTACTTCTCTTATAACTAAGAGATCTACTGATACTGTTGCTTCTCTTCTTGAGGTCATTAAGTCAACTGGTGCTACTCAGATCTTTTTCAATCATTTATATGGTCAGTATACATCCAAATTCCATTGCTACTATTGCTTCAAAGCTTATTTGGGACTGTTATAGTTTTTTATTTTATTCAAGTTTTATTTTTTATTTTTTTTTAAATCTTAGTTATTCATGTTTTACTACTGCTTCCAAGCTTACTGGATTGTTATTTTTTATTTTTGAAAAAGGATGAGATTTGAGATCTTTGATTATATCTATTATATTATTGTAGAAATTTTAGGTACTGTTTTAAAAGCATGGAATTTATGCTTAACTGCATATACTTTATGTTTATTACCTTTGAAGGTCTTAAATGGTTGGCAAGTTTCCCAGTAACAGACAAATAGACAACACATGGGTATAAAAGTAATTATATGCTCAACATTACATAATCAGTTTTCTAGTAATTAGTATCAAACAGTAGCTGACCACTTAATAATGAAGATCATTTTAATCGGACTTGATGTGCATTTAAACATGATGTGATGCTCTGTATAATGTTCTAAACTCTGATTTATGTAACTTCCATTCAAGGATGTATGCTATATTATTAAACTAACTCTTCTATTATTTTAGATATATGCTTCTATAAGATGTCGTATTAGATTTTAGACATAACCCGTTTTTTATATGTGAATTTGAGATAAATATGTTTCATGTGTTTTAGATCCTTTGTCGCTGGTTAGGGATCACCGTATGAAGGAGGTTTTAACCAATAAAGGGATAGCAGTGCGTTCATTTAATTCAGATTTGTTATACGAACCATGGGAAGTTCTTGATGATGAAAGACGTCCGTTCAACACATTTACAGAATTTTGGGACAGGTGTCTTAGTATGCCTTATGATCCTGAATCTCCACAACTCCCACCTAAGAAGATAACTTCAGGTCACCAAATGCTTATCCATCTTTTAATATCTCACCCAAATCTTATTAAATAAATATATTTTGTGGATTTAATGATTTTCTTACTGAATATCATGAGCTACCACTAACTTTGTGGTTGAACAGCCAAAATTTATGCCTAGAATGTGGAATTGAGGTAAAGATGGTTAAATAGTGTAGTGATCGAGCTTGAGCTATAGTTGAGATTCGATGCTTGTAAGTACCTAAATCCACCTTACAAATTTTCTTTAGCGGATGCAGTGATGCACTAGAACAACAAAGACTACAGAAAAGATTTTCAGTGCATATGCTGTAGATTATGTTTGGTCTACATGGTGTTTGGATTAACGGTTTGAGAAAAGTAATCACAATAATTAGCTCGAGTATCAGAATGTTTAAGGCTCAAATAATAAGTTTTGGTAATCGTTTTCATACTAGATGCAATCTAAGTGATCATTAACTAAAATCGTATATATCACTCTCTTTTTACTGACTGTGCTTTGTTTGGGTAGGTGACTTATCAAAGTGCCCTTCAGATACATTAACTTTGGAGGACGAATCAGAGAAAGGAAGCAATGCTCTTCTTGCTCGAGCATGGTCACCTGGTTGGAAAAATGCTGACAAGTCACTAGCAGCGTTTATTAACGGGCCATTACTAGAATACTCCAAAAACCGTAGAAAAGCAGATAGCGCTACAACCTCATTTCTATCTCCACATCTCCATTTTGGAGAACTTAGTGTACGTAAAGTATTCCATTTACTACGAATCAAACAAGTACTATGGGCAAATGAAGGGAAGACTGCAGGTGAAGATAGTGTAAATTTGTTCCTTAAATCCATCGGTTTAAGGGAATATTCTAGGTACATCAGTTTTAATTATCCGTACAGTCACGAAAGGCCTCTTTTGGGACATTTGAAGTTTTTTCCCTGGATAATCAATGAAGGTTATTTTAAGGCATGGAGACAGGGTCGAACGGGTTACCCATTGGTTGATGCAGGGATGAGGGAATTGTGGGCTACAGGGTGGTTGCATGATAGGATTCGAGTTGTGGTGTCGAGTTTTTTTGTGAAGGTATTACAGTTACCATGGAGATGGGGGATGAAGTATTTCTGGGATACGTTGTTGGATGCTGATCTTGAAAGTGATGCTTTGGGTTGGCAGTATATTTCGGGTACTTTACCTGATAGCCGTGAGTTTGATCGGATTGATAATCCACAGGTATGATGCTAACTTCTCAATAAGTCTGGATTCAATTTTCTGTTTTTGCAAATTGAGCGGGTTGAGAATAGATACCACACCGCTGAAATCTGTTGGTCCAGTTACAAACTACTCCCTCTGTCTCATTATAAGGGTCCACATGTAGAGTGGCATATAGTTTTAGGAATGTGTAATGATTTCACGTTTTGATAGTCAAATGTCAGTTATAACCTTGCTTTTTGGATGTATTTTTTGTGGAAATGTGCAAGAATAAATTGGGAAACTTGATAAGATACTTTTGGAAGTGGATATTTTTTTTTGGACAAACATAAATTGTAATGTTACTTTTATTTTAGTATGGAGTGAGTACAAATTTGTAAAACTAAACCTTTTGTTTAGAAAGACATTATGTCCATAGTTCAGTTTAGGACTGTCAGAAACGGTTGTGGACTTCAAATCCTACAATGTTCCGGTCTGGTTTTTGAACCTTTTTCAAATTGTGGGTTTCAGAAAACATGTGGTCAATTGGGCTAATGTTTGACATTTGTATAATTCATTGTAGTTTGAGGGCTATAAATTTGACCCGAATGGTGAATACGTAAGGAGGTGGCTTCCCGAGCTCTCTAGACTACCAACAGAATGGATCCACCAGCCATGGGATGCACCCGGATACGTGCTTCAAGCTGCTGGTATCGAACTTGGGTCAAACTACCCTCTCCCCATAGTCAGAATGGATGCAGCAAAATCCCGATTACAAGAAGCCTTAAACCAAATGTGGCAACATGAAGCAGCTTCTAGAGCCATTCTTGAGAATGGAATAGAAGAAGGGCTTGGAGACTCATCTGTAGATGCAGGTCCAATAGCTTTCCCTCAAGACATGGAGATGGAAATGGACGAAAATATCCTCAGGACCACCACCACCCCTACAACCACCACGATCCGCCATTATGAAGATCAAACGGTTCCCAGTATGACAACTGCATTGTTAAGGGGTGGTGAAGAATCATCATCATCATCAGATGTTGGAAATCAAGTAGAAGATAGTAGGACTGAAGTTCCTACCAGTGAAGGTGTAGTAGATACTCAAATGACAAGAATAGATAATATGATAACAGGATTGCCCAATGGTAATGATTTGCAGGCGGAATCTTCTAATACTTCTAGAACAAGTTCTAGGGAGAGAGATGGGGGTGTAGTGCCCGTTTGGTCCCCTCCGAGTTCTAGTTTTACTGTCGGTGAAGATAGTTCTTATTTGCAAAGGCAGCATCCGCAATCTCACCAACTAATCAATTGGAGGCGGCTTTCACAAACCGGGTAAGTGTTTGTGTAACTTGCTACTGTGTATGATTACCTACTTAAGTTATCAATCTGATACTAGTTGAAAAGAGTCGCTCATGCCCCCTTATTTTACCTTTAACGCATCTAATACTTATTAACATCGAAGAATTTTAAATAATGACAACTTCTTGTGATTTATTGTTTAGGTCATGCATAATTTAATCTCAGGGTGGTTGATTATAAGCAGTTAAAGTAGAATAATTATGCAAGGTAGTCTTTAAGTATTAACTACGGCCCTTAGTGCTATCGTTAACAAAAACACTTCAAATAATCGATATTGCAAAACGTTCATAAGTTACTAATATCACCTTATGTTACCTTCGAAGAACAAAAATTTCTTGTTTCATCTAGTGTGCTTTTTTTTAATCACAATCTTAATGCTACATGTGACAATTTGTAAACAACACTCTTTTCCTTAAGACAATCTCCAACATTTGATGAACTTTTATCGAATGTGAACATGTTGCTTATATTAATTTTTACGTGGCCACAATAGTAAGTCCTTTGATGTTACTAGTGTCGTTTTGATGTGTTTTTCTAGAACTAATTATAGCGAAGAAACTGATTCAGATAACAATATTTTTAGTTGATTGAAGTAAAGGGTGGTTAAGTAGTGCTATATTATAAGTTTTCTTAGACCCTAGGTAGCTAGAATTATAATCATTTTATTTGTAATACACGGATATCAGTAAGTAACTTATGTACAAAATTATACTCCAAAGCCATTTGTTTTCAAGATTTATTTAAATCGTAAACAGGTGATCTATGTGGTGAATGTGAGAAGGTGGGAGCCTGAAGATGCTGACAGCCATTCAAGATTTTCGGAATCTCGGTCACCATTTTCCAATCTGACTTGACCCAACGGTGAAGAATCTCGGGGCAGAGGTTCAGATTTAAAACCCAAAGGATGCAGCTTGTCTTCCTTTTCATCCTCCTCCGTTATGTTCAATATATCTGTTTATGCTGTATAGTAACTGTTAGTGATATATGTACTTACATGCATACACGTAAATATGTACGTACATGTATGCATGTATTACTTAACTTCATTATCATCTTTTAGGTTTTCTTTCACGGCCCTTCAATAAATCGTGTACACTATATGTTTAGTAAGCTAAGTATTAGAAATCGGGGTATTTCTGGGCCTTTCCTTTTCTCTTTTCTGTGATACCCATCGCTATTTCATGGGTCCTCATCTGCATATCGGCACATTACCTGGAGTACTGGACCGACGTAAAGTCACAAAATAGAATTATATGAC
The DNA here is from genome assembly GCA_963921325.1 of Logfia minima. Lineage (NCBI taxonomy): Eukaryota > Viridiplantae > Streptophyta > Magnoliopsida > Asterales > Asteraceae > Logfia > Logfia minima. Next base: position 23,873,700 of record OY992765.1, on the reverse strand, counting down.
CAAAAGGAATGGACTCTGATCAGCATCTTCAAATGTTTGTCACGATTCATTTCATACTGTGTAAATCCTATAAGGTGGATAAATTTGCCTTTGCCTTTTGGAAGTTTGCCGGGAATCAAAAGTATCGTGATAAAATTATGCAATCGTTTTCTTGAAGTCACATTTGAAGTAGATTCAGTTCTGTTAGGAGCTTTGCTGATATGGCAACTTCTTTTGATCTTTGATTTGAAAGCGATTGATGCTCACATGACCCTTTTAAAAAAACTACCAAATGGGTAAAGGTTGAGCTTTACGTAAAATTACATTGGGTATGATTTCAACTTTAGGGGTGCTCGGATTAGCTTATTTTCAAGTTTACAGGCTAATTTGATTTTCAAAAGCCAATGAACTTCAGTTTCCAAGATCTTTCTTATCTTTCCTTATGGTAATAGCGGGATCATAGATCTCTCTTTTCAAAGTTGGCAAAGTTAGAACGTTGGTTCCGCAATAACCATGTCAATCCAATCCTCAAGGGGAGAGTGGTCCATGTCCCGGGACTTAACTTAAGGATTCAGGAATTCCTCAAAGGACCGGGAGACTCTTGACGGGAGAATCCTGGCTAATCTGGAAAGAAAAATCACGGCAATTCCTCAATCCTAACGAAGTAGTTCCTCCGGAATCAAATGAACAACAATGATTACTTAAGATCAGCTTGCAAATTTCTTGGACCATGGTAGAATCATTACCAATGCACCCAGTGCGCCTAAGTGCGAAAAGACAGTGCAAGCTTTGTTATGCCGAAACCTAAATGTTCAGTCAGCAACACTTCCAAATGCCACTTCTTCCCGTCACATCCGTCTTCAAGACAATCTAGTCATGAGCTTATCAACTTGAGGTTATTAATCTTATTATCTATCATAATAGAAAACTGACCGACTAATTATTTAAAAGAAAAAAAGAAAAAACAATATCTTTTGGACTGCTAATGTAGTCGGTTTGCAAATTCAACTACAAAGCCTTTTTGCGGTCCAAGCTTCTACCTATTATTCATGTCATTATCAGAAGAATCAAATCCATAAAAAGCTAAGCATCCAAAACAGTTTATTACCTTGACCATAACATTCTAGGTTTCCAATCAAAAACATGCTTGCTAGGATGTCAATGGGTTGAAAGGGTTAAAGAAGACAAAAGTAATTGTTCTATCAAAAAGATCAATCTTAACACATTATCTATATATAGTGAAAAGTAGACAAAAAGTAAACCGCGTAAACGGAGGAGGTTTTCCCTATTCAAGTTACCCGGGGAGGGCGAGTATTTTCCTAAACGGGGTATCCCCACGACCGTTTCCGTCCCTTCCCTGGCCACCTCAAGATGTGCAGCTAGTGAGGTTTAAACATGAGACCTCTTGTGAGGATATCCAGATGCCAACCACTAGGGCATCTTGGTGATGGTTAAAGGTAGATAAAAAGTGGTTTGGCCTAAAACAACCCTGTCTGTTACCATTCATGCTAAAAACTACCCATTATAACCCGAACCCACACTAACCCCTATCACCTTACTCCTAAATCCTACGAGCTTGCTTTAGCTAATTAAACTAGAATCAGATAGATAGACTCAAAACATGAGTCATTTATCCTCGCAAAATAAGATAATTATATTGCCAGCAGGATTAAAAGCAAGAGTTACCAACTTTTGTCTTTGAAAAGTAGATATCCTAACTATGTTAGAAGTATGTCAGGATCTGCTTTCAAGATACGAGAAGGGAAATTAGAGATTCATGAGAGGCTGCGTTCTTTGAAGCAGAAATGCCCAACTTGGATCTGGACTTCTTGTTCACCTGCGACCACAGAAGTAAATCATGTCAAAAATGATAGCAGAAATGATATTTTAAAAGTTTGATATAAACTGAGATGGAAAAATAAGTGAAATAGATGAAAAGTGATTTTATCAGCCTCACAAAGAGAGTAAATTAATAAGCGTTGCAGACAGCCCACCTTCGATTAAAATTAAATACACTAATCTTAACCACTATTCATAAGCATTTAATAATTAATAGTGCCTAGTTGTGATATTACGAGGCTCACAAAACATCCAAAGTTGATTCTTGCTCATAGTTGTTAGAGATGGCAATTTCTGCCCATTTATGGTTAGACTATCAATATAAGCAACCAACCAACCAAGTCAAAAGTTGGTGTTTTCACAATGCATAAAGCCTCCTACATATCTTTTGTTTCAAGAATTAAAATATCACCGTAGCTAGAATTTTATTATCAACTTAAAATGTTAACTATGAGTAAATTTAAAAAAAAAAAAAAAAAACGAACAGAAACAAGAATGACTCAAGTGTCAGCGCGCCGGTTAGACCTTACTCATTCTGACCCGTTACCTAACCCATCCATTTGACCACCTCTAGAAGTAACTCTTGGCTAGAGTTAACTTTGATAACAAGAATGACTTGCAATTATAATTATGCAGAACTAAACTCATCCAGGTAAGCAACTAAAGAATGCAAGCAAAAATCCTATCTGCAACTAACTTGCATGACTTATAGCTTAACCACAAAGCAATATTTTTGAGGAAAACATATCTATAATAAATTTTTATGTTTAATAGAAGTTACCTTATATATTTACAGAAATAACACCCATCTGAAAGCATATACTTCTAATGACAACTCCTTCTACAGCATGTTGACATGCCCTGACATCGCTGTGCAAGACGGGCACAAAGAACCAATTCCATCCTGAGTTCCAGAATCCCCCGGCTGGAGATGAAATTGATTTCTACACCAGGCACAGACAGCTGTCATCTGACTTCTTCCAGACGGATTTGCCCAGAAGGCGGAATCGAACTGTTGCTGCATTTGTGGATTGTATGAGAAGACCCTGGAATTCCCTTGCTGTGGAAGCGAATTATGTTGGGATCTACCTGTTAGAAAACTGAATTCCACAGGTTCAGGTCTACCTGATCTCAGCCCATTCGCAGCAAAACCTTCATTATACCTTTCAGCAAGTCTAAACTGTCCATCTCCGGCCTGTTAATATAACTATAATCAATCAAGTTTTTATGAAAAAAGTTATACCAAGTCTGTTACACAATTTTCTGTAGAGATGGCAATTTTGATCCATTTACATACTAACAGGTCAAATTGGGCCGTATACTATCTCTAACAGATAAAATAGAACAGAATGGCTGAAAAAGAAATTGCCCAATGTGTATTTTCTGAACTTCCTAGATTATTTTATTGTAAAGATTATATTATTATTAAAACATGTGCCATTTTCATCTATGTTTTAATTTGGAAATTATTTATAAACAGTTGGTGTTTCCATTATGGTCCATTTAACATCTTTTATTATCAACTACTATTTTTTTATCAATGCATCATATAGTTTGGATGGCCCAAAACTAATACCTTCTCAGACATTATGTTGAAAGAGTGAAATGAGCTAGGTGACGGGATCTGTGCATGTGAAGGGTTGGATAAACCGCTCTGCATTTGACTTCCATCACCCGTTCTCCACATACCACTAGGCACAACTTCTTCATGAGTTTGGCCAAGATTGCCTCCAAAACCATTAGTATACTTATTTCCTGAATTTTTAAATTCATCTGATTTAAACCCCTCCCATGCATTATGAAAACTACTTGTTTTAACATTACCAGAAAGATTAAATAATCCACCAGCTGAACCTCTTCCTACTTTGAGATCTTCCACCATAGTATTATTAACCATACTCAAATTAGTGTGAACCTCAAAAGCTTCCTCCATCTTTGATGGAACATGATGGTTCCCAAAAGCAAGACTTAACTCATTACTGTTAAGATCTCTGTCTTCGTTAAATTTGAGTCCATCTAATGGTGTCGAATACATCTTATTCTCAAAAATATCATCAGAAAAATGATTGAGCAATCCCCTTTCAGAGCTCTCCTCCTTGCATTCCTCCATTGTATTATCATACAGACAAGATACGTCATCTTGGAACTCAAATCCTTGCTCGTTTTCAGATGGAACAAGTGAACAAATTTCAAGATTGCTTTTTGTATTAAAACCCAAAACATCATCTGATTCATTGTGCTTTGCTGCATTGTTCCTAAAAATATTGAAGTCGTCTAATTTGGCTTCCTCTGATTTATTTGAAGGTTGCTCACCACTAGATAGAAGCAAGCTGCTTTCGGAAGTTATCTGTATCATGGGTTCCTCCATGGTAGAAAATGGAATATCACCTCTTAGATTTTTATTTAACTCATTCTCTTCCTGAAAAGTAGTCGCATCTTCAATACCTGATGCACCATAGCTTCCAAAAGCATTTGTCCCCACATCAAATTGTCCATCAAGTCCGGAAATTTCTGAGCCAGAAGAGAGTTTATTTATACTATTATTGTAAGTGCCATGAGCAAGCCTGCCAACAGATATTAGGTCTTCACTATTGGCAGCTTTAACCGTATCACTGGCTGACTTGGTGGAAAGCTTCTTGACCACTGCCACACCATCCTTATCGAGCCCAAATCGATCAAAGAAAAATCTGGATGATGACTCACCAGCAGCTTTCTCTTTTTCAGATATTAAACCATCAGACGTGTTATCGATGTCCATATCCAGGTTTGGAACAAAAGCCTTTTCATCAGACATGCTACCTTTTGTAAGAAGCCCAGTTTCAGAAACTGCAGGATCGTGCACTCTGACACTAGTGGTAGTACCAACAATATCCTTACCAGCACCACTACCTCCGCCTGTCATGCACTCAGATTTGTCATGAATAGGATCAGCATATGTAATCTGAGTCTCAGAAGCGTCTTCTTGATTGAGCACCTGATCAATAGAAGACACACTAAAACCTTGTTTCCCTCTCCCAACATCACTAGCATTGCCTATCTCTTCATTTTGAAATGGAGAAGGCAGTTCGTTTCCTGAATTTACACCCTTATCAAGATTGAAGTCTGACTTATTGTCAGCACAATTAACATGAAATATACCAGTAGACGTTTCAGGCTTTTTATTGCATTCATCAATAGAAAATGGTACTTCATCACCTAAAAGTTCCGACGGAGAAACAGCAGCTTCAAGAGCTTGGTCCGCTCTAGAATCTTCATCATTCATGTCACAGAATGCTTCAACAAAATTAAGGTCATGAACAAGCTCGGGCGTATCGCATTCTTTAGCAGAATTTAGTTTGTAATTATTACAAGGAGAAACAGGTTGGAGTTTGTCATCAGAATCTGCATCAACCATTTCAACAACCACATTATCTCCAGCCGAAACTGATGTTACTGACTCCTTGTTAGTAACTCCATTCATCGGAAGAGGATTACAACCGACCACTGTGGCTGGAGATATTGATGGTTCCGTTTTCTCCATTTCATCTTTCACATTGCACCCAATATAGTCATTTTTCACATTGCTTTCTACTTCTACCTCCATTGCATCGAAGGTGACTCGTCCCTCGCAGTTTGTAGTTACGTTTAGCGCTGGTGGTGATAGTTGTGATTGTGATGAGGATAACGACTGTGATGGTGATGGTGACGCAGAAGATGATGGAAATAAATTGTCAACAGGGCCATCTGTTTTGGTATCTTCTTGTAGAGCAAGATCCGCAACCTGTCATAAACCACAAAATAAAGGAAGGGAATTGAAAAATATGTATGAGAAGAATGAATACTTTTAGTAAACCAACTTACATTTGCAGAAGCTCCTTTTAAGGAAAATTCCTCAGAAGTTTTAGCGTTCACATGATTTTGCTTATCCAAGTTTGTGTCGCCAATAACAGATATCAAGTATGTAGATATTTCCTTACATGACTCGAACTGCCGACCACTAGGACTGATTATTATCAAGGTTGTGTAAGAACAATGAAGCATTAGATTCAGAACATGGAAACCAATATAACTATTAGGTAAAACAGCATACTACTACTACTATAGACTATAGGAAACCAAGACTAGGTATGGTTAGTGCAGCACTTCCACCTTGCATAGTAAGATGAGAGAACAAATACTGGAATTGATTTAGAAAAGCTTCAGGACTTCAAAAGAAATGGTGATCTTATGTCTGAAGCGGAATGATCAACCTTTCTCATCTGAAATACAATTATGAACCTATGCCTTTGTGAATAGACATAGGTTATTGACAGTGGAAGTGCTTAGAGACATCCAAATTCTAACTCATGACAAATAAACTAAGCTTAAGAAAACCATGGTTTTACCAATGCTTTATAAAATATAATCGCAAATCAAACCTGGTGGAAGTGTGGAAAAAAACATGGCAGTATTTACAATAGGCTTGTCATGAAATGTTCATGTGAGCAACAAATAACCTAAGAGCGTTACTGTATAGTTGGACTTACAACATTTCATCCTTCCACAAAAGGTTAATAATTCTGTAGTGTATGTAACTCAAAGTTTATAACTTGATTTAAATAGTTAATAATTATTCAGACTGTGGTACAATTTGCTCTATTTACTTATCTTGGCATGCAGCCTAAAGGGTAAAATGAAATGACAGTTTGTGAGGTTAAAGGTGAAGTAGTTCGTGCCGGTTTAAATAATAATATGCAGCCTCATGGGTTAAAATGAAAACAGAAGTACATTACCACCATATAAGGCCAAAGAAAAGCACAGCACTACATATATCTTGGTCATACTCCTTTGCTCCATGAGAGGACTCAAGTTTATTGGTACAACATAAAAACAAGTAGGAGACAAATCAATTCAAACATCCGTCCTTATCTTTTGCCATCTAATTTTAAACAACACAAGCTTTACTTGTATCATTCTACTACAAGTCATGTAATATATAGCCTAACTAGCTACAAAAAAGTTGCTCTAGTTATAATTCTCTATCCTCATCCAACGTCATGCTACCATATGCAAAAAGGGCACTTTGTAGTATGCCATTTTAATTCAAGAATTCTATATACTATTATTGGTTCCTCAACACACAATCGATTAATTTCCGTTATACAAATAATACTCAACAATCAAAAGCCAACGTCATATCATAAAGTGAAAACTTTGCATCATAAAACCTAAGAGAAAGGTCAAAACGCAGACCTTAGGTAGCGACGAACGAACAACCAAACACGGCCTTCTTTCTTCTTAATACAGAGACTCAACTTCCATCCTTTCGGCAAAACATCACCAAACTCACTTGCCTCCACGACCCTCCTTTTTCTCCTCCTACTCCCCCACTGACCATTCAAACCTCTCAAAAACTCTAACAACTCATCCTCCGTATTCATCCCCACCGTCCTCCGCCTAATCTCTGGCCCAAACGGGTCCTCTAATCCAGCAAGTGCAGCCACATTCACCACCACACCTCTATCATTCACATTTCCTCTATCTCTCTCATTATCATACACAATCTCCTTCTTAAGTGTATAAGTACGAAGCCTCTTATTCGGAGGCCGAATAAACACAACATTCTCATGCTTCCGCGGCCGTCCTCGTTTCCGTTTCATACCTAGGGTTTCAAAATTCAACAATTCAGCCACAGCTGAATTACTATTAACACTATTACCGTTTTTATCATCTTCAAATTGATCAATATCCTGAAACCTAGGGTTTGATTTACACAACTCTTTCAACATCCGTATAATCTGCTTATTTTCCGCTTGTTCAGGATCATTAATGTTGCTGGAAGCGTGTGTGTGCGACGCACGAAGGTGAGGTGTACGACGGTGGACGGCGGCGGAAGTAAGACGGAAACGAGAGTAGGTTTGTTTACGGCTACCGGCGGATTCATTGAAAACCGCGTAGTTGATTTTGGGGATAACGACGTCGTTTTGGAGATTGAAAGCGGAATCTGAAGATTGAGAGAGAGTGTAGAGGTCGGATTGGGAGAGATGGCTGAGTTCAACGACGGGAACGGAGTGAGGTGGGCGGTCGGTGTTGTAGTCGACGGTGGTTGTCATATCGGGAAATGGAGTGTGGTGATGGGGGACCAGGGTGATGCAACGTGTAGGAGACGTGAAATATATTAGTATACAATTTAATCGTAATAATCGTAATATTTTTAAAGTTAAAAGCTAGTGTCATTTCCCATGCGGAATAAGAACTAAACAAATACGTACTCTTTTATAAAAAAATAAAAAATAAAAAATACCCTTAAACCTCAAATACCTCAAATGGAAATAAAAAATAAAAAATAAAAAAATACCTCAAATACCCTTAAACCTAATAATATTACTCGCATCTTCTTTTGATCACCCCTTTATTTGTGTGTCTACGCTTTCATAAAAACCCTAATTTTCCACTATCTCCACCGCTCAACTTTCTCTCTCTACAAATTCCTTCAATCGAGCTTCTCCAAAGGTGACAGCCGATGACAGAATGACTCCGTACCAAAACGGTTATGCCGGTGGTAAGATTCATAAGAAGCCTATTTGAAGCAGTACTCAAACGACGCCGTACGCTAGACCTTCGACCGCAATCAGGAACAATAACCCTAGCCTGTTAACGAAACTCGTGGACCCTGCGTCCAGGTTACTATACTCAAAGTCGTGTTCTTGCTCGCACGATTATTTAAATAGATGAGAGGAAGGGGTTGAGTTTGATGTATGGTTTTGAAGGTGAAAAGATGGAATTCGAGATTGAGATTGAAGAAGGGGAAGCTTATGATTCAACAGTTGATCCTGATGTATCTCTATCTTATATTGTGAGTATTTGTTATCTCTTTGTAACTGTTATAATGGTCTATTGTGTTTTTATTTTATTGTAATTTCTATTAGTCAGTACTGATTATTCAACAAAATTGCACATATTTGTAGTTGAACATTTGTTTTAACTAATTAGTATTATCAATTTTTGTTTTCTAATTTCTAACTTTTATTTGGGTGAAGTTGGGTAATTATAGATTTGGGTATGTTGTAGTACAGATTCTGGAAATTGGATTTTGCTAGCTACAATTGGACTAATTTTGATCTTGCCTACTTTCCTCTTTTATTAATGTCACTGCAGAATAGTTATATAGTAGAAAGTGTCAGTATTTGGTCTTGATTTCTATATCTTAACCCAGTTGTTTCATATGGTGTTTAATTGTGTGGTGAAACTGATCATTTTAACTTGAAACCAGTTTTATTTGTTTGGGTAAGGTGAATGCTATATGTTCAATTGTGGTCAAGATAATTAGATACTTAGATTGGGTCAATCATGTAAGGGTGCCACAAGAAAACTGATTACTAAATTCAAGTAAATGTTATTTGTTTATCTGATTCTGATTATGATTCCTCAAGTCACAATAATCAAAACTCACATACGAGCACCCTGTATAATGAAAATATCATTTCTTATAGCAGCTACAAGATGTATTTTATGGATTAGCGATACAAACATTAAAAGGTGAATTATATGTCCATTGTCATGAAAACCATTTTTGTAATTTTTGAAGGATGAGAAAATTCAAGATGGTTTGGGAGATTGTCAAAAGGATTTTGAAGGTGGAGTTTCAGCTGAAAATTTGAGTAAGTTAATCGATCATTAATAAACGGAACTAAAGGAGTTATAAGTGTTGATCCCAATTTGTGGTTATTTGCGGGGACGAAGTTTGGGGGATATGGTTCGTTTTTGCCCACCCATCAATGTTCTCCTGTTTCCTCTTATCTAAAGACTCCTCCAATATCCATATCTTCAAATAATGCTCAAATAGAGTTGGTTCTGGAAGTTTGGATCGTTATATGTATCATTCTATTACTACCATTGTTAATGTTCTAATCTATGCAGACTGCTTATGTCTTATGGATTCATTTATTAATGTTCTAATCAATGCAGACTTAGGACCTCCTGCTCCTTCAGTGCCTTCATCCTATGCGTATGGAAATCCAAGCAAAAAAATTGAGATACCAAATGTCAGGGTTGATGTTAATATTGGTAAAGCCGGGGAAACTATCAAATATCTTCAACTACAATCCGGAGCTAACATCCAGGTCACCAGAGATATGGATGCAGACCCACATTTACTTACTAGAGAAGTTGAACTGACAGGTTCCGCAGAATCTTTAGAGAAAGCCGAGCAGTTGATAAGGGATGTTCTTGCTGAGGTATATAAATGGTTGTCCTACGTAGCAACTATATCTTCTGGGTTTGTAAACGTGATATCATGTTATTATCCGCTTACTGTTGTTTCTATTTGTAAATATGTTTCTTCTTTCATGGTCAATAGTAGGGTTTGGTGTTCCCGTTTTTAATTATACTTTTGGTATACATGCATTTAGATACTCAAACTTATTTGCTCTGTGAAACAGGCTGAGTCAGGAGGTTCTGGCATAGTTTCTCGAAGGGTGGGTGGTCAGCCAGGTGGTGCCGAACAGTTTGTGATGCAAATTCCGAACAAGAAAGTACTTACGCTCAAAAGAAATTGCTATTTTTTCTGGGAATTTATTGCAGGCAACTTCCAGTTATGTACATGACGTTATGTAACTTAGATATGCTTACAGGTTGGTCTTGTTATTGGTAAAGGGGGTGAGACAATAAAAACTATGCAAGCTAGTACAGGAGCTCGTATTCAGGTCTATTTAAATTCTTAAAACTATCGTTCATGTGGTTATAGTGCTCGTGTGATATGATTGCGGAATTTATGACATTTTTCTTTAACCATCTTCTGCTATCTCACAATATGACTTGTAACATATCGATAAACATGTTAGTAAAGGCATCTCTTAGTTCTTAAAAGTTAAAAGCATACAAAACTTAATAGTTATAAGTAGATATATTATGTAGATTACATAGAAGATGTTTTACATGTTAATCACAGGGTACTGCATTCTGTGTATGTTATGACCCAGACTACTTTTAAGACTATGTCCAAGGTCTACTTGATGGACTTGAGGCTTGGGGTCCAGTCACGTGATATAGTCAAAGTCGAAAATGTAAGAACATAAAAATACTATTAGTTTCATGCATACTTTTCTTTCATAGGTAATATTAGTGGTAGCATTCTCTACTCATTTAATTATAAATGGGTCGATTTGGGTTTTGTTTTTGTCTCACCGGTCAAATGGGTTCAGCAAAAGGATTTAAAAATAAAAGAAACATAATTAATGTATTGCACCAGTTATAACAGGTAATTTCAAAGTTTCAGCCGATTATCACACTTTTTCGGTCATCTTTTCCGGTATCTAATCATTTTTTCCAATCATCTTTTCCGGTGTGCTTCATTTTTAAGTTTTATACGGCAATATGAAGGTGATTTCCAACTGTATAGTGGCCTGAGATTGGTAAGATGAAAGTGACACAATAATTAATTAATTTAGTCCAAACAATATAATTAAATAAATCCACTAACATTTCAATCTTTGCCCCAAAAAATTTCGCTAACATTTCTACTTTTACAATCATCGACGCATCGTCATCAGCGTCTTCACTTAATTGAAGAAGCTTTCAATTTCAAAATTATCAAAACTCTATTTTGGTACTTTTTATATAACTAAAATAATTTTTTAAACCTTCAATTTCAACTCGTAGCCATCTTTCAAGGTGATTATTTTAGAAGTGTTAAAATCTGCGACTTGCGATGGTCGCCGGAATAGAAAGTGGCAGTGGCTTTCGAGATGAGTGATGTGTGATGGTCTAAGGAGCATCATATGGTGATCTATTTGGCAACCGGCGATGTGCGAAGTTCACAGAAGAAGCAGATGGTGGTGGCTTCGAGATAGGTAACGTGCAAAGGTCTTCAGTAATCTTGATTTCAAAACCTTAAATCGTTTTTGTTCCCTAATCAAAAATTTCATAGTTTTTTTGGGTATATTTAATGTTTATTGTTAGGGTTTTAGTTTTGGCGCTAAGGATGAACAAGAATGAATATTTGAAGTTTAGTATGAATTTCAACGGACCAGAACATAAAGCTAATGGTGGATATCTATGTATACCACTATTTTAAAAGCTAAGAAATACCATAACGTTCTCATCTATCACCTCTCTTCCTAGATGTGCCTCTGGATTGATGTCACAAACGTTTGAATGCAGTCCTTGAGGGTTTGGAGAACTCCTAAATCGTTACTAGCTAGGTATGCAACGTATTTAGTTTCAATAGCTGCTATATGCTCCCTTGGTGGAGATGTAATTCAATAGCAGATTCTTGAATATCACCGATGATTATTTGGAAATCGAAATCGTAATCATTTATCATCTCCATTATATCGTCATCACGAGAAATAATCGGTATGTAAATGTAGTCTGACGATGACATGGGTAATCTGATGGCTCTGGTGAAACTGGTGCGGGTATAGAGTGAACATCAGCAAGGACGTTGATGTAATCATCGTCGTCTAAGTCACTATCCGTAGTAGGAGTGTCAGCATTTTGTGAATCAAGGAATGTGACTACATCAGATAGTGGCTCAGATCCTTCAATAACCTGTGATGTTGGATCGGCAGAGAGTGGTTGTGAAGTGTCGACTTCTAAGTCCTTTAGCTCGTCAGCTTCGGATGTACTTGCTGTCTCAAATTGTGTCTAAGATGTAAGGGTATCGAGGGTTGGAGTCCTTTGTAGTGGTTGTGGTCCTTTTGGTCATTTGGTTTTGAATTTGGTGATCTTCTCCAAGAGCCTCTATTTTGTCCCTTGGCTAATAGTGGATTGCCTGATATCTTCTTCGATTTTCTCTTGAGCAAGGAATCGGGGATATGTAAGAGGTTTAATCGAGTTTGTGTGTAAAGGAATCTGTTGGGTGGAGTTTCTTCTATTGGATCTTCCTCATGCTCATTGGCTATTGGAGAAATGTGATCTCCAGTGTTCTCGATTTGCGTAACTTCTTTAGTTGACAAACAATCTTCTGAGAGTTAGGTGTAAGAAGGTTCAGATTGATCTTCCTCTTCTTCCTCCGACTCCATCTCTTCATCCTCTTCCGGTTCAGCTTATTCCATTTCCTCATCTTCCATCTCTTCATCTAGGTCTTCTTCTTGTTTAGTGTCAGATATGAATATGGATGACCGTTCCGTCATCTTGGCATCTAGAGTATCTTCAGGCATATAGTTAGAAGTACCGCCGTCAGATGTGACTCTTTCGATGGAGATGGCATATATTTCTGCCTGTTCGACTGAGTCGCTACTTAGATCATCTATCCTGAATGTGACGGTTTCTCCATGAGATTGTAGAACTATGGTCTGATTGTAAATGTCAATGATGGTCCTTGTTGTGTTCATGAAGGGTCTTCCTAGGACTATTGGGATGTTTATGTCCCCGTGAATGTGCATTACTACAAAGTCTGTAGGGTACAGGAATCTATCAACCTTCACCATAACGTTCTCAACTATTGCTTCTGGGAATCTATCAACCTTCACCATAACGTTCTCACTATAATGTTATCAACCTTCACTAGCTTGGTCTTGTCTGGCCGTGGTTTTCTGGTTCATATGGTGTTGACCCTGGATGAACTGAGTGAGAACGTCGTCTGAGCTAGTGGTAGGGGTTGTCTTAGTATTTGATTCGGCGAATTGGGTGTTAATTGGCGTAGGTCCGGTTAGTAGAAGTGGTTGGTTATATGAAATATGAGGTTCCAAAGGATGTATAGAGTACCCAAGTGGATATCTAGGTTGGAAGTGGGGTTGGTTATTCCTAGGTGGGTACTGGACGCCTCTAGATTAGTTACGCAAAATATGAGTGGATCTAGGGGATTGATTTTGTGCACGAGCTGGGAACTGAGCGTAATAGACAGTATCATCAGGGTCCTCGTATTCAACCTGGTTTGAGTATGCCTGAACTTGGGGGACTTGCTGAGGTTGCTTCTTCAATTCTCCGATTTACTTGGCAAGGGTCTCCATTTGTTTTCTTAAGGATTTGATAGCTATAGTGTCACACCCTAATAAAAACTAATCACGTTTAATTTAGAGCGGAAGCACGGGGTGTGACGCGATCAATCAATAATTATTCAAGAGCGTATGATTATCGCAAAAATGTAATTATGATTTCATAAGAGTTTAAAATCAACGGTTACAAGTTCATCGAGTTCAAATGATCATTGTTCAACAAAACAATATGACTAGTATTTTAATCATAAGCATAGGTTCAATGTTTTCAAAAGAAATGACATCCTATTCGTTGCAATGAGCAAGGGTCCCAAAATGCATGCATGTTCTTACTTCTTGGCTAATTACCTGAGAAACATATTTATAAATCGTCAACAAAATTGTTGAGTGAATCCACAGGTTTAAGACTCTATCATTAAACCTTTACTTGTATAAATCAATTGTTTGCAAGCATAAACCTTCGCAACATTGTATAAATCATATAATAAACAACAATCAAACAATGAAACAATGATGGTGATCCCTCGCAGACTAGCTTGGTGTTACGAGTTAAAGTGACAATACCTATGCCTATAACCAATCCACGACTTACATTACTTGCTTATGCATCTCGGCAAACTAGATATACGATCATTATTTCGATACAACGTCGACAGTTAGCGCGACTAACAATAACAGTGGTGGGTAGTCAACCCGATAGTACTATCCGTATCTACACGTGGCTAGCATCATCTAGCTAATGGTTATATTGTGCAAGCAAAAGGACTTCAATGCACTACATCATGTTAACTTAGGCTCGCACAAGATTCGTTGTCATGTTTTACAAAACCGTTCATATGTTTTTGACCTCAATTTATAAAACAGTAAAAGTAGTAAAATATAGGGTTGTGAACTCACCTAGTGAGATTAAGAGTGCTAGCGTTTTAAAATGTATCGTTTGCCCAAATAGAAATAGTCTCCTAGCGCCCTATAAGCATGAGGTCAATTACATTAGTAGACGGCTCTATAGGCCCGTCTATGTTAGTTGTTCACTCAACTATTAGGATCATTAGTTATCATTCGAACGTATGTACGACCCGTTGATGATATTTTATTTATATTACTTCTCAAAGTATCAATAATTTCATAGATAGTGTAATATTCAAAAATAAGCGTCGTTGGCTCGTTCGTTTAATAAATACGTATGTACTTGATATATTTATAACAACAAATGATAGTACGTATCGTTTATACTTAGATTTATAAGTTTCCCGGAAACATAGAAATTTTGTATTATATATATATATATATATTTCTAAAAAGACTCTTTTATTTATTTATTATTTTCTTTTAAAGCTGGAACAAGGCTTACCCGTCCGGGTGGCATAGCCACCCGTCTGGTAAGGCTAAGCAAACCGGGTGACATGTCACCCGTCCGGTATAATTTATATCTTCAGTTGTGTATGGCATAATTTATATAGGATTGGTGAAATAATTATAAAGATTACATTCTTTTGTATACAAGGTTACATGACATACTTGCACAAACATAACAAAGTGGCAAAATTATGGACATAAAGAAAAGGCTAATATAATATTGTGGCTTATGGGGTTCATAGAACACGAGAGTGTTACTATTTGAACACATCACGTCTGTATCAAGAATATCTTTAGTTGTGTACGGTATAATTTATATAAGATCCCTAGTCTGAAACAAAATTAGTGCACTCACATGCAACCTTATCTATTACCACCCTTGTTCCCTGATCGTACCCAGCACTTGGAAATCAATAAAATAGCTTGATGAATATATAATTTATGTTGTCCCACAACCTTATAAACAACCTACACTACAAGCACAACTCAACTCAATATTTCGGCATTGACACATCGTGCCATTGTAACAAATCGGCCAACTAAAACTTTGAGTGTCATCTTTCGAAACCCCTCCTATGTCAATGTAGATTCTTAAGCCTTAAAACCATGTTTGGCACACCTTAATCGGAGTTACAATTGCTTTTCTATGATTTGACAAAACATGTTAACATCTGATCTTCTTATGACATGCATGCACATTTGATCCATATATATTTATGCTATGTTCTATATTTACTTCACAATTAATTTTTTAAAGTTATAAAATGTTTAGGCACTTGCATACGGCTCCTTAACATCATTATGACACTATTTAACATTGTTCACAGTAATTTGGCAATTTCAATCCGTTGGGTCATTCTTGACCCAATGACCCTTTCGACCAACTTTTCTCAATTTCTTACCAACACAACTGAAAATTAACTTTAAAAGTTAATGATGATGATTTATATCATTTTGTTAAGTCTTATGATTTCATGATACCATAAAGACACCGATGTATTCAACACTTCAATCACTTTGTGTCAAATGAGTAACTTTGACTACTTAAACTCAATAGTTAATTACATGCATAATCAGTTAGTAACTTTTGTTTATTTAAATCCGAATTTAATTCTTAATTTACTTCATTTGATTTAGTTAATACCCAAATTACATAAACGTTACCCAAATTACACGAATTTTACCACTCAATAACATGCAACCCATTTAGCCCAAACTACATAAACTTTACCGTAACAAACTTGGTTAGAAATTTACACTAAGATCTTGAACTTGAAGGTGATTGATAATTGTTTAGCTCTTAAAACTCTTTCCTAGCTCAAATTTGTAAACAATCAATTGTGTCTTTGTTTTCTCTAAAATTCACACACATGCACTCACTTTGTTAGTCCCTTCATTCCGTCTACCAATATTATTTTTTCAATTTTAGATAGATTAGATAAATATAATGTTTTTTGCCCCTTATATTCAGATCGAATTTAACTTAAATTTTCACGAAATAAATATTTGTAATTCATAAATAAAAATAAAAATAAAAATTTAATGATATTTAATAATTATTTTTATAAGTAGACCGCCATTTTTAATAGAAAATAATAATAATAATAATAATAATAATAATAATAATAATAGGTAAAAGATAATAGTGGGCTAGAGGGAGTATTAAGGAAAGGGCTTACTAATATGGAACTAACAAGTAACAACAAAGTTATTTCCATTTTATATCAGTACCAAAGCACTACCCAAATTAATAGTATTAGTCCCTTAAGTTTCAATAATTTACGGTTTTCACTTGAAGTCGAACATTTTTTACTTTTAAAGACAATCTTACCATATTTAGCTTACTAGATTGACTTTGAATATCATACATAATATTCGGCCTTTTAACATGATTAGCTTTATTTTAATAATTGAAAATAGATAAAAACTTACAATAATTGACACGTTAAACAACCCTTGCCAATCAGATGGTTAAGGAATCACATCTAATTAATCTAAAGAGGAATATAATCAATGACCTAAGGTTTAGAAGTCGAGGAATTAGAAGACATACACAAGGTGTACTAACCTCTTTAGGCAAGGGAAGTGGAAGCATTACATCGACTATAAATAGATTCAAAATGTTCCTGATAGAAGTGGCCATGGGTCGTTAAAATACTTGCCATGGTTCAAAGGGTACAAAAGCTATAAGGTAAGATATTATGTATCCATAGCTGGTTTCCTTAAGATTTAATACATACAATACAAAATGCTGTATAAAAATATTTATTTTGCGTATATTCATCAAA
Source organism: Logfia minima (assembly GCA_963921325.1). Classification (NCBI taxonomy): domain Eukaryota; kingdom Viridiplantae; phylum Streptophyta; class Magnoliopsida; order Asterales; family Asteraceae; genus Logfia; species Logfia minima. Next base: position 23,856,341 of record OY992765.1, on the reverse strand, counting down.
CTTGAAATAATAAATTATTCAAATAACATACCTGGCATTCTACGATATGAAAAAATCACAATAAAAAAACAATACAAAATAGTGCTAACATTGTATGAAATGGTTTTTGAAACAATGCCATTTTGATCAAATGTCCAACTCCTCAATCCATCCCTAGGATTCAAGGAACACTTGGTTGATTAAGTTGTCTATGTTCAACCAAGATAACATGGATTCGGACTTTGTCTTCCAAGCCATAGCCTTATCTCTCATCTCCTTACCTTTTTCTTCAACCATTAGAATCTTCACAAGCTTTTCAACCTGCTTTCTGTCCACATCACTGTCGATCTCCATTCCAATACCCCATTGATTACAACTGAACCAACAATTCGTCTGTTGTTCAGCAAAGAATGGCCAACAAATCATGGGAACTCCACTAGATATACTTTCGATGGTCGAATTCCACCCACTATGTGTCAAGAACCCTCCAATTGATGGGTGACTCAAGACTTTTTGTTGAGGGCACCAACTTACAAGCAACCCCCTATCACTAGTCGCCGCCAGGAACTCTGGTGGTAGCACTGGGGAGTCTCCTGAGACAAGATCTGGCCGAATGACCCACAAAAAATTTTGATTACTGTTAGCAAGCCCCCATGAAAACTCAACTAATTGTTGGGGTGTCATCACAGTTATGCTTCCAAAATTGACATAAACAACCGAACCAGGTTCTTTTGAGTCAAGCCAATCAAGGCATTCCGTCTCTTCTTTCCAGAGACTCGAATTCAGTGACTGGAGATCATTGTTCTCCATATTGTTTGCTACCGTATGTAATGGTCCAATTGGGTAAACAGGAGGGTACATCAGATTTAGTTCTTTTAACACGTCATGCTCTAGGTCCTCGAAGGTATTGATAATTATTGCTGAAGCTTTTTTTGCTCTTGTAGTTTCTCGGATAACAAATTTAATCATGAATTCGTCTGGATCCGTGGTTCTCAGGAAAGGTGGGAAGTCCTTCAAACGTATGCCTTCCATGCTAGATATGCCATCAACCACCGTATCCAAGTACCCATTGTTTAAGTCAGCAGAATCTTCAGGTTTTAACGGGAAAAAGTTATAACAAAGTAAACTTCGAAATAGATAGAACGTGAAGTATATGACCACTAAATGAAAATGATATGTTGATGACCTATCAAATTGATATCTTTAGGTAGTCTATACTTGTATAGAAAAATGATAAATGAACCTAATTAAATAGGCCTAAATTTTGTCTTTCAGGGGAAGTATGACACATATGTACGTACAAGATTAAGATTGAAAAAATGTCTAAAAGATGTGTAAACCATCGAGTAGATTAGGCCAATTTCAGGTTGATTTCGTTGTCCCATATATCATTAATTCATTATTCAAATTATCTAATGCCATCAAGTAGTGCATGATAAAAAAGAATGCAAGTAATGCACGAATGAAGCTAATGTTATTTCATTAATGATGGAGTACCTTTTAGTGGAATTAATCCCTTTTGTATGAGAGTGGTATAGTGTGCATAAGCCAAGAAACCACAAGCACTAGTTGTCCAAAACAAAACTTCAGGGATGCCCAATTCTCCGGCTGCATCAAGCGTGAAGGTCATAATACCATCAGAAACTATACAACTCACAGGAGGTGTCGTTGTGCTATCATTTAGTTTCGAAAGGAGCTTCCTAAAAGGTTTCAAACATGTTTCAGAAGTGTACTTGCATAGATCTGGGATGCTCTGGGTGGCATCTGGGTCCGATGGAGGAAGGCCATCAGGAATGGTCTCAAATTGGAAAGACTCGTAGTGGTTCAGGGCCTCTGATCCCTGAGACTTGAGGAGGCGTTGGTGGTTGAATTCGGTGTTGACAAAGGTTATATGAAAGCCTTTGGAATGTAGGATTTTGGCAAGTTTAAGCATGGGGTTAATGTGGCCTTGTGCTGGAAAGGGTATGCACACTGCATGAGGTTTCTGAATCATATTTATGGAACCCATCAATTAAGTGAATGCTTCAAATGTGCGTGTGTGTGTTTTTTTTGTGTGCAAGGGATTGTGTGTTTTTGGATGCCTTCCATATGCATGCTTTTATAGGACGTAAAATGATTATATAGATGAAAAAACAAAATCGATTTGGTTGTATGAAAAGGGAAAGTAAAGTAGTTCAATACATTACCGCTTGAATAAGTTAAGTCAAAGGTATAGCTCTAACCATTTGACCTTCTTTATATATTTGGTTGGATAAAAAAAGTCAAAATCAAATAGTTGTCTTCATCAAGTAACTCGGTGCAATATATGGCTAATAAGGAACCAACCGACCTTATTGGTGAAACATGATAATATAATATAATTATCACTTTAATTATTAACATATAATATGAACACATACAAAAGATCGTCCCAATAATGTGGTATTATTATATTATATTATAATAATACATCAAATATCAATTGAAGACGCAATGAACTTGAGTTCTTAAAAGTAGTCTAAAAACTGTATATTATATTATATCAAAGCATTATTGGATTTGTTGCTATAGTAATTATTTGGCCTTTCGAGGATATGATATCCGCTACGTCATTTATACATCAACGGTGCATGTGAAGCTAAAAACTAGATTTTTTCTCATTTGCTTGAATCCAAAAATATATCAATCGACAATTGTTGTTTATGATAATAATGATAATTTATCAAGTGGTGTACAAATAAATATCTATGTGAGAACCACTGAGTTGTAACTTGTAAGTTATAAGCTTCTTCAAATTAATTATCACTACGAAGACTCTCACCATAAAATGGTGACAAACAAATAAGTTTAGAATTGATTACTTGAGAGTTCAGATAACCAAATTCAAAATGATAATTAACATCTATGTAAACTTTCGGGTTTTAGAAGAATTACGAAATTTTAGTGAATCAATTAAGCACGGATTAGTCAACATGATTAACAATTTTACTTTAAAATGTTCCATTTTTTAGATCTTTTTGATAAAATATTCAAACCAGAATTCATTACAAAACTTATAATATTTGAGCTTGCTGGGCTTGGGCATACACTTGACCCCATTTAAAACTTAAACTTGAACCAGTCAATATGTTAATTCACTCAAGATAATTCCCCTTAGAATAATATGCGGAAGGGAATGAAATACATATAGGTACAAGTGTTTGCATGCACCATTCATAAAATAAGATACCTTAAGATTATGATTTCCAAAATGCTATACTAACCATGTCCAAACATGGTGTATCAACGCACATGCGTACAATTTGGAGTTATTGTTGAGGTGGACCATCATATTCATCATTATCTTGCAGTCGAGAAGATATACATCTATGTTGACATCTAATAAAGTATAATTATGATACATGAGAATGAAGGGCTGCACCACGTTTTATTACTTAAAAAAGTTAATCTTTTTTTTGAGACGTGATTATTCTATTGTAATTTTATAATGACAATGACTTTAAAAGTGTCTATGCATAGTCAGTGTAGAGCTTATAATAATAGTGTAGGTAGTGATTAACTTATGTTGTCTGGGACTAAAAAATGCTGAAAGCTGTCGCTCAGAGATAACCTACAGTCATTTTTTAAGTTATCCATTGAAAATTGTTCTCGACTAACTATTGACTTAAGAGTTTATTAGTTCGTGATGTATTTAATTTTTACATTTTTATATTGTATGAGGTTAATTTTGAAATTTTCTATTGTATAAAGTAAACCTTCTAAATTTCTCTATTGTATGTAATATTTCCTTTTTTAGCCATTCCAAAAAAAGAAAGTTTCCTTTTTTGTCTAGGCTTAAAAAGGCAAGTCAATATATAATAGAGGGTTTTTGAATGTTTACCTCATACAATATAAAATTTCAAAGTTTACCCCATACAATATAAAAACGTGAAAGTTAAACGCATCACGAATCAATAAACCCTTGACTTAAGAGGAGTTTGCTCAATTCGAGAAACTCAAAGTTTGGGAGCTAGTCGACTTACCCAAGGGAGAGTTTGCAATAGGCACCAAATAGGTGTTTAAGTGCAAAAGAGATGATCGAGGAATTGTAACACTGAATAAGGCCAGACTAGTTGTCAAAGGTTTTAATCAACAGGAAGGGATATACTACACAAAGGTTTCTAGCATATGCTGGGTACAAAAGATTTAAAGTCTATCAGCTGGATGTAAAGAGTGCATTTCTGTATGGGAAAGTTCAAGAATTAGTGTATGTCGAACAACCGCCAGGGTTCTGTGATCAAAACTATCTAGACCGAGTTTATAAATTGGATGAGGCTCTATATGGTTTGCATCAAGCACCTCGGGCACGGTATGAGACATTGTCTACCTATCTCTTGGAAAATGGGTTCAAGAGAGGAAAGATAGATAATACACTATTCATCAAGTGGCAGAAGAAGGATTTCTTACTAGTACAGGTTTACGTTGATGACATAATATTTGGGTCATCTGACGAGAACATGTGCAGAGACTTTGAGCAGGTGATGAAGCGGAAATTTAAAATGAGTGCTACACGGGAGTTGAATTTCTTCTTAGGATTCCAGGTTGATCAAAAGAAGGATGGGCTTTTCATCCATCAGACAAAGCAGTGCATGAAACGCTTGCACGATTCAATATGGAAAATAGTTCGCCATTCACCACACCAATTCCCCAGAATCACAATCTTGGGCCAGACTCGGAGAGTTCCGAAGACGTGGATCCGACACAATATCGGGCCATTATCGGTTCTCTTATGTATTTAACTGCTTCACGACCTGACATTATGTTTGTTGTATGTTTATGTGCTAGATTTCAAGCAAATCTAAAGGAGTCTCATATGAAGGTTGTGAAGAGGATATTGCTTTATCTGAAGGGAAAACCGAAGTTAGGTCTTTGTTATCCTTCCGGAGGCGACTTTAACCTCTTGGCCTACACAGATTCGGACTATGGCGGGTGTAACCAGAACAGGAAATCAACTTCTGGAGGTTGTCAACTCTTAGGCGGTCGCATTGTATCTTGGCAATGCAAGAAACAAACCTCAGTTGCCATCTCAAGTTGTGAGGCTGAGTATGTCGTAGCTGGTAGTTGTTGTTCACAAATATTGTGGATATAACAACAATTGTGTGACTATGGTTTAAATTTAACTAATACCCCTATGATGATAGATAACCAATCCAGTATCTCAATAACTAACAATCATGTTAAGCATAGTAAAACGAAACATATAGATATAAGACATCATTTTATTCGTGACGGTACTGAAAAACAGATGATTAACTTAGTTAAAATTCCCATAGATGATAATCTAGTCGACCTGTATACTAAGACTTTTGATAGATATCGTTTGGAGTTGTTAGTCCAACTAAATGGGATAATTAATCTTGAATAAGACATCCCCCTTATGAACTTCTGTCGATTTGTAAGTTAGTTTCTATTTTTAGTAACTTTCTATGTTTAGTAAGTTTCTATCTTTAATAAGTTTGAAAAAAAATTATAAAAATGTGAGGGTCACTAGGCTAATGCAAAGAAATGAAGAAAACATTACCCATGCCTAGAACATTATTATGTGTGGCTTTAAGATGTAGTACATACACAGTATAATGTACCATAAAAATAAAACGTGACTAATAGCTTCATCAAATGATGTATCAGTAGGCATACGACATAATGGTTCTCAAGTACTCAAACACAAACTTTAATAAGGCGATTATCATTGGCAAACTCTAGTTTGATGTATGACATTAAGTCTTAATTCTTAGGTGATAGACTGTACCATAATACATGTTATTGGATTGATGTAAGCAATTCATCTGGGGATTTACTGACTGTTTCTTCTGCTACATCCAGAAATATGTTAACCTAATTTCAGTTAGTAGATCTTACAATAGAGCAAACTTGACCGTGAAACAAGAATACCGTTTTCAAGTTCTCTAGTCAAACTACGTCGCTTTGTTATGCGAAAGTACAGACTTGTCACCACTGGTTTGATTTTAGATTTGTTTGTCTCTGACCTTAGTCAAGTCTAGTTACTTCAGATGTACAAAAGTACACTTACCTTATATTAAGGACTTGACTTTGGAGATGAAATAAATTAAGGATATCTAATACATGGAATTATGGACATATCTTGGTCCTAAGAGTATGTCAAATGTGAGATACACAGCTAATCATTATTAATAACTAACATTGTACTTGAAAAATCTGAGTGTTGACTGCTTAAGTGGACAACAGTACTGATAATTGTCTTGAAATATTAGTTACATGCATAATCAAAAGTAGGAATAATTAAATTCCTAACTGTGTATCGTAGGCATTATGGCTAATACGGTCTTTGTATCAGTGACTCTCCCAAAAAGAATGTGAACTTCAATATGAATAATTTCATATTTGTTTGTTATGTTTTATTTTATTTAATTTTCAAGTTAAGTTCTTTGTTTGTACGGGATATACTAATAAATTATTAGAAACTGACACTGGATTAATCAAAAGCCTAGGTATTACTAAGTGTCGAGCTATATGATCAAAAGTTCGAAAAACCAAGTTCATAGGACTAAGTTCGCAGAAGTTCGTACGAACTTAGGACTAAGTTCGAATGTCAAGTTCTAAGGCCCAAGTTCGTACAAACTTTGTAGATCCCTTAGGATGGATCTTTTAATCAAATCGAATGGTGGAGACAAACACAAACACAAAGAATATAAAGCTTAGAACAATGAAGTGAAAATCAATAATAATACTTTATATTTCTTTCTCAATAAAATAAGCAGCCAAAAACAGAGAATAAGTGTGTTTGAAAATCCCCAAAAAGTCTCTTTCTAAAACCCTAACATTTGGGTATTTATACTAAACAAACTGGTCGGATTATGCGACACAAGCCTTGTGTCGCATAGATCACTATTGCGACATAATACTTGTGTCGCAACTACAACTAATGCGACACAAGGCTTGTGTCGCATAACACAGAAAATGTAATTCTAACTAACTCAATTACATTAACAAACACATTACAGACTTGACCAACTGACAGACACACTAAGATGCATCAACAAACTCCCCCGTGTCTTCAGCTTGGTCTTCAAAATCTTCAATCAAACCCAGCCTGCTGGAAATACACCGCCAGCGTGTATTCCATGTGTTACACAGACGTTGACAATCCTTTGAAATTGAAATGCGATCTTCTTATTCACTGCATTTCTCTCATTAAAGCGAATTGGATTGTCGAACAGCTTTCTCAAATCTTTCTCTGAGAAATTTATCAAGCTCATTGGATCAAAAACTCGAAATTGAGTTTTCTTCAAATTATACAACGAGCTCTTCTCTGGTTGCTCTGTCTCAGGCACAAAAACAAGAACTGCCTCACCGGTGTGAGCATCCAATTCCCAGTAGTGAAATCTTCTTAGAAAGTCCAGGGGAACTGTTTCCAGAGGAATCTTCTTTAAACAATTAGCCGGAGGATAACGCATTTTGATCAAAGGCTGATTGGTTACTGGATCAAACCATTTCTTATAGATAATTCTGGTTCCCAGCGTCGGTTTGATAAACTTGTACCTTTTGGTACGAATCTCCCTTTGTAGAGTAGTCAGAATGAAGTTGGCACGATCATCATTTGACGGGTTAATCAAAGAGAGCTGAGCAAGACGATTAACTTCTCCTTTTGGCAGTGTGCTCAGCTTGGTGAATGATCTTTTGAAATATTGGATACCATCTAACCTCTTGATCATAAACAACCCGTTCGATATCTTCCAACTCTTGATTAATCCAGTATACGCTCCACTGACTTTGTACGATTTGCAGGTAACCGGCACTTGCTTTCCATCTTTTCCGTGCGGCCACCATTTGGAAGGTCTCTCAGCTCTAGTTTTGATAACTTCAGATTCAAAAACAGGAGCCTCAGATGTTTCTTCATCTTGAGTCTCAGATGCATTTTCAGTTTCATCTTCAGAGGAATCTGATTCAATTATCGGAGCATCATCATAGAACTCATCATCATTCAATCCTTCCTCTTCCATATCAACATCATCATCAGTTTCCTCAAAATTTTCATTTTCATCATCAGAATTGACTTCATTTATCATGCGTTGTATAAATGAGAGGTCTACACAAGAATAATCGACAGCCAGTGGTCTCTGCTGGCCTAGTGTGTGATGCACAGGAAAGTACTCTAAAGTTGGCATTTCATTACTATGTTCAATATGTACATCTTCATTTACAGACTCAAACCCCGGTCCACTTAGTTCTATTGATGGACCAGCGGGAACAGACTCCCCCGGACCAAGTGACCAGGTCTCAAACTCCCTAAACTTAACCTCTAAGTCAGTAATCCGGGAGGTTTGACTCTCAATCAGTGCAGCTTGAGACTGAATGATAGAAGCTTGATCGTCCACAGTCTTCTACATTGCCTCGATCCGTTCCAAAAGTTGTTTGAGAATATCCGGATGAGGTTGCACTGGAGTTTGCAACTCTGAGGCCCTGCAGTGGAAGAAGTACGAGGACGACTTGTAGTGGGCAGGTCCTCAGAAACAAAATAGGTCACATCCTCACGAGGCCTTTTGCTCGTCGATCGAGGAGGAGAGGGGCATATCTCATCAATATCCCTCATGATATCATCAAATTGAGGATCGGGATTGATAGCGTGTTGTTGTTGTTGAGGAGGTGTTGGTTGCTGGAGAGGGGCTTGAAGAGGCGGTTCTTGAACCGGTGCCTGTGGCAGAGGAGAAAGTGGCCTAGGAATAGGAGCCGGATCAGCAAATTCGTCACCCTCTGGAGGCACGTAGGCCTCATTAACAATATGCCCAAACAATGGCACATCAGGCGGGACCGGTGCGCCACGTGCATAGTGACCGGAAACCACGAAGATTCGGGTATTCATCGGTGTTTGGCGAAATTGGTGTTGCGGAGCCACCGGTAAACCTGGGAGCAAATGATTTATCAATAATTGGGCAAAACGTGGGTATAAAGCCCACTGTCCCTCCCCAGCCTGGGCGTGGTCGACCATAATTCGAAAAATATAACCTGAGAAATTGTAGGGTTTGTTGTAGACCAATGCCAGCATAGCTGATGCAGTAGAATGGCTGATGCCATCGAAACCAGCCTTACGCCCAGATAGGCACACAATCATGATATGCATAAGATACCGCCAGACCTTTGTGAGAAAAGCCTTGCGATATTGATCACGTGGGACACCTGGATATCCCATCCAAATCATGCCGCCAGCAATAAAGGCGTTGGCAAAAGTCACCGGCATGTCAGAGTTATCGGGAAACTGAAAGAACTCCCGAATGAGCTGCTCTGATAAAATGATTTCACGATCATGAACCCTGGAAATAAGCCTTGTATACGGGAGATCCGAATTAATCACAGCATTTGTCCAAAAATCCGTGACATGATCACGGTAAATAGTTGTGGTGGCCGTGATTGCATTATGTATTCTTGAATGGCGCAGAAATGCAATCATCGGGCGATACGGCGCCGCCGATTCTTTGTCGTCGTCAAGAAAAGCCGTGACATTATGTCTCGGTTCTCAAAAATAAGCGTTTACATTTATGTCTGCCATAGCTGTAACAGCAAAGTAAACTTGGAAGCCGTTAGATTTAAACAATTTAAACAATTGACATTTTTCAAATTAAAATGTCATGCGACACAAGGGTTGTGTCGCAGATCACAGGTGCGACATAACGAGTTATTGCGCAATTTAGCAATATAATCAACTTAATGATTAACAAGCGACATAAGGATTGTGTCGCAACACAACATGGCGACATAACGAAGCGACATAGTAATTGTGTCGCACAACATGTCAGCGACATAACACGGCGACATAACAGTTGTGTCGCATACTGTCAGCGACATAAACACTGGCACATTCTGCGACACAACAATTGTGTCGCAGGTTATGTCGCAAAGATGAACACGATGAAACCCAGATTTTTCAGAGGTAAAAAATTCGGGGTTTTCGTGTTTTAATCGACCCCGAGGGTGCACCAGGATAACAGGAACATAATAGCATAATTTTTATTCGCTAGTTAACACCACAAGATACACAATTTAACAAAAAATAGGTAAAACCTAAAACCGAATGTGTAGATTCAAATGTAGACATGAATGCGTAGTAATAACGGTTGAAAGTTATACCTATAGGTGCGTGAGACGAAGGAGAAGAGGAATCAAGCAAGTAATCGAACAGAAAACAGCTAGAAATCACAAAAAGATTGAAAAATTGCGTTGGAGGCCTTGTGTCACAGGATCCAGTTGTGTCGCAAGTTTCAAATTTTGTGTCGCTGATAATTAGAAACTAATTACAGCGACACGAGGGTATTTATACCCGGGACACAATGAGCGAAAAAAGGTTGCGACACAAGTATTGTGTCGCTGGATGATCAGCATATTGTGCGACACAAGCCTTGTGTCGCTATGTTGGCAACACAATTATGCGACACAAGTATTGTGTCGCTGTGTTAGCAACACAAATATGCGACACAAGTCTTGTGTCGCTGAAGTCAATCAAGGGTTAAATTTTAATTTTTATTTGTGACACTTAGAAAAGAGATTGAACAAAAACAGATATATAATTATAAAATAACATAAAAGGACGTTTTGAGAGGTGTCTATTTAGGGATCATATTAGAAAGACAGACTCGCAAGACAATGTCAAATTTTAATTCGATTATCAGTATAGTTGTCCAAATTTAAATTTATCAAGCAAAGTTAACAAGTCTGAGAAGCAATCTGTAACAAGACGATTATCAGTATTGTTAAGCAGTTATTGTGAGAGTGAGAATGTCTCCGTGAATCCCACACAGATATACTCCTAGTATCAAGACATGCCCAAGACTTCGATTGTTTAGAGAAAGTATTTGAATTCAACATTTTTAAGAATCAAGCTAGCGGTGACAGTTCTGTACTGATGTACAACAAAGCGACTTAACTTGATTCAGGTTTAAGCAAAACCAGACATGGTCAAACCGTTTGGCCACCTAGTGAGGTATCTTTGATTTTATAAGACTTTAAAGTGCTTTGACTTTTGTTTGCTTGGTTTTTGAAAGTATACTGACTGAGACCAGGTCTGTACGGGCGTACAACAAAGGAAACAGACAGCATAAATCCCCAAATGTTGTCAGATACAAGCTCAGGTTAATAAAAGCATGGCAAGTTGATACATAGGAATTAAGACACATTGTCATACATCATATGTTGGTCATCACAAAAGAATAAACACAGATTAAAGAATTTCTTAGTTGCTCAAAGAAGAGTATGAAAATGCCTACCAATACATCGTGCAATGATTCAGATTTTTATAAGGACATGTATAACATATACGAGATACACGTACTGATACATCGAGGATAAAACTTAATATTGACGTTTGAGGTGTGTCTCCTAATGTACTATCATTTCCCTAGTTGTTTACAGACACAACTGAACGTCTTTTGCACATGTTGCAACGTTACTTTTCTTTAATGCTAGTAAGCACAAAGAATGGCTATTGCATTACTTACCCCTTTTTTTTTTTTTTTTTTTTTTTAATAATAATAAGAACATAACAGAATAAGGTCACAAATATTACTTTTAAATGGGAAAGAAACGTAACCCTATCATGTTGACTAGCTCATCGAAACGAGCACGGGAAAAGGCTTTGGTGAACAGGTCGGCATTCTGCTTAAGGATATCTATTTGCACCAGATCAATTAGGTGTTTCTCATAGCAATCACGAATGAAATGAAACCTAATTTCTATGTGTTTGGTCTTAGAATGTTGGACAGGATTACGTGTAATACATATAGCAGCAGTATTATCTATATGAATGGGAGTCATAGTTAAGAGTAAAACATAATCGCGCAACTGGTGTTGTATCCAAAGAACCTGGGAACAGCAACTGGCAGCAGCAATGTATTCAGCCTCTGCGGTTGAGGTAGAAACAATCGTTTGCTTTTTACACTGCCATGATACGAGCCGTGGTCCAAGAAACTTACATCCACCAGAAGTGGACTTCTTATCCATATTGCATCCCCCATAATCCGAGTCCGAGTAAGCAGTGAGCGAGAAGGTTTTCTCATTAAAATACCAGAGACCAAGAGTTGGTCTACATTTGAGATAACCGAAGATTCGCGTAACTGCCTTCATGTGAGACACCTTCGGTTTAGCCTGATACCTGGAACAGAGAGAGACTGCAAAGACAATGTCCGGACGCGATGCAGTGAGATACATCAGAGAACCAATCATAGATCGGTAATCTTTTTCCGGATAGTCCTCTTCATCTTCCGCTGGACCAAGGTGATGATTCAGCTCTAAAGGCGTCCCATAGGATTTACAGTTAGTCAAGTTATACCGCGTAAACATATCATTGACGTACTTGGACTGATGAATGTAAATCCCTTTAGCAGATTGTTCGACTTGTACGCCCAAGAAAAAGTTCAGCTCCCCTATTGCACTCATTTCAAATTCTGACTTCATGATCCGCTCGAAATCGCGACACAGTTCATCTTTGGTGGAACCAAAAATGATGTCATCCACATAAACCTGTACTAATAACAAGTGCTCTCCTGCATGCTTGATGAAGAGAGTACTGTCGATCGTTCCTCGTACAAAACCAATCTTCAGAAGATGAGTCGCAAGCCGCTCATACCAAGCTCTAGGAGCTTGATGAAGACCATACAATGCCTGGTCCAGCTTGCAGACATAGTTCGGATGAACAGAGTCTTCAAAACCAGGCGGCTGTTTGACATAGACCTCTTCAACCACTTGACCATACAGAAATGCACTCTTAACGTCAAGCTGGTAAACCCGAAATCCTTTAAATGAAGCATACGCCAGGAAAATGCAGATGGATTCCAAACGAGCAACCGGGGCAAATACTTCATCGTAGTCCAAACCTTCAATTTGAGTGAAGCCCTGGACCACTAGACGTGCTTTGTTGCGAATTACCACGCCCCGATCATCCTTCTTCATACGATATACCCAACGAGTGCCAATAGGATGAACACCCTTGGGTAAAGGCACCAAAGTCCATACTTGCATCTTTTTGAATTGTTGAAGCTCTTCCTGCATAGCCTCAACCCAGTATGGATCCTTTAACGCATCAGCTGTCTTCTTCGGTTCTACTTGTGAGAGAAAGCATTCTTCAATTTCCGAAGCAAGACAAACAGGATCAGTGTCGGTAACAGGAGACGGTGTCAACACAGATTGTTCAGCAGCAACAATCTGTCGTCTCGTTAAAACACCTTTGTTTAAATCACCAAGAATGGCATCAACTGGATGTGACACATTGATCCGAGAACTCGGAATTGCAGCCGGAACGATGATAGAATCAAGGTTTGTAGAGTCAGCTTCAAGTTCGAGTTGAAAGTGTAGGTAAATCTTCAAAGTCAGATGCAGGTGATTGAACAGAATCCTCAAACATTTGTTCCTCATCATTTGTAGGATCAGGAACATTCTCAGTAACGAGTGGAGGTGGAGTCTCACAAGTAGCAGCAGGAGCAGTTGCTGATGTTACTGTAGGTGGTGGAGGAACAGAGATGGGTGGTGTTTCAGAAGCGATGTCCAGCCCGTGAAGTAGTGTCACTATATCCTCTTCTTCATTCACCTCAGGAATATTAAAAGAATCAAACAGTGTTTGATAGTCAAACAAATATTCGGGTCCCTTCCCCTGAGGGTTGTCAGTGTAATGGAAAAAGGTGACTTTAAAATGTTCTTCCACACGCTTGGACACTAGATTATACACACGTTTGTTTGGTGAGTTATTAGAGAATCCTAGAAAAACACCTTCATAAGATTTCTCACCAAACTTAGCAATTCGTTCCTTGGTGTGCATAATAGTGCATAGGCAGCCGAATGGTTCAAGAAACTGTAGATTAGGCTTTCTGTTGTTGAACAATTCATAGGATGTCTTGTTCTTCTTCTTAACCATTAACACCCGATTCAGAACGTAGCAGGCCGTATTCACAGCTTCGGCCCAAAATGTGATTGGAAGCTTAGAGTCAGATAGCATTGTACGTGCGGCCTCAATCAAAGTCCTATTCTTACGTTCTACAACCCCATTCTGCTGTGGAGTCCTTGCGGCACTGAATTGGTGTTCAATACCTTTGCTCAAACAGTACAGCTCCATAATTCAGTTCTTAAACTCTGTACCGTTATCACTCCTTATCTTCTTGATTCTCAACTCACAAAGATTTTGCAGTTTGTCGAATAGATAGATGAGAATCTCAGGCACTTCATCCTTGGTCTTCAGAAAATAAACCCAAGAAAACCGCGAATAATCATCCGTCACAACTAGGCAATACGAAGCTCCTCCCAAACTCTTCTTTCTAACTGGCCCGAATAGATCCATGTGAAACAGCTCCAAGGGCTTCTCAGTTGAATTAGCCAGCTTCGGTCTGTGAGACTTCTTGTGTTGCTTTCCTTTCCAACAAGGGACGCAATGATCATTCAGTCCAAAGGATTGCTTAGGGATACCTCGCACTAGATCATTCTTGATCAGGTAGTTCATCTTGCGAAAGTGCAAGTGTCCCATACGCCTGTGCCATAATAACGATTCCTTCTCAGGAGCTTTAGATAGAAGACATGTGAGCTGTGTAGTTTCCACAGTACTCATGTCAAGAATATACGTGTCTCGCTCCCGAGGTCCCCTCAGTAGCACCCATTCTTCAGGGATTACAAATCCCGGCTTCAATATGCAACACTCAGTGTCTGTGAAAGTAGTAGTGTACTTTTTATCGCACAGTTGAGAGACACTGAGAAGATTGTGTTGCAATTGTTCTACAAAATTCACCTTCTTAAAGCTTACCATTCCATTAGTAAGCGTACCCTGACCAGAAATAACTCCCCCTTTATCACCAGCGAAGGCCACATAACCTCCATTGTAAGCATGAACCTCAGATAAAAGGGAAACATCACCGGTCATGTGCCGAGAACAACCGTTGTCGATATACCATTTACTATTCTTTACAGATTCAGGTTGCTGCGGCACCACAAACAAGGTAAATTAGTTAGAAATGGAGACCTAAGCCTTTATAGTCTTGGGTACTCCAGTAACATCATCAACAATGACCACATCAGTCAAAACTTTGTTTTCAAAAAGTTTAGAATGTTTGACTGATGAGTTATTGTCAGATGTAGAATACTTGCAAGATTCTTTAATCTTCCAAACCTGCTTTGGTTTGGATGCTTGCGAGTCAATACTTTGTTGACTTTGACAACTAGGACAGGAGTCTTTAAGCCTTTCATTGAAATAGACTTCTGTTGGTGCACGTTTGGTGACAACAGCTTCTAGTTTGTAATAGTTAGGTTTAGAAGTCATTTTGTTAATCGTTGTAATCGTTAGCTTAAGTTTTGTCTGTGTATTTTGTAGATTCGTACGAACTTGTAGGTTCGTACGAACTTAGAGTAGGTACAAACATGTAGGTTCATACGAACTTAGATGTTCGTACGAACTTGGTAGGTTCGTACGAACTTAGAAGCAGCTAAGTTCGTACGAACTTAGTTGCCTATAAATACACAAGTCCGAAAAAGTGGTTTGGAAGGAGTTTAGGAACTGGGTTTTTCCAGCTAGGTTCGAATACTCTGTGTAACTTCGAATGTAACCTCGTTTACATTCAATAAAAGTGATATTTATACTCGTTTGTTATCGTTTATGCTTATGTGAGGATTCCGCACTCATATAAACGTTATTACCCCGTAGATCCAAGGCCTGAGGGGACTCTCAATTGGTATCAGGGCCTTTAAACATTCGTTTTTGGTTCGGGGTAAAGAAAAGATAAAGAAACGAGAGATTACAAGTGTTTTGGAAGATAAAAGTTGTACTTTCGGCTTCCTCGAGTGCTTGTGATTCATATTCTTTAAGTTTCAGTCGATTTCAACGGTTGAATCTTTCTAGATCTGAGTTTTTGCTCAGATTTGAGTTTGAACAGCAAGTTCATACGTTTCAGAAAGTGTCGTACGAACTTACCCAGAATAGCCATTCGAACTTAGGTTTATACGAACATACTAAGTTCGTACGAACCTACCATTCGAACTTAGATTTTGTTCGAACATACTAAGTTCGTACGAACTTGTAAGTTTGAAAAATTTCTAACTTCGCACGAACTTAACCTTCCATAAGTTCGATAAAAAAAAAAAAAAAAAAGAATTTGAATTTAGGCTTACCATTGTTTAACTTTGGTTTGAGAAAATTTAAATTTTACTCGAAAAATATTCGCGAAATTTTGGAGGGAAATTTGTGTTTTGAGTGAACTTGACATTAGTTGACTCTCTACTACAAACTTACCTCAAATCCGTATATACTCTTTTTTCGATGTCAAACGTGAACAAGCTGATAGAATTGAATCATTCTGCACCACCAAAGCTTTTAGCTGAAGATTACTTCGGGTGGAGAGATAGATTTGAATCTTATGTCAAATTCAATGACATCATTATGTGGATCTGTATAAGTGAAGGGTATGATTTACCTTTTTATGAATTCGAAGGGAAACGTGTGTTTCGTTCATATTCAACGATGAAGGAGGCAGACAGAAAGATGCATGATGCAGAGAACAAGGCATTGTCTGCTATCATCAAGTGTCTTCCTGATGATATTAGATATACCTTCAAACAACGTTACCACTTTTCTAGAGAGCTCTGGGTAGCTTTGGAGAAAAGATTTGACGGTGGTAAACAGATCAAAGAGAGTAGGGCTGACTCGCATCAAGGGACGTCTTCTAATTACCAATACTCAGGGAATAGTACATATTCTAGAGCATTGGTTACTGAAACACGGGACAGTTCATATGATTGGAGTACACCTGTTAAAGGGCCTCAGGAATTGGTGACCACAATTGATGAGGCAGATCAACAGGATACTAGTGAGAAGAAGACTGAGAGAGAGTTACCTGCTTCAGAGACCAGGGTTATAAGGATGGAGTCTACTGGTACTATGAGTACAAAAGACTTCATTGCATATATGGCCAACATGGATGCTGAGAAGCATAAGGTTATTCTAAACTTAGACTCTGTAGTTAATGCGTGTGTTTTATGTAATAACTTAGCAGAGCAGGCTGAGAAATTGATTGAATCATCTAATATGATGACGGCTCAGCTAAATGCTTTAAAAGAAGAAAACACAATTTTAAAACTGAGAAACTCTGAGTTAGTTAATAAAGCTAACTTTGATAAAGAGGATTTAAAAGTTTTAAAAGACAAAGTGAACGAGCAGAGTCAAATAATTGGTTTAGCTCGTGAACGTGTTTTAGATTTAACTAAACAGTCTTCAGATAAAGAAAAAGAACTAGCAGACCCTAAGGTTAGGATTGCAGATCTTATTAGAAAACTAGAACTAAGAAGATTTTCAATCGAAACTTTAGATAATCTATTAAGTGTTCAGAAACAGCCCAGTGATTACAGGGGAATGGGTTACACTGAAACCCCTCCTCCATTCAATCATAATTATAATTCTACATCTGATGAAACTGAGCTGTCAACTGTTAATGACTCTTTCAATCAATCAGCAGTCCCTAGGTTAATACAATTTGTTAAGTCAGAGAAAGCTGAGTCAAGTACCAAAGATGAGTCAAGTTCTAAAATAGAGTCAGTAAAAACTGAGACTACACGAACAACAGTCTCTGAGATGGTAGACTTCACCGATTCCACCAAGTCAGAGAGAGCTGAGTTAGGGACCAATGAGGGGTCAGAAACTAAACTTGAGTTTCTTAGACCTAATATAGAAGATGTTAAGAATAGAAATGAAAAAGGTAAACAAACCGAATTGGAACACCAAGCAATTCTCAAAGCTCAAAAGAAAGCCTGGGAGAAGCGTTCGTGCTTCACATGTCATCAAAAAGGACATGTAGCAAGTGTGTGTCCATATAAGAAATCAAAAGTTTCGAAAAATGATAGTCCAAGGAGCAGTTCTCCTGAAATAGGAAGCTCAAGTGAAAAATCATTTCGGTCGAAACCTTCAAAAAGCATTAATAGCCCCAACGAAAGTTTTTCTAACCAGGGTTGTAGTAATAAGAATTCACATAACTCGAATTCTAACTATAAATCTAGGGTTAGATATTCTTCAAACCAAAGGCCGGTCAATTAGAGACTTTTCCAAAAATTTCCGGATAGAAGGGCTAGTGGTAGTTCCTCCCATTCTCCAACAACTGAGAATTCCAGAGTATCCAAGTCACCTGAAAGGCGAGACGGATATCTGAAGGAATTTACTTTTGTTGATGACAATGGTCGATCCAAGTCAGTGGTGGCTTGGGTCCCCCTTTGTAATTGATGATTTTTATCTAGTGTGCAGGAACACAAACTTCATAGGCTACAAGTTCAGTAGAAGATGTAGCGGCTGAGGGAGATAAGATCAAATTTGGGATGATAATCTAGCTGATTTGTATGGTAAAGCTTTTGATAAATCAAGGTTTGAGTTGTTAGTCCACATCGCTGGAATAACAATCATCAGTGACATATCTCCTTTAAGAACTTTTATCTATCTTTATTTCTTAGGATTTTTAGTTAGTTTGAAAAACTATAAAAATATGAGTGTCACTGTAATAACGCGAAGAAATGACGAAAACATTACCCATGCCTACAACATTTTTATATGTGTGGCTTTTAGATGTAGTACATACACAGTAAAAAGTACTTTAATTTTAAACGTAACGAATAACTTCATTATACGATGTATTGGTAGGCATAAGGCATAACGGTTCTCAAGTACCCAATCAATATTAAATAATACGATTTTTCTGTGTAATCTCTATTTTGATGTATGACATTAAGTCTTAATTCTTAGGAGATAGATTGTACCTGAATACATGTTATTGGATAAATAAAAACCAATTCATCTGGGGGTTAACTGATTGTTTCTTTTGCAACATCTTGAAACATGCTGACCTAGACTCAGTCAGTGTATTGATCGGCGTCGAAGTACCAATCAAAAGTAAACCTAAATACCTTATACTAGATAGGGTAAGTGGGTATCGAATCCACGAAGAGTATGTGGTTATAGCTAATGTTTTGAACAATAAAGGTAAATTTCAAAGTTGATTTGAGTTTAATTAACTAGTACTAAAATTGCTACGAAAAGAACTAATAATAATGTAACTTAAACTAAAGAAAGCAGTTGAAAGTTAAGTTTTATAAAATATTAAGAGAAAGCAATCACTTCCGGTTCATAGGGTTTTCTACAAAAGATACATCCTTTAATTGATTATTATGTTTGTATTAACACAAAATAATTCAACACACTTTGGGTACAAGTTATGTTTTCCAAATCACCGTCTTAATCCCTAAGCTAATTGGATTCGGCACAAATGATTGAATCGCTATAACTTGTCTTACAATGATCAAATCAAGATGTATTAATAAGACCAAGAATCATACGTTCAAATCACATGTAATAAATAGAACTCACAATTCATGTTCACACAAACTAGAAATCAATTAAAAGAACAATTAAATCATAAACCCTAGTTTTACCGAAAATGATCACAAAGAGTTTAGCCTTCCATAGATATGGTAGAAAACATCTTGATCAATGATAAAATCTTCATAGTCTTGAAAAGCTTAATGATTGATGAATAACAATGATTGGTTGTTTTGGTGGACTAGGGTTTGTATGGAGGTTGGAGGAAATCGATGAAAAGTCGCCAATAAGGAGAGAGTGGCAGCCAAAAAAAAAAAATCCTCTCCTGAAATCCCAGGTCGTGTGTTTTGTATAGAAATTAAGAGAGAGAAAGTAGCATTACTCCTCTTTTCCTACAATTTGCCTTCCTTTTCCACTGATGTTACTTCTACTTTCGAGAGTTGTAGGAGTAATGCTAAATAGCTTTACTTCCTCCTTTGTTACTTCTATGCTTAAGCAATCTCCTTGTTTTTTTTCCCTCAATCTTTGTATCACATTGACCTTCATGAAATCTCCTTAGAACACCACCTTAGCTTCTTTATGTGCATACCTATTACATACACAAAAGCTGATGAAAACACTACTATTCAAGAATAAATAGATGCATTTGTGTATAAATGAAGTATAAATATGATGTATATAATAAGCACCTATCAAACCTCCCCAACTTAGACCCTTTTCGTCTCGAGAAAGGCTTAAAACGAAATCAAAAGGCATTACTATAAATCCCAATACTAAAAATTTAAAAGAGAGAGATCAGTTATAAATAGAATCATACACATGTTTGTGTATTGGTCCGTTTAACTTTTCAACTCTCCTATATACTACCTTACTCATATAGACTAAATGCATATATTATCCATGTAATCGGTTCTATATTTTCTATCTAATGTACCCCGCTAAGAAAGTCCTCCTAACCTCAAGGTTTATTAGGTATTACTTTACATCACAAGCAAATGGTAATTCTTTCAACCACACATCCAGCTTACGCGAAGGCGTCACACTAAGATTGAATTTGTATGATTTTATGAGGCTTAATACTTTCGGCTTGATTCTCTTAATCACTTTTGCCGTGTCATTTTTTTTTTTTTTTTTTTTTTTTTTTGCCGAATGTTGATTCATGATTGCTCAATTCATGCCTTTGGCATTCTACCTCGGAGTTAATTACTTGAAAATTCAACAAAGGTGTTCCTTCTAAAGCGCTGGAAACGTGGCTTGTGACATAAGGAAATGCCTTTCGACCCATTGTTAGGATAGGATTTCCCTTAAAGGTTCATCAAAATAAAAAATATACAACTCTTTCTACTTCTAATTTATACACGTAGTATTTATGAGCATAGGGTTCTTTAAGAGAGTAAAAAGCCACAAACACTGTAATACGAAAGCTAAGTATAACTTCACCCCTACTTTAAATTAAGTTCTTGCATTTTATAATAAGGCTCTAATTGCTCATCATTTCTCGTTTTTGCACAAAGCCTACAATCAAAGGACCTTAACCTTTTTCTTTTCTTTTTTTTCTTTTTTTTTTAATATATATTTTTTTAACTGACCTAAATGCATATAAGAAAATATATAAAAAGAAAAGAAAATAATAAAGCAAAATGATTTCATAAATTGAATAAAAAGAATAAACACCACCTGACTAACGTTGCTCGGAAGGACGTGGTAGACATGAACTAAGCTTTTGCATCACTTCTTTGTGATTTTTCTTTTGTTGTTCCTCTAAACAGTCTACTCTCTGATTCAACTTGGCAATTTCAACAAATACTTTCTCCAGAATGTTTGGTTCTTGTGTAGACGAATTAGCTTCCTCATGTCCGCGTGCATTTAAGTATGGAACCACACATGCAGATCTGGAGAGATTTCGTGTGAATGCTGTTGGCAAGTTAGCAAAAGCAGAAAATGGACCAGGTGAAACATGAGAGGTAGATGGGCATTGAGGTAAATCAGACAACATTGCAGTAAATGACATGGGTAGGTCCTGTTGCAACTCGATATTAGTGTGAGTAGGTGACACAGGTTGTGTCTCAGCTTGTTCAATTGGAGATGATGAGATAGCCATGATTTCAAGTCCTTCCCGTTGATTAACTTGTACATGATCGACTTCCTCTTGTTGTATCTCTTCATTTTTACCATTCTCGCATTGAGTGGTCATTGTTACAAGGGAGTGGCCAGATTGGGTTCGATTGAAACCCATTGTCTGAAAGCTTGCCTAAGTTATGTACCGATGATTCAACCAAATCAGCTTTGGTTTCATGCCTCTGGGGATAACCTTTTTGATTCTTAAGAACTCAGAGATAATAAATGGGTGTGGAATATGACTCTTCTCTTGAATCTCGTGTGCATCCCAAATATTAGATAGAACCAAATGAGCGTATGATATTGGAAATTCCCCGGTCATTAGGGCATAAATAAATGAGGTCTCGGAACGACTAACTCGATCTTGATCACCAATGCGTGGATGAATGTTCCACAGGCTGATTCGCCTTAATACCCTCGCCAATGGTTTAAGATTCTTTTGAATAAAACTTTGTCCAGGTTTCTCAAACACCGTTTCAACTCGTTTCTTCCATTCCTGCTCTTCAATTCCAGATCCATTAAGTTCATTATCACTAGGGTAAATATATTTAATCTCAGGGCTCCCTGGAATCCCTGTATCAACACCGAATACCCTTCGAATAAAACCAAGATCAAGTGTTGCACTTTTGTTACCAACTTTCCCAGTCAACTTCATGTCTTGTGCAGTTTCCCCGGTCCTTTTTAAAGTAGACATCCACTCTTTGACTGCTTCATTGTATATCTCGTCTGCTCGCAAATTCAAGACCCCATCCCAACCTAACCGAGTAAAACATTCAATAATTCCAAACCCCTCGAGCTCTTCTTTCTTTATGGCCTTATCTTGGATAAGTGGCCTCTTTTTGCTCAATTTATTTCTGAATAATTCTGGTTGAATTCGCTCATCGTGTTGTGAGAGCAATGGATGGATCCACTCTATTGGTGGAGTAGGTGGTGCTTGAACAGGTGGCGGTTGAACATAAGGTATTTGAGCGGTCTGAGCTCGTAATTGGGCTACCCGAGATGAGGTTCGAGACGGCTTCTGAACCAGTTGTAATGAACTCTCTTTTTGTGCTTCGGTAACCATAACCTTCCGCCTCTTGTTACGGGGTTGTGACAAAGAACCTACACGTGTCATCTTACAAAACGAAGATTTTACAACCCAATGAATAAAAATAGACACTTTCATGTACATGCTCATATACAAATCTCTGTTAACTTAATTTTAAATGTGACCAAAGTTACCATTACAAGCACTTCTTTTAATTAAAAAAAAATTGATAATAAATGCATGCTTGTAAAGTATTCTGGAAACAAATTACATAAGCACGTACATAATTAAAAGTGTGTATTTTATTCATATTAAATCCCATGTGCACATGAATAGATGATGAAAATCAGTGTCATCATGTTCTACATAAACAATTATTAAATGGATGGTACTCCGATTTTTGATTTCATACTTTTAACCCACCATTTAATATTCGTTTTAGATTCACAACTATACCCAATTGTCCTCTGGACGGAACTTAAAACAATCACGCAAAATAGATATTAATGGATCATACCTGTGATGTTGTTGTGACAAAAATAAAGATGAATTATCCCTATAATACAACCGACCGAACTCTCAATCGCGAAGACCGATGCAACAATTTTAGAATTGCGCAATAACGATGATGAATTTTTAAACTTTTTACTTTTTTTTTTCTTTTTTTTTTTTTTTCGTTCAAGGGTTAGGGTTTGGGGTGGCTGCAGAGAGGTAATAAGAGAATTGGGGAAAAGAATAATAAAATAAAATAAAAAGAGTTTGGTTGGCTACGTAGGAAGAAAGAAAACTAAAATAAAGAAAAAGTACCTTTACTTCTACCACAAAGAAAATTGGGTTGTATAACTCACGAATTTCACTGATGTTACTGATGCATTTGAAGTAAAGCTACTTACCTTGCTCTTGAACTTGAATAACATTACTCTCTCATTAAGTAGCATTACACCCACTAGCTTCTATATTATTTTGAACAAATGAACCCTATTCCTTTCTTTTCTTTTTCTTTCTTTTCGTTTTTTTTTTTTATATTTCTTTTTTCTTTTATTATTATTAATATTTTTTTTTCAAAGACAAAATATACACCACCTACTTATAAAGTTGACTCCCCTCCCCAAATTTAAGCAATGCATTGTCCTCAATGCATAAAGTTAGAGATGAATCCATTTGCACAAAACTATGGGTTGCCTCCCATATAGCGCTAAATTTAACGTCTATAGCCCGACGCTACCTCAATTGGATTTAATTGAATGAGTGAGGTGGTTCAAGATGCACCACCTCAATAGTTGTAGCATGACCATACTCCAATTCTACATATGGTTTTAATCGGTGTCCATTCACTTTGAATGGTTCACCACCATCCATACTTTTGATCTCTATCGCTCCATGTGAAGACACTTCGGTTATTACGTATGGACCCGACCATTTACTCTTTAACTTACCTGGAAAGAGTTTGAGACGAGAGTTGAACAACCACACCTTTTGACCAACATGAAAAGATTTCCGAACAATGTGCCGGTCATGAAAAGCTTTTGTTTTATCCTTGTAAATCTTTGAGCTCTCGTAAGCTTCCCTCCTCAACTCTTCAAGTTCCGAGATTTGTAACTTCCTTGCAACTCCCGCTTCCTTCACATCCATATTTACCTGTCTAATAGCCCATTCTGCACGATGCTCAAGTTCAACAGGTAAGTGACAAGCCTTACCATAAACGAGCCGATATGGTGACATGCCAATAGGGGTTTTGTAAGCTGTTCGGTAAGCCCACAACGCATCGTCTAGTCTAAGTGACCAATCTTTGCGGTCAATTCGAACGGTTTTTTCTAAAATCTTTTTAATTTCCCTATTAGACACCTCAACTTGTCCACTAGTTTGTGGATGGTAAGGTGTTGCAATTCTATGATTCACTCCATAATGCTTAAGTAATTTGCCAAATTGAGAATTTTTGAAATGAGAACCCCCATCACTAATGATAGCTCTAGGGATCCCATGTCTTGAAAGAATGTTTTTCTTAACAAAAGTAAGCACTACTTTATGATCATTTTTCCTAGTGGCTTCAGCCTCAATCCATTTAGACACATAATCTACAGCCACTAAGATGTATTCGTTGCCAAAAGAGGTTGGGAAGGGACCCATGAAGTCAATGCCCCATACATCAAAAATTTCACAAACAAGTATGGGGTTCATTGGCATCATGTCCCTTCTAGTGATGCCACCAACTTTTTGGCATCGAGTACATGATTTCACAAAAACATGAGCATCTTTAAAAATAGAAGGCCAGAAAAAACCACTTTGAAGAACTTTATGCCCTGTTTTTCTTGCACTAAAGTGGCCACCACATGCATATGAGTGGCAATGTGCAAGAATATCCATATGATCATGATCCGGTACACATCGACGAATCACCTGATCTGAACAAATCTTGTACAACTCTGGATCCTCCCATATGTAATACTTCAACTGTGAAAAGAAGTAGTTCTTTTGTTGCTTGCTCCAATGCTCAGGCAGTTTCTCTGTAGCTTGATAATTAACAATGTTTGCATACCATGGGAGTTTAGAAACCTGAAACAAACTTTCATTGGGAAAATTTTCTTTGATAACATCAGTGGGATCATAAGGTGGTGAGGTGATCATAGACAGATGATCCGCAACTACATTTTCACAACCCTTTTTCTCACGGATCTCTAGGTCAAACTCTTGCAATAACAAAATCCATCTAATAAGTCTAGGTTTTGCATCCTTCTTATCTAATAAATGCCTCAAGGCATTATGATCAGAAAAGACAATTACTTTGGAACCCCAAACATATGACCGGAATTTATCTAATGCAAAAACAACTGCAAGTAATTCTTTTTCTGTTGTTGTATAATTCAATTGAGCTTCTGAAAAAGTTTTGCTTGCATAATAAATTACAATGGGTTTCTTGTCAACCCGTTGCCCCAAAACAGCCCCCGCCGCATAGTCACTCGCGTCACACATAATTTCAAAAGGTTTAGACCAATCAGGTGATTGTAAAATGGGAGCCTCTGTGAGTTTCAACTTAAGCAAATTAAAGGCTTCTAAACAAGATTCATCAAAGATAAATGGTGCATCTTTTAAAAGTAAATTGCATAAAGGTTTTGAGATGGCACTAAAATCCTTAATAAATCTTCTATAGAAGCCGGCGTGTCCTAAAAAAGAACGGACACCCTTAACGGTAGAGGGTGGTGGGAGAGTGGAAATTAATTGTACTTTAGCACGATCTACCTCGAACCCACGTTCTGATACAACATGCCCAAGTACAACTCCTTCCTGAACCATGAAATGGCTCTTCTCCCAACTCAAAACTAGGTTTTTCTCGGTACACCGTTTTAATACACTTTCTAATTGCCCGAGACAAACCTCAAAAGATTGACCAAATATTGAGAAATCATCCATGAATATCTCAAGCGAATCCCCAACCATATCGGAAAAAATACTCATCATACATCGTTGAAAAGTAGCTGGGGCATTACATAGTCCAAATGGCATTCGTCTAAAGGCGAATGTACCATATGGGCATGTAAATGTGGTTTTTGCTTGATCATCTGGATGAATGGGTATTTGGTTATACCCCGAATACCCATCTAAAAAACAATAAAACTTCTGACCTGATAGTTTCTCAATAATCTGATCAATAAAGGGAAGAGGGAAATGATCCTTTGAAGTCGCAGCATTGAGCTTTCGATAGTCGATGCAAACTCGCCAACCCGTTACCGGGCGGGTGGTGAGTTTCTCTCCGTCTTCCGTCTCCACAATGGTGATGCCAGCTTTCTTGGGCACAGTTTGGGTTGGGCTAACCCATTCACTATCTGAAATTGGGTATATTATACCTGCATCCAACCATTTAAGCACCTCTTTCTTCACCACATCTCGCATGTTTGGGTTCAATCTTCGTTGAGCATCACGAGAAGGTTTAACATGAGGCTCAGTTATAATCCGATGCATGCATATCGACGGGCTTATTCCCTTCAAATCAGCAATGGTCCATCCAACTGCTTCTTTGTACTTAGAAAGCACCTTCAGTAATGCTTCCTCCTGCAAACTTGAAAGATCTGAGGCTATAATAACAGGTAAGCTTTCATTAACACCAAGATATGCATATTTTAAATGAGAAGGTAAGGGTTTAAGCTCAAGAGTAGGTGATTTCTCCAATGATGGCTTAGTTGATGTGTCAAAACTATGAGGTAATGACTCGAACTTGTAAGACCATGGTGGACTCCACTGGTCTAGTGAGCTAGCCATCTCTTTCTCAATAGAATTCAAATCCTCTATTTCAAATACCTCATCATCATCACCTGCAAAATAAGACTAAAAAATGTCTTCCTTAAGCATGCGTGAAGCATGCTTTTGGACTTGCTCCTCGATGGTGTCAATGAAATAACAATCATAATTCGAAGGAGGATGCAAAGAGTTAAAAATATTTAGTCTTAGTTTTCTATTACCAAAAGCAATATCCATAGCCCCCGTTCTACAATTTATGTTAGCATCAATTGTAGCCAAGAATGGTCGACCAAGGATAATCGTGGGTTGAGTGTCCTTGTATGATGTTTCGGTGTCCATCACAAGGAAATCAACCGGATGATAAAAATCCTCTACCTTAACAATTACATCCTCCAACATACCTCGGGGTATCCTTGTTGTTCGATCAGCTAGTTGGATAATGATATCGGATCTTTTTAAAGTGCCTAGCTCATACCGATCAACAAGGCTTGCCGGAAGTCTGTTAACACTCGCCCCAAGATCCAAAAGTGCCTTCTTTATAAAAATATTTCCAACGGTTACTGAAATCAAAGGAGTTCCAGGATCTTTGAACTTAGGAGGAAGAGAGTTTGATATTATAGCACTTACATGCTCAGTTAACTCTATCTTTTTGGGCAAAGATGACCTGAGCTTTCGTTTCTGAGTGCAAAGGTCTTTTAAAAACTTGGCATAAGCCGGTATTTGCTTAATTGCATCGATAAGTGGAAGATTAATTTTCACTTGCTTAAAAGTTTCCCACATATCCTCAGAATTGGGCCCCTTTTTCCCAAAAGGGAAAGAAGTTGGTTTCTCTAAAGCCGAGGGGAATGGTGCAGTATTATTCTCCACACTATCCTCCCCAACCTTAGGTTTCTCTTTATCAAAAACAGTTTTAATTAGCGAATTAGAAGATTTTTTTTCACTTTTAGTTGCATCTGCCAATTTAAACAAAGGCTTGTCATCTCTTCCCAATTCCTCCTCATTTTCACTATCATCAGTAAACTCACCATCTTTATACCTGTTTTCGGGCTCATCTGGCATTCTCACCTGGTTGTCATACATTTTACCATTGCGGAGCGAGCCCACCATGTTCACATGGCCTTTTCCGGATGACTTGTGAATCGGGTTTACTTCTGGATAACTAGGTAATTTTCCTTCTTCTCTCTTACTCAGTTGTTCAGCTAGTTGACGCATTTGCCTTTCTAAAGCCACAATTGATTTGGAGTGTGACTCTGTTAGCTGATTAGTAACTTGGCTCGATTGCATCATTGTCTCCATGAACTTCTCCATCTTCTGCTCAAAACTGGAAGGTTGGGTAGCATTTTGGGCTTGGTTTGATGAACCTTGACCTTGATTATGATACCCTTGATTCTAATTCGACCCTTGATAACTGTTTTGGTTTTGATTCTGCCCTTGGTAATTTCCCTGATTTTGATATTGCTGTTGTGGCCTTTGTTGGTAAGGACGTTGTTGCTGCTGATATGGAGGGTTGGAGAGAGATGCATTTTCATCTCTCCATCTAAAATTGGGATGATTTCTCCATCCAGGATTGTAAGTGTTTGAGTATGGATCGTTCCTAGGACGTGACCCATAAACTTCATTCACTTGCTCTTCGTGCGGTGGTCTCCATGACGGACATGTATCAGAAAAATGGTTTGGATCTCCACATGTTGCACAAACTTCATGTACCTGTGACACATTGGCACTACCTTTTCCCAAATTTTTCATTAGTAGATCCATTTTCTTATTAAGTGCAAGTATGTCTTATTGAAAGCCACTTGAGTTTGACACGGCGTTTAGTGAAGCAGAATTTTCATTGTTTCGTGCAACTGAAGCTTGAATTTTTGAACCCTTGCTTAATTGCTCAAGAAATGACCATTCCTCTTCACTAGAACGACTCAAAAATGCCCCACCACTAACTGCTAATAATAATTGCTTATTATTTGCATCTAAACCATCATAAAAGGATTTCACGAGCTCCCATGTGGGCACCTCGTGATGAGGACAGGTTCTTAACATTTCCTTAAGACGTGCGAAAGCTTCATGAAATGTTTCAAACGGTAATTGATTAAAAGATTTAATTTTGTTTCGCATTTCATAAGTTTTACTGATTGGGTAAAACTCCTCAAGGAATTGCTTTCTCATCTCAGCCCAAGAATTGATACTCCCTGCGATGAGTGAGGTAAACCATTTCCTAGCCCTCTCCTTTAATGTATATTGAAATAAACACAATTTTACCTCATCTTGTGTAAATCCGTTTACTTGATGGGTGTTGGCGATTTCTGAAAACTCGGAGATATGGTCATATGCTTCCTCAGTTGCGAGCCCATGGAACTTCGGTAAGATTGCAATGACACTGGCTCGCACATCAAATGTTCGTGTAGTGCCAGCTGGTCCGGCTAGATACACTATGGGAGATGGGTCCTGATAATTTCCAGGACGATAGTATGTGTCTACACCTCGTCTTGCTTGATCACCCATTTCTTCAATTATTGGGACTGATGTTGCAGAACTCTCAGAATCTGCTGACTCGTGATCAGAATCAGATGACTCGTGATCAGAATGAGATGGTAAAACTTCTGCTGTAGAAATTGAGGCTTTTGAAGCTTTTCGGTTTGCTTTAGCTGACTTCTCAATTTCAGGATTGTACAACAGTGGTAAACTTCTCCCTAATTTCCTTGTATGCATGCACTATTAGTAATGCTGCACAACACAAACAAAGACAAAGCGTAAAACCGAACAAACAAACTAAATGCAGAAAAAGAAAATCTTTTTGGATATTTTTTTTTTATAAGATAAAAAAAATATGAAAATATGAAAATATGAAAATAAGAAAACAAAGAAAACTTAAGCTATAAGCGCACTAACTCCCCGGCAGCGGCGCCAAAATTTGATCGGCGTCGAAGTACTAATCAAAAGTAAACCTAAATACCTTATACTAGATAGGGTAAGTGGGTATCGAATCCACGAAGAGTATGTGGTTATAGCTAATTTTTTGAACAATAAAGGTAAATTCCAAAGTTGATTTGAGTTTAATTAACTAGTACTAAAATTGCTACGAAAAGAACTAATAATAATGTAACTTAAACTAAAGAAAGCAGTTGAAAGTTAAGTTTTATAAAATATTAAGAGAAAGCAATCACTTCCGGTTCATAGGGTTTTCTACAAAAGATACATCCTTTAATTGATTATTATGTTTGTATTAACACAAAATAATTCAACACACTTTGGGTACAAGTTATGTTTTCCAAATCACCGTCTTAATCCCTAAGCTAATTGGATTCGGCACAAATGATTGAATCGCTATAACTTGTCTTACAATGATCAAATCAAGATGTATTAATAAGACCAAGAATCATACGTTCAAATCACATGTAATAAATAGAACTCACAATTCATGTTCACACAAACTAGAAATCAATTAAAAGAACAATTAAATCATAAACCCTAGTTTTACCGAAAATGATCACAAAGAGTTTAGCCTTCCATAGATATGGTAGAAAACATCTTGATCAATGATAAAATCTTCATAGTCTTGAAAAGCTTAATGATTGATGAATAACGATGATTGGTTGTTTTGGTGGACTAGGGTTTGTATGGAGGTTGGAGGAAATCGATGAAAAGTCGCCAATAAGGAGAGAGTGGCAGCTAAAGAAAAAAATCCTCTCCTGAAATCCCAGGTGTGTTTTGTATAGAAATTAAGAGAGAGAAAGTAGCATTACTCCTCTTTTCCTACAATTTGCCTTCCTTTTCCACTGATGTTACTTCTACTTTCGAGAGTTGTAGGAGTAATGCTAAATAGCTTTACTTCCTCCTTTGTTACTTCTATGCTTAAGCAATCTCCTTGTTTTTTTTCCCTCAATCTTTGTATCACATTGACCTTCATGAAATCTCCTTAGAACACCACCTTAGCTTCTTTCTATGCATACCTATTACATACACAAAACCTGATGAAAACACTACTATTCAAGAATAAATAGATGCATTTGTGTATAAATGAAGTATAAATATGATGTATATAATAAGCACCTATCATGTATCCTAAAAATAGAGCAAACTCGACCAAGAAACAAGAATACCGTTTTCAAGGTCTCTAGTCAAACCATGTCGCTTTGTTGTACGAAAGTGCAGACCTGTCACCTCTGGTTTGATTTTAGATTTGTTAGGCTCTAACCCTAGTCTAGTCTCTTCACATGTACAAAAGTACATTGCTCTTAATATAAAGGACTTGACTTTAGAGATGAAATTTAAATAAAAAAAAACATCCATTACATGGAATTCTGGACTTTCTTGATCCTAAGTGTATATCAAATATGAGATACATAGATAATCGTTAACAATAACTAACATTGTACTTGAAAATCCTGAGTGTTAACTGCTTAAGTGGACAACAATACCGATAATCGTCGTGAACTATAAATAACATACATAATAACCAAGGAATACAATAATTCCTACTGTGTATAGTCTACATCATGGCTAATATGATCTTCGTAACAGTGACTCTCCCAAAAAGAATGTGCTTTTTAATATGAATAATTTCATATTTGTTTGTTTATTTTTAGTTATTTTTTCATTTTAATTTATACAAATTTAAGTTCTTACTAAATGGGGAGATAATTACTTTTGATTGTTTAACTATGCGATTGGAGAAACAATTCGAATGAGATTATTTCAAAGCCTAGGTTATAACCAAGCATTAAAGCTAGAAGATCAAAATTCGAGGAGGATATTGGGGGTTTGCGTGTAAACAGATCGAAAGTGATGATGAAAGTGATGATGACGATGATATTCCACAGAGTTGGATGCATCTAGATCTAATAAAACTTGGATCTCACTCAGGGTCTTGTTTTTCTACGGATAAAGGCAAATATAAGTTAAATGAAGACGATGATTATCCATTGCAAGATGACGATGCTGATTCTGATAATGATACCTCGTTATTCACTAGACGGTCCAACAAGAAGACGGTCTAGTGGGGTTATCATTAGTGAGCTGACTGCCTAATCCACAACCATCACCACCTACACATTACAACAACATTTCCAACAACACCTACTACAACTATTTCACCATAGCTTAGGCGGAAATCCCTTGTTGAAGAGCGTAGCAGCTCAGGGGGAGAAGCCTGGCAGGGGGTGAAGACTGGTTGTTAAGAGGATGTGTTGAGACATACGATGATCTCAGTGACCAAACAATTTGAGTTGCCGAACTCTTCAACTGGAAGATTTGGTATGCTTGAACAGGTTAAGGGTGAGTCAGTCAAACTAACAGGGAGAGATACCATTGAACTGACAAGTTCAATAGTGATAAATCCGAGTTAGAGGATACCTACAGAAGTTTAGTTCAGAAATGAAGAAATATCTGAAGGTAAATTGTAGTGATAGACCAAGAGGAGTTAATATTTGAAAAAGATGAAATTCCTAAAGGTGACTCGGAAGCTACAAGAATTGTAGTGATAGACCGAGAGGAGTTAAGATCTGAAAAATATGAAATTCCTAAAGGTGACTCGGAAGCTACAAGAGTTGTTGAGAAGTGTATGACATGATTCGATGAAGATGTCAGAAACTAGAGATAGTTAGAGACATGAAGATTGAAGATGTCAGAGAGTGTTGAAGACTTTGTGGAAAAGGTGTTCTATACAAGAAGACAAAAGAGCTTAACAGAATCAAGATCGAAGACTACTCGGGTGACAACATCTCCGGTGGAGCCAGAGCTATTGTCAAGGGGGAGTCTGTTGGTGCATCGAAACTAGAGCTATTGTCAAGGGGGAGTCTGTTGGTGCACGTTTGGTGACAACAGCTTCTAGTTTGTAATAGTTAGGTTTAGAAGTCATTTTGTTAATCGTTGTAATCGTTAGCTTAAGTTTTGTCTGTGTATTTTGTAGATTCGTACGAACTTGTAGGTTCGTACGAACTTAGAGTAGGTACGAACATGTAGGTTCGTACGAACTTAGATGTTCGTACCAACTTGGTAGGTTCGTACGAACTTAGAAGCAGCTAAGTTCGTACGAACTTAGTTGCCTATAAATACACAAGTCCGAAAAAGTTGTTTGGAAGGAGTTTAGGAACTGGGTTTTTCCAGCTAGGTTCGAATACTCTATGTAACTTCGAATTTAACCTCGTTTACATTCAATAAAAGTGATATTTATACTCGTTTGTTATCGTTTATGCTTATGTGAGGATTCCGCACTCATATAAACGTTATTACCCCGTAGATCTAAGCCCTGAGGGGACTCTCAACTTCTTTGAAGGATTCTTAAATTTTGAGACTCGCGAAACCTGTTTCCCATACTGTTTCTTCGCAAGCACGGGACAAACATTTATCAAATGACCTTGCTTCTTGCAGTAGAAGCAGGATCGATGCTCAACACTTGATTGAGATTGAGGAATAAACTGATGAGCTCGACCAAAAGAAGCATGTGTTGAACAGTTACATTTACATGAGCATTCAACAAGAGATGCTTTAGAAGAGTTTTTAGAAGATTTATTTAATATAGTTGGTTTAGAAACAATCTTCTTTTGAGGTTCAGCCATAGCTTTACCTTTTCCTTTTGTTATGGCCTGTTCATTTCGTTCGATAGTAATTATATGATTTTCAGGCTTGACGTTTTTCTTAACTGGTCGATACTCTTGATCAGTTATATCCTCAATTTCAATTTCCTCTTCAATAATACGAGGAAGCACGGAAAGAGTCTTTCCTAATTTAGGCTCAACTATATTTTCAGACTTAATAAGTTCAGTCTGATGAATCTCGACCTTAATAGGCTTAACTTTCTCAACCTTTTGAGTCTTACTTGTTTCAGACTCACTAGTATTAGCCCTAACTGGCTCAGGCCTACTAGTTTCAGGTTGTTTGGATTCAATGAAGACAGTTTCAGCCTTAACTAACTCAGGCTTACTTATTTTGATGCTAACAGCAGGTTTGACAGATTTAACATCTATCTTTGTAAAGATAGGCATTAAGTCATTAACATTATCCCTAACAGGCATGGGAAGATAATCCTTAGGAGGTGGGACTTGATGAAAACCAAGTCCAGCCTTACTTTTGGTATCGGTCCTCTGTGCCTGTAGGATTTCATCAAAGACTAGAGAGGAGACCGAAAAGTTTGAAAGCTTTTTCTTTAAATTTAGAACCTCAGTTTGAGATTCAACAAGTTCTTTTTTAACAGATGATAGTACATCAACATAGCTACCAATTTCATCTTGTTGTTCAAAAATTTTAGCTTTCAATTCCTTTTTCTCTTCTAAAACAGCTTTTAACTTTAAACCACTTGCCTTATCACTGTTTCTTAACATGTCATTTGTTTCATTTAAATTTTCAATAGCAGTGTTAAGGCGTTTGGTATCCTCTCTATACCTGTTTAGTTGGTTAGTCAATTTAATGCACGAAATACATGATAAAGGTCCTTTTTGCATCATCCTCATCTGGATCAGACCATTCCCAAGCATTGTTAGAAAGCAGCAGTGCAGCGGAAACCATTGCCTTCTCATCATTTTTGGTCTTATCAGTTGAGTTGTACTGAGAAGGTTTAGATAGGCCAGAAGGTGGGTTCTTCTTGCGGTCACATTCACGAGCAAAGTGTCCATAGTTATGACACTGGTAGCATTTCACCTTGCTCTTGTTAAAACCCAGACCCTTCTCTTCCGAATCAGTGACATTCTTCCTTCCAGTTTTCTTCAAGAAGTTCTTGACTCTTCTTGTGAGCATAGCCATGCTCTACTTCAAGTCCATACGCTCAAGCTCTTCTTGATCAATTTGACTGAAATCTTCTTCAGTCAGATCCACAGTGCTGTTCTTGTTGGATAGGAAGTCATCATAAGCCGACAAGAAAGCTGTAAAAACAACTGCATGTTCTTTAGCAACTGCAGGAGATGCACCTTTGAAGTTTGAATAAGCACCACTCCCACTTGAAGAGTTGATGGTGGGATATCCAAATCCACCAGATGTATTTGGGGCACCAGAACTACCAGAACCTTCAGAGAAAAATGCAGAACTAGCAGCTTGAGTCACTGCAGCAGGAACATCCACACCATATAACTTCGGGTTCTGAAGGTGTGCAGTAGCTTTGGTTTCCTTTTTCTGCATATCTAAGAGATCAGCAGCAATCTGTCCAACCAAATCATCTAGCTCCATGTCCATAATGTTTTCATCTTTTTCCATCAGCAGCACTCGTGTATTCCACTTTTTAGGTAAGGAACCCAAAAGCTTCTTGTTAACATCAGTTTTGTCGAGATTTACACCTCCCTCGACTAATTCACTAACAAGCTGTGAATATCTACTGCACATATCTTCAAGAGATTCAGTAGGCAGCATGTCAAAGACTTCAAACTGTTTCTTGACTAGATCCAGTTTGTTCTGTTTGTACTGATCACTGCCACCACATTTCTTTTCAAAAGCAATCCATAAATCATACGCAGTTTTGTGGTGGCGAAGTTGTCGGAGAATCTGTTGAGGTAAAGCCATGGTAATAGCAGAGTAAGTCTTCTTTTCAGTGTCAAAAGCCTTACGTTCCTCAGGAGTCATAGACTTAATGGATTTTTCAGGAATAGGTCCATCAAAGATACCGGTCCTCTCGGGGCGTTCATATCTTTCTTCCATATAAATTAGCATTTCAGGATCGTTGAAAGATACAAATGCTTCAAATCTCTGACGCCAATCCGAGTAATTCATTCCATTTGTATACATAGGTGGTTTATTTGTTGAACCCACCTCACTATTATGTTTTAACAAAGCCCCAACTTGTTGAATAGATGCTGATGCAGAAGACGTCATCGTAACGGGCTCTAAAGACTTTTCAAAAAGTTTCTAAAACTGGAGTCAGCGACACAACTGTTGTGTCGCAGCTTGTGTCGCAGAAGATCTTACAGCGACAAATATATTGTGTCGCAAGATATCTGTGGCGCATACCTTGTGTCGCAAAACAAGTATGTCGCAACTTTATGTCACAAATGTTAAGGTCGCTAAAACCCTATTAGCGACACAAATTTATGTCGCAGACTTGTGTCGCAAAACGGCGCTGTCAGACCCCAGAAAACTGAAAAACGAAAAATTTCGAAACCTAATAATTTTTTAATGAAAAACTTCGTAAAAGCTTAGTTTTTTAGGCTTAAAAACTCCAAGTTTCAGCTCCAAAACACTTATAATGAAAATCAAACACCAAAATAGATGTTAAATAATCAAAATATGTATTAAAAACTTACCTAAACGATTTGATACCACCAAAATCCTTAGATTATGGCTCTGATACCAATTGTAGATCCCTTAGGATGGATCTTTTAATCAAATCGAATGGTGGAGACAAACACAAACACAAAGAATATAAAGCTTAGAACAATGAAGTGCAAATCAATAATAATACTTTATATTTCTTTCTCAATAAAATAAGCAGCCAAAAACAGAGAATAAGTGTGTGTGAAAATCCCCAAAAAGTCTCTTTCTAAAACCCTAACATTTGGGTATTTATACTAAACAAACTGGCCGGATTATGCGACACAAGCCTTGTGTCGCATAGATCACTATTGCGACATAATACTTGTGTCGCAACTACAACTAATGCGACACAAGGCTTGTGTCGCATAACACAGAAAATGTAATTCTAACTAACTCAATTACATTAACAAACACATTACAGACTTGACCAACTGACAGACACACTAAGATGCATCAACAAACTTTGACCAGGTTGGGTTTAAAAGGGTTTGACCAAGTCAATACCCTCCCCATTTCAAAACCATTCGAACTTGCACCCCCTTTGAACTTACGGAACTCTTCGAACTTTTGTCACTGTTGCACTCTTCGAACCTAAGATCATTCAATTGATCTTTGTTTGTATTTTTCATTTGTTTAAAATCATCTGTTCAATCTTACGCATCTAAGTAAGTACCAAATTCAAAGATTCATCCATTAAACATCTAAAAATTAGGATTATATTAGGTTTTATTAAAAAAAACTTAGATAAAATCAAAATTTTGGTTGTGTTAAAGCCATGTTCATACTATATTCACGCTGCGTGATGATCATCATCAATGGATTAGTACTGAATTTACCTGCGGTCGACCCAGTAGTGTATCTTTCCACAGTTGACAAAAAGATTTTTGTTCATTGCCTTAACCACAGCAGCAGGGGACAGGCGGCTGACTGCCCTTAGGCTACTCCACTCTTTGGGGCCGTTCTTAATGCTAATTATATGGCACCACCGAATGACGGTTGGTGAGATGAGCCACAGCCCCAAGTAGCGGCTGAAAACTTATTCTAGAACCACCTCCTGTTGCTGCTTCTTATACACCGCAAGAGGTTGTTGAGGACATACTTAACCAACTAGAGCAACCCCAGGCGGGCGATAGGATTAATCCTGATATTGCTGAAATTGTTGTTGCTGATGTTCTTCAATGGGATAAAGGCACAGATGTTATTACGGAAGTGGATGCGTTTCCAACTGATCCACAAGCTGACATTGAGCAGAATTTAGAATAGATTGATCAATATCCAATAGGTGTCGATGATGAAATGCGATCGATGGATGATGTGATGAAAAGTTTGGCACATGGTGGTGAAGAGACCGAGAGCAAGAATGACATTGATGATGACGATGACACTCCACCATTGGATGTCTATCGGTCGAAGGTATTTGGAATTCGCTCCGGGGCTCGTTCTACTAAAGCCAAGGGTAAACGAAAAGTTAATGAAGATGATGATTATATGCTTCGTGATGAAGCTGATGATGATGACGCCCCGTCACTTACTAGAACGTCCAAAAGAAGACGTGCTAGTGGGGTCTTTATTCGGGAGCTGCTTGATACACCTTCCACAATAACAACACCCACTAAAACAACCACAGTCACACCAGTTGTACCAGCCACCGCTCCACCTCCATCTCAAGCTACACCATCTCTCTCCACCCCAACAGTCAATCTTTCAGATCCAGAGAAGTTTATCTATCTTGACGGCCGGATCACAAATCTAATGACCATGGTTACGTCTTTGACTGAGCTAGTTGGAAGAGCAATGTCTGCGCAATGAGAAGTTAATCTTCAATTTGATGAAGCACGAGGCAGCTTAGGGGGAGAAGACTGGATGTAAGGAGGATGCGTTAAAGAAATAGCATGATGAAAACATAGACGATGATCCCAATGCACCGAAAAAGGTGAGCTGTCTAGCTCTTCAACTGGAAGACTTGGTATGCAAACTGCACAAGTTCAGGGGGGAGTCTAGTTAGAAAGCGGGTGGTAGTGGAACTAAACAAACTCCAGTGAATTTGACCGAGACAGACACGATTGAAGCACTTCTAAATTTGGATAAGTATGATAGTAGTGAGTAAGAGTTAGAGGAATGAGAGATCTAGGCTAAAGAGGTTGTAGAATTGAGGTCAGCTAATGAGATCATACCAGCTCTTGATGCTGATATTGATGAACATATTGTGACAAAGCAACATGTAACTGAAGTAGTCATGGAGAATGAAGCTAGAGAGAATATGATAGACAGAGAGGGATTATAATTCGTAAATGATGAAATTCCTGAAGGCGATTCAGATGCTGACAAAGAACCATCAAG
Organism: Logfia minima; assembly: GCA_963921325.1. Lineage (NCBI taxonomy): Eukaryota > Viridiplantae > Streptophyta > Magnoliopsida > Asterales > Asteraceae > Logfia > Logfia minima. Next base: position 23,818,101 of record OY992765.1, on the reverse strand, counting down.
AGCAGAGCTGAGAAATATGTGGTTTAAAAAGATAGAAAAGGAACAAGAGATTAAATATAAAGGAAATATCAAAGTCAGTTGATCGAGTGAGCTGAAAAAGGGCATCATAAGTTGGTTTTATGATAGCGAACTGAAGTTATTCATAATAAAGAGATATGATGAGATCCAGACTTGGAAAATAAATTAAAAGTGTTTAGCTCGCTGTCGAAGATTGAACTGAAGGAACTGGCTTGGATAGACTTAATCAATATTGGCAATGATCCTTACGCTCGAACATTAGAAAGAATTGTTAAGAGTGAATGAAGATCAAATAAGTTTGTTGATTTGAAGCCAAAGGTAGGAAAGCACATTCCGGACCTGACTAGGATAGATCCTATCACTAACAAGCCATAGATGAAAATGGTTTACAAACCGGTCAAGTGCTTGAAGAGCGTTCCTTTAAAGAAAATGCCACAGGATATTCTTGCCGAGCTAAAATGGTGGTATGTTGATAGTAAAACAGCAGAAGCAGTGATGGAAGATGTTGAAGGTAAAGAGTTGCTAAGAGTGTATGACAGTTTACATCCGGTAAACTTATCCAAGGATGATCTAATGAAGTTTCATGTAAACAAGATTCTCTATAGAGATAGCTAGAGACATGAAGGTAGAAGATATCAGAGAGTGATGAAGGTTTGTGTTGAAAGATGGTTGTGGGCAGGCAGTCAACTGAGTTGAAAAAGAATCAAGATTGAAGACCAATAAGAAGACAACTAAAGCTATTGTCAATGGGGAGTCTGATGGTACATCTTGTGTGAAAACAACGTCTAGTTTGTAATATGTCGTTTTTGATTATCATTGTAATTATAATCTTTTGTGTTATAAGTATGTAAGTTCATACGAACTTAGATGTAGGTACGAACTTAGCCAAGTTCGTATGGGCCTCATAGTAAACAAGTTCGTATGGGCCTCATAGTAGACAAGTTCGTATGGTCCAGCCCGTACGAACTTATGTCTTATATAATCATAGCTTCGTACGTTCGAAGCTGATAGTTTTTTAAGTAATTCGTTTAAGTCAGAGCAGAGAGCAAGTTTGAATATTTCTTAGTGTTTTGTCTTAGTTTGAATGTAACCGAGTTTATGATCAATAAAGCTTAATTTGTGATCTTTACATATTCATTGTAACTTGTTTATTATTGTTGTGTGTATTTGAGGATATCGCACTCAAATATATTGTTTACCTCGTTGATCCAACACCATAGGAACCTACATCAGACAACAAAGATCATCAGATTTGTTGCATATTCTTTTGTGATGATTCACCAACTCTCGGGCATTTAAAACTTGTCCAAAAGACATCTCCAACATTCTACAACATGTACAAACCTGCAAAGATGGTCGTGTAATGAACCGCTGACAAGAAGTACAACCATGTTATCATTTTTAGCCGTATACATAGGAAGTATACTCAGAATTCTACAATGAAAATGTAGATTTGTGAAGGCTCCTGAATGGTTGAAGATGATACAAGAAATGTTCTCCTTCAACTATAAATTGACGACCCCAATTGTGGAGATAAGTGTAAATTTAGAGCAAGTTGAGAGTAATGGAGTTAGTGATTCAAGCATATATGTGTAACCAGCTTTAGAGTGTGTTCTCTAATTGATAGTGAGAATCCTAACCTATATTCAACACTTAGTGATTTCGCATCGCTAAAGTAACTTTGTGACAACCGTCAAAAATCTCAGGTCATTCCTGCACTTGAAATTCTAGAATCTCAAATTCATTTTATAGCATTCGTAAAATTTTATCGGTCATTCTAAATTACAACTCCTTAAGCGTACTGTAACTATGGAATGTCTTAGAGATTCCTTAGCGAACCCTAGGTCCATGAGAATTATTTAATTAGGTTATAAAGTGCCAAGAAAAACAAAGGAAATTATATTCCATGGCTTATCACAAAATATTGTCTTATCGGAATTAATTAAAATTCTGTAACTACGTAAATGAAGCTCGACACCAACAAATTAATACTCGAACATCTAAATTAAACAATCTAAATATAATTTAAAGTATTCAGAAACTAAGAACGTCAATTTTTATAACTCACTAAAACATCACAAATTAAACCTTATATTATACAAAAACTTATACACCTTTAATACAAATTAATATATAACATATAAAATATATGTTATACAAGTTAATTAAACCAAGAAAAAACAAATTTCCCTCCCCCAAAAATTCGGCCAAACCCCTTCCCCCTTCTTACACCCATTCATTTTCCAACTTTTTAATACACTTTAACACTCTTAATCATTTCCTTGTGTTAGATATATAAATAGAATTTGCATTTACATAGTACCTATCTTAACACAAAAATAAAAAGTTATTATTCTACATTAATAATAAATTGAGTTTGTTACCTAACTCGATATAAAAGTAAAAATACGTTGCCAATCCGTAACATTAACCGCTTTATTAACAACAAAAACTTGATCAAATTTGATGCTCATATCAACTCATGCAATTTAGGAAAAACTTAACAAAAGAATCCATCAGACACTTAGAGTAACCACAAAAGCTAAAATATATGGTTCAGAAATTCTTTAGTCTTCATTTATACAATATAAAAGTATTGAATTCATAACTTTTACAATGTTTAAAATCTGAAATATAACACTTTCATCTGTTAATACCATAGTATTTATTTTGAAAACAACAGACCATAGTAAGTGGCTTATTCTTGTACTAATTATTTTGAAGTAAATATCACCTCCCTTATATTTTTAAAAAAATTCACTTCAATTTTATTTTAAGTTTTCTTAGAGGTAAATATTCAGAATCATCAAAATATATATATAAATTTGTCACAAATACACCTTGATCAGTGATTGTTAGATCATCTCAATATACACTTGTATGTTAATAGTCCGCGTAAAATACTTTTCAATTTATATATGGTGTAAATTTTTATGCAATTTTTTTAACATTATGTACCAATGTGTATATAACACCAAACATTAAATTGAGTGTTTTAAAGTTTCATTCAACTTTTTTTAGTAATATGATTTAGAATAATCTTATGTAATAACAATTATTAAAGAGACCTATTGGTAAGACTCATAATTTTCTTATAAGAAGCTTTTTTTTTTCTTTTTCTTAATATCATTAAGTAAACATCTTGGGTGATATTAACTAAACATCTTGGGACCCATTGTTGTGACCAATCAAGAGAATTTTTCGGTTACACCGCGTACATGATAACTGAATCAGAAAAAGAGCATACTACGTTTATAATCTTATATGACTAAATCTACACATAATACTCTCTATATGATTAAAGTTATCCTATTGAATTGAAATATAAAAAATGAGGACAAAATGAAGAAAGATTCTAACATGTAAGTATAGTTAGACTCATGAGCAACCTCTAGTACAAAGCCATGAATAAGTACAATTCTTTGTGAGAATTCGTCTAAATGTGTATCGACGTATGTCCGCCAAAACGTTTTTGTAATAAAAAATTGTTTTAATGGTTTGTTTAGATTATGTTAGTACATGTCTATGATCATGCTAAAGTAAATAAAGATAAAAGTTACAGATTCATTATGAGTCAAAGAAATCACTTCATTCACAATAGTGTCGACTTAATTAGGTAATATAATCATCCTAAAAGGCATTGAAACAACAAAACTAATGATGTTCCAAAAACATGAAATAAAACTGCAAGTCTATTAAAATAATCTTAAGTTCTAATGCATCATTCTTACGCAAGGTGGTATATCAATAATTAATAATAATAATCTTCTAAGATATCTTAAACTTAAATAGAAAAGCAAATTGGAGTGGACAGTCCCAGTGTTGATTTTATCCTATTTGTCCTTGAAAAATGTTTTTGTGGATTGCATGCAAAAAGCTTGGGCCAAGGATGGGAAATGTTGGGCCACCAAGGTAATGGGCCTAGATTATATTTGTAATTAACTTAAGATGAGTTTAAGGGAAACACACGATTTTATCGTTATCGAAAAGTCTAAAGGACTTACCGGTTAAATTATGAAACCGTATAAAAGGTAATTTATTTACAAATTTACATTTTAAAATTCACCAAGCGTTACTTAAAAATTGGAAATCTCCTTATTTGCTACTTTTAATCAGTACTATAACTCTCCTAAATCAGATTATTTAGGCCTAACCAACCATGTTGGTATCTTTTTTCAGCTCAACTCGTTCAAAGTCAATATATAAGTTCAGATAATTTTATTATAAAAATCAATTGTTGATAGTGAGAGTAGCTAATAAATATGTATAAATTTGTTATTTCTTTATTATTCCGATGTGTTATATGAGTTTACACTCAACAAACTATGAACTAACAATATGGCATCTATTTCTCTGCTAAAATATTTTGAAGTTTCTAACCCGCTTTAATTTGGTTTGGTCTAGTTTTGAGTCGATACGCAAAACATATCAATTCCTATAATTCGCTAGCTAGTATTAAAAATAGGGTAACCAAACCTTTAGCAACTTTATAAAACCATCGATATGAAATAGGTAAATTGTGTAACATAGAGTATATGAACAAATTTTTGAACCTACAAGCTTATTTCCCGTACCAACATAAACCATACCATAGACATAAAAGGTGTGGTATTTGTTAATATCAGTTTTCTCAATTATTATAAGAGCATTCCATGAACTTCAAAACATATATAATAAGTAATTTCTGTATTCAATTAAATTTTAAATAAATGAAATAACAACTCAAAAAACAAAGTGAAAAATCATATTTGACACGTCATCCTCCGAATCATCCGTCACACGAGTGGTTTGCACGTTGAAGTAATAGGGTCCCACATAGCCGGCAACAAATATTTACGCCCCTTCACACCATTAGCATTATAGCTAACTTTTGTCTTTTTATCCACCAAAACATTTCCCGGATACCCTGGAAACGCACCCGACCCAAATATCCCGGTGCAAGCAGTAACCGCTTCCAATGGAGCACTAGCCGGACCCTGAAAATACCCGCTATCAAAAGGGTTGGTCACTGTCCCAGCCAAAACCGTCGCTATGTTAATCACCATACCATCGATACCAATGTCCCCGTTGGGGGCACTCAATGGGGGAATTTTTGGCCCAAACGTTGGGACCTCAAATGGCCACGCACATTGATCAGGACATTGAGTTGCCGAGTTACCAATCCATCCATAGGCAAAATTATGACCCTTGTTAATACGGGTTGATCCATGGGTCCCACACCGGTTCATGCAAAAACCGGTGACATAGACATCCGCGGATGTTAATACTAAACTAATTTCATTAGCCCCTTTATTTTTAGAAGCTAATGAAATGAGGTTAATATCTTTAAGTGATTTCCCAAGTGAGTATTTTTCGTCGACTATTTGTTTACCTAAGTGGATATTTCGTGGGCCCCCTTTGTAATTCGACGTGGTTTGCCACCATGATGAGGTGGAGGGCGAAAGTGGGAGGTTGGTGTTTAGCGAGCTGATGAAATCGGTGATTATTGTTTTTTGGGCAGGTGAGAAGTGGCCGTACCATAAAAGGTTAATGGAAATGTTGCCTTTGAGGATTGATCCTTTGTGGTATTTTAGAACGGTGGTTGGTGTTTGTACGAGAGCGAGTTTTCGTGGGATTGTGCCGGAGATTGGGTAAATTACGGTGGATATAATGAAGAGAATTGAAGCTAAACATGTGAGAGTTGTTTGCATGGTGTTTGATTTGAAGAAATATAATGTTAAATTGTTGTGTTTGTTTGATTGGAAGAAATGTGTGTGTTTTGGGGGGTATTTATGTTGTTTAGGTTTTAAGGGAAACTAGGAGTGGGGTGCATGTATAAAAGAAGTGGAAAACGCGTTTGACTGACTTCTGGTGGGGGAATGTACGCATCAACAATTTGCATGCATATGATTATTTTTCGAAATTTGTTGGTGAGTTATTTATTTAAATTAATTGTACATATGTAAAATAAAACTTTACAAATGTATGTTTTATGTTTTAGGGGCCTTAAAGTATATTTATTCCCTTGATTATTCAAACATATGTACGTTTCGTTTTGATTTTTTAATATGGTATTACACTTGAGATGTTTAAATGCAACCAAGTCTACTATAGTACTAGCTAGCTAGCTACTTTCATTCAACTAGTAAACTTGATTTTAGTTAAACCATACACAAATATCTTAATGATGATGATGTGTAACGATTAAAGGATGATGTAATAAAATAGATAAAAAGAACATGTACGTTATCAAGGATTTTGAAATTCAATAGTTGTACAAAATAATTATTTCAAACTTCTAACCAAATTCTAGTGGTTGGGGAAATAAAACCTTCATAAAATCACCACTAAAACTTCACCTAATGTATGATATGGTATTTATACTAAGCTACATGTCAATGGGTAGTTATTTGACCAGGCTGTATGTTATAAGTAGACCTACTATTGGATGCATAATTATATAGCGGTACATCATATCAATGCATATATTCGAAAGAATTATATCTTATCTTAATCCTATTTTAGTCTTAACCCTAATAATATTAATGAAAAGCACTTTAATTTGATAATATACAAATGTCAAAGTGGTATAAGAATAAATTATAACAATTGTAATACATTATTAATAAATAATCAACATATTTTTTCCAACATTGTAGTAAAAACCAAGTGTATACTCTATATATATGAGCTTCAAGGTGTATTTATCAACAATTTTATAAGCCTATTATTGTTTATACACTATATAAACTCGTATTTTTAACGTGTCACACACATACGCGAAGCGTTAAATCTAAAGTACTATAGAGTATAAAACTAAAATTGAACATTATATTTTAAAATTGTTAAGTTAAATTAATACACATGCATCATAAATTAGATAAAAAGATAAATTAAGATGGAGTTGAGTATAAAAAGGGGGGGAAATTCTGTGGCGATGGTCCCTGGCGGGGCAATCCGCAATGATAAAAGAAGACAGCTGGTTAAGTTCAACAAAAACGGTGCGGTTTTTGGTCAGCCCACTATTTTGGGAATAAAGTGCCCCAAAGTAGCTACCGACCCACTTCTTCAAATTTTCAATTAATTATCCTAATATACTTTCTGATAATATACAATATCACAAACTATTACGAATTACCTAAATATCAATTACGATATATTAACAAACTAAACTGTTTACCTATCATTAAAGAAGTCCAATGGTTAGTGTCCTGAGAAGACCAAGAAAATTGTCGCACGAAATAACCCGCTTTAACCGTATACATACAAATAAAAATACTCGTTCTCTCCGAATAACTTAAACATTGAAACTTTATCTATTTACCCGTTTAACTAACTAAACCATTAATATCGTAAATGAAAATAGTGAATTTTTTCTGTCATACTTACAATTTTGATGGCTTATTAATTACTCGTATTTGTATTCATATATCAGCTAACTCGTGTTACCGAGGCGAATGGTCACATCTATGACAAATTTTGTTGAGTAACAATTTAAAATTTTTAAATATAAGTACGTGTTTTTTGGTTGGTTCATAGGAGACGACAGCTAATGGTCTCAGACAATATTAAAGGTGTGGGTGGTATTTGGTAAGCCACTTTCTGCGCGCGGCCTTAACAAAGTCAATCAAACCTCACTTCTGCTACTCACTTATTTCATTAAAATTAAATAATAAAATAATATATATTATTGTTATTGTTGTTATTATGAACTTTTTTATTGCAAATTTCATGTTTGAACTTGGTATGGAAATATTGTTCATCTTGATTTGGGTTCTTTCAGGACACTAATTCACGCAAATACAATAAATAAAATTATTTAATAAATCGAAAAGTTGAAACTTGTTTCAGACAGCTGGACAAGTGTAACCCATAAGTTATGTATCAATTCTACACGCGTTATTTATGAAAACTTAAAAGTAAGTGCTCTTTAATTTGTTGCTTTTTGGTTCCATTTAAGTGCGGATTATTTTCGAAAACACGGAAAGGGTGGGCACACACTACTAGTAACATAACAACATGGTGAGTGATATTGACCTACCGATCACTGGATGCGTGGTCGGTCTTTAAGCACTCGAGTAGACCCTTCATTGTTAAGGTTATTGACTGGTGTTTTGTTGGAGGTTTTTCAAATCTATATGTTAGAAATTTATGTTGTCATGAACCGGGGGGGGGGGGCAATTGACTGGATATATTTCTACAATCGTATAAAAAGCACGTTACAAAAGTAATATTTTGACAATTGATTTTCTGGTTATCACGAAATTCTGGCATGAAATTCTGGCATAGATTATCCTGTTTGATTTCATCTACAAATGTACCAAAGAAAAAGTTTAAATGAGGCATAGATTATTTTGGCGTAGTATTTGTTACATCGAGTTTTGGAGTTTCGTAAATTGAGAGTTTTTTCTTGAAGCAACATGGTAAATCAACCCAAAATTATGGCAGTATGAACTAAACTGAACTTAAAACTTATTACGTTTGATTTCATCTACAACTAGGAACACATCATTCAGATTTAGTGTTCTCAAGTTCATAAGCCAATGTGAAATTAACAAGGATCATGATTTTTTATTGTAGCTTCTCACAAGTTCTTCTTTCTTGAAGTTTCGGCATTTTTATTACTCCTTAATCTATGAGTATAATGAATTCTATTGTGTTTATAGATCCTTTCAAAAGTTTACATTATTAAGAAAAATGAGAAGATACAAGTATAAAGTTTAATAAATACATTTGTAATGGAAGAATTTGTTAAAATAATAAGTTGTTACTGTACAATCTTAGCTTGCTAAGTAAAACATTCTAACTTAATTTGTTTAGTGCAGATTTATAAATACAGAAACTTGTTTAAGGACTTGCTGATACAAGCTTGGAGTATATTAGTGACAGAAGTGGAAAAGAAGAAAGTTTGTGATCCAGAATAAAGAAGAGAAGATACAAGGGCTAGAGTGTAAATATTGAGATATTAGGAAAATATACAATGTTACATATTTTCTGTTATTAATGATCATATAGAAAATATCTCATCTCTTTCTCTCTAATCGATGTTCCACATGCCTAGATTAGGGTTTTCTTCCATTCTTGTAGATCTTATTTCGTCTTGTATTTCTTATTAATACTGTTATTGTATAACTCTATCAACAACATCTTGTAGTCATTTTCTTCTATCTCGGTTTTATCTGAGAATCTCTGAGGTTGTGATTCATTACATCACAGTCGTGTTTTTGTATTCTTTTGTCTATAATAATTACATATTCATATATTTCTTCATGGTATCAAAGTCAACCAGGCTTGATATCACTTATTGAACAGATTAAGGGTTCTTTGAATCGCGATTTGAAATTTAGGGTTTCTTATTCAAAGATTTGGGGTTATTCAACTAATCTGTTGTTTTATAATCTCATCAGGCTAGTTCCTGGGTCTATACTTCTATTTCAAGGTTTATTTTGTGTTGATTTAGGGTTTGAACCCTAAGTTGGTATACTTTGGGGATTTTTTTGTAACTTCTTGGTCTCTTGGTGCTTATACTTCCATTGTGCATAATCTGTCAAGAACGATTGACATATACTACCAGCAGGAGACCCCACCGTAATATCTCTTTTAACCTACCCTTCTACTGTAGCAATTGAAACTGTTGTTAGAGGGGTCTAGCAACAGAGGATATTAGCCTATAGGTTAGGATCAAAGTGCTTCTTTATTCCTTGTTATTTCTTGAATTAATTGATACTTGCAATCTGTTTACTGTATCTGTTTTTTATCTTATTGTTCATAACTGTTCACTAACTTTTTCTTGGTAGAAGAGAGAAGAGTTAGCTATCCGTGACCAATCACCAATTGAGTGATCTGGAATCCCGTCACTGGCTAACTGTTCTTTAGGAAACTCTGTGGTGTGAGTGGGTTATCTGCTGTAATTGAAATATATCTGCTCTTGTTTTATGTGTTGAAATCTGTGTGAATCTGTGTTGAATCTAGTGAAATAAACTCTTTAAATAATGTCTGAATCTAGTGATAAAAGTGGTCTTAGTACTAGTGAAACACTTATTAGTAAACTAGACTTTGGTGATCATTTGTATCTCCATCCAAGTGATATTAGTAGCACTCCAATTGTTACTCAAAAATTGCTTGGAACTAAGAATTTCAAAGTTTGGTCTTGTGCTATGATCTTAGCACTTGAAACCAAAAATAAAATTGGTTTTATAGATGAAAATTGTGAAAAATCTAAAGATGATGAGGTGCTATCAAAACAGTGGGACATATGTAATTCTGTTGTATTATTATGGATTTTGGGTTCAGTCTCAGAAGAACTTTACATGGGTCAAATTTTTTCAAAAATAGCTTCCGAGGTCTGGAAAGAACTAAAAGAAACCTATGATAAAGTTGACGGTTCTGTGGTTTTCAATTTACATCATAAAATTAATTCTCTAACACAAAATGGGTCATCATTATCTGAATATTATCACAAGTTGAATTCTCTTTGGAAGCAATATGATGCAATGGTAAAATTACCGAATTGTAGTTGTAATGCTTCCAAGGAAGTGCAGGATTATGGTCACATGCTAAAATTAATGCAGTTTTTAATGGGGCTTGATGATACTTATCAACAAGTTAGAAGTATTTTATTAACAAATGATCCATTACCTACCATTAAAACTGCATATGGAATTCTGTCTAGGGAAGAATCACATAGATCCTCTTCCAATTCTGTTCCAAATAAAACACAGGCTTCATCTTTTGCATCAAAAACTTCTTCAAGCACTGTCTGTACCTTTAATAATGTTTCAAACAATAATAATAGTGTTAGGAATGGTAGAGGCCCTAATCCAAACTTAAAGTGTACTCATTGCAATAAAATTGGTCATACAATTGATAGGTGTTATGCAATTGTTGGATATCCCCCCAATTCTAAAGGAAGGATGTCCAATAATAAAATTAACACTAATTCTGCTTCTTCTTTTTGGACTAATAATTCTTGTAATAAGCCATATGCTAGCAATAATGCTATTGCAGAAGTTACTGGTCAAGGGTCTTCCCCATTTACTGAGGATCAAATCACAAAATTACTTGCTCTTATAACCAATAAGTGTTCTACTGGAGATCCAAGAGCCAATATGGCAGGTATGGGCCCATTTTTTAAACCTAAACCATCTTGGATTATAGATTCTGGAGCAAACCAACATTATATTACATTAGAAAAAAATCTTTCCAATGTAGTCAATGTTTATGATTTAAACTTGTATGTTGAACATCCAAATGGTTCAATGGCTAAGATTGAAAAAATAGGGGACTGTTCTGTTAGTCCAAATATAACTTTATTTGATGTATTGGTTGTTCCTGAATATATGGTTAATCTAATGTCAGTTCATAAACTAGCAAGAGACAGTAAAAAATTAATTTGTTTTGATGAGACCAACTGTTATATTCAAGACTTACCCAACAAGGGTGTTATGGGAAAGACTCTGGGGATTGGTAATGTGCAAGGGGGCTTGTATATTCTTGATGAGCAATCTTTGTGTGGTAATTCTACTACTTGCTTTAATGCTAATGTATGCTATTCTTCAAAACATTTTTATCAAAGTAACCTTGAGGAAGAGTCATATAAACTTCCTCATCTAGATCACCATATAGAAAAGCATTATTAATGTCTAGTTGATAAAGAATCCAACCACTATTAACTGCTATACTTATAACAATCCTTACTGTTACCATTTTCACCACTGGTAAAAAGGTTTCATCATCGTCAACTCCCTCAGTTTGACTATATCCTTTGGCCACCAACCTAGCCTTATATCTCTCAATCTCTCCTGTAGACTTATACTTGATTTTATATACTTACTTACACCCAATAGGCTTTCTATTGGGTGGAATTTCAGTTGAAACCCATGTTTTATTTCTGTTTAATGCCTTCATTTCTTCATTCATTGCATCAACCCAATTAGCATCGTTTGATGTGTAACACCCACATATTATTTATTTATTATTATTATTATTTATTTATTTATTTTTTTTTTTTGACATTTCATTCAACGAAGTAAATAACACTTTTCATATACATATAAACAATACAATGTTTACAATTATTACAAACGTGAGTTTTCCCTTTTCAAAAGACTCCCTCAATATCCAAGCATGATTTAACGGGAGTAAACACTTACTACTAGCAATAGTAAGCACACCACTACTCACACTGCGACTCCTTCCCAAGACCCTCTTTCCCCTTACTCGACCCACCTGTATTAAACAACAACAATAGAATGGGTAAACACACAAGCTTAGTAAGTAACATAATCACATCAACAATTTAAAATAAGAATCTCATAAAACACTGTAATCATTTGTAATCACTTTGCCCAATTAAGGCTTACAATCACACTGTTAGACCGTTTATGATCACTCAGCATAAAGAGGGCCGATAATAATACCGCTAAGCCATTTATGACCACTCTGCATAAAGAGGGCTGATATCAACACGGCTAAGCCATTTATGATCACTCAACATAAAGAGGGCTAATATTCACACGGCTAAGTCATTTATGATCACTCAGCATAAAGAGGGCTAATATCAACACGGCTAAGCCATTTATGATCACTTAGCATAAAGAGGGCTAATATTCACACGGCTATGCCATTTATGATCACTCATCATAAAGAGGGCTAATATTCACACGGTAAGCCATTTATGATCACTCAGCATAAAGAGGGCTAATAACAACACTTTAATTACTGAATTAATACAGTACACTCAAGTACTCTCGTAATATGGATATTCTCATTCAATTTATATCCTTCTATTACTTACCTCGGAAGTTATGCAATTGTGTTGATCTCTGATACCTCATGACGGAACACTTGTCTGTACACAAACAGATATAATTAAACTATTTTTAACACTTGGTCATACATATTGAAATCAATCATGCGACAATTCCAATTGTCGCAGTCTCAAGTCGCGGTTTCATGCGACAATCGCCTGATTGTCGCTAAATCAAAGGCGGTCAATGCGACAGTCATCAGACTGTCGCACGACGAACAGTCCAGGTTCCGAAATCCGATTTTTCACATGTTTTAAGCTCGATTTAGCCACTTTGTTCCGTTCAGATCACGTAATATTGTTCACAACACTTAATCAATCGAAAGCTTACCTCGAATTGATGTCAAAACACTTTAATTCTTGCTCTCTCTATCCTCTTTCTTTCTCTCTCTAAAACACATACACAGAACCTGTTTTTTTTTTTTGTGTGGAAATGTTTTTTAACGTGTTTGAACGAAATATACATATTTATACATCATTAATTACACTCAAGCTCCTCAATTTCTTTCTTTCAGCTCCGTCCTACGACAGTTCCTGACTGTCGCAGGCCTCAAACTATCGCTACCTGCGACAGTCTCAACTGTCGCAAGATCAGGATGTTACATGTTGCTTCAAAATATGTTCTAGGTTCTACAGACTTATTTAACATAGAAGTAAAACACATATTCTCAGAATTTAACTTAGAATAGTTAACCACTTTCTCAATCCCATACTTAACATTTCCTTTTAGAACATAGTCATTAAACCTTTTTGGTAAAATAGAATCTCTTGCAGATCTTTTAAGACTAGATGATGCAAATGCATCATCACCCTCAGATACTAATTTCGTAACTACAGTAGCACTAGGCACTGTAGTATCATCAAGTGTAGCACCACTACCATCTACATTTGCAACATGTGTAGAACTACCGGGTAAGTCATCATGATAACTACCAACAGACACATTTGAATCCCTACCATTATTATGAATGTCAGCAAACCCAATGTGCCCGGTAGAACCTTCATCAACATTGTCAGATATAGAGGCAGAAGTACTTCCATTATTTTCTGAACTATTTCTATCATCACAAGGTTTCTTAGAAACATTTTCATTTTCATTTAGCAACACAGTATCAAAGAACTTTAACTGATCAGTTTCTATGCAGTTTGAAGTTTTGTCCTCTAAAGACATTTTGAAAGGAAATACATGTTCATAGAATTTAACATCTCTTGAAAACATAGTGGTTTTAGATTCCAGGTTATAAAGGTTATAACCTTTTTGTGAATTAGAATAACCAATGAACACACATTTCTCAGATCTAGAACCAAACTTATCATGTTAATTAAGTCTAGTAGCAAAACATAAACACCCAAAGACCCTCAAATGAGATAATGAAGGTGACTTACCATACACCATCTCATAAGGAGACTTACCATTCAAAAAAGAAGAAGGAGTCATGTTGATTAAGTAAGTAGCAGTTGGCACACAATCACTATGTTTTAAAAGGAAATGTTAAGTATGGGATTGAGAAAGTAGTTAATTATTCTAAGTTAAATTCTGAGAATATGTGTTTTACTTCTATGTTAAAATAAGTCTGTAGAACCTAGAACATATTTTGAAGCATTGAATGATGCTAATTGGGTTGATGTAATGAATGAAGAAATGGAGGCATTAAACAGAAATAAAACATGGGTTTTAACTGATCTTCCACCCAATAGAAAGCCTATTGGGTGTAAGTGGGTATATAAAATCAAGTATAAGTCTACATGAGAGATTGAGAGATATAAGGTCAGGTTGGTGGCCAAAGGATATAGTCAAACTGAGGGAGTTGACTATGATGAAACCTTTTCACCAGTGGTGAAAATGGTAACAGTAAGGAGTGTTATAAGTATAGCAGCTAATAGTGGTTGGATTCTTTATCAACTAGACATTAATGCTTTTCTTTATGGTGATCTAGATGAGGAAGTTTATGACTCTTCCTCAAGGTTACTTTGATAAAAATGAAACAAAAGTGTGTAGACTTGTAAAATCTCTGTATGGTCTCAAACAAACTCCTAGGAAATGAAATGAGAAACTATGTACTTGTCTGTCAGAAATAGGTTTTGTGCAAAGTAAATGTGACTATTCCTTGTTCACTTTAACCAAGAGTGATATTTTCTTATTCTTTTAGTTTATGTGGATGACATTGTTCTGACAGGTAATTCTGTGACTAAGATTAATTTTGTTAAAGAGTTTTTGAGTACTAAGTTTATGATAAAAGACCTTGGTAAACTGAAATACTTTCTTGGCATAGAAGTAATTGATACTGATGTGGGATTGTGTTTGTCACAAAGAAAGTATTGTTTGGAATTGTTGCATGAATTTGGATTTTTGGGTTGTAAACCAGTGAGTACTCCAATTGAGACTAATGTTTCTGCATATAAAGGAGATAATGAATCTGTACTTGGTAATATTTCTGTTTATCAAACGTTAGTAGGAAAGCTTATATACATAACTGTTACTAGACCTGACATTAGCTATGTAGTTCATATATTGAGTCAATTTATGCATGCTCCTACTACTTCTCACTTGAAGTTGGCCTTCAGGGTGTTGAGGTATTTAAAAAAGAGTCCAGGTAAAGGGGTTAATTTTGCTAAAGGTATGAATCTTACTCTTACTGCTTTTGTTGATTCGGACTAGGGGAAGAACCTTGTGTCCAGGAAATCCATAACTGGGTTTTGCATTTTCATGGGATCCAGTTTGATTACCTGGAAAAGTAAGAAGCAGCCAACAGTGTCCAGGTCCTCTACTGAAGCAGAGTATAGGGCCATGGCTGCTATCACTTGTGAATTGCTTTGGATAGTGAATTTTATTTCTGAACTTAGACAGAAAAATGTGCTTCCTGTAACCATGTATTGTGATAATACTTCTGCAATACAAATTGCAGTCAATCCTGTTCATCATGAAAAATCAAAACACTTTGAGTTAGACTGGCATATTGTGAGGGAAAAAGTGAGCAGTGGTTTTCTAAAACCGATTAAAATTAGTTCTGAATTGAACACTGCTGACATATTTACTAAAGGGTTGACCACTGGTCAACATGACTTCCTTTGTGACAAGTTGGGTTTGTTAGACATATTTGCAAGTTAAGATTGTGATGGTGTGTTAAAATAATAAGTTGTTATTGTACAATCTTACCTTGCTAAATAAAACACTCTAACTTAATTTGTTTAGTGCAGATTTATAAAGACATAAACTTGTTTAAGGACTTGTTGATACAAGCTTGGAGTATATTAGTGACAGAAGTGGAAAAGAAGAAAGTTTGTGATCCAGAATAAAGAAGAGAAGATACAAGGGCTAGAGTGTAAATATTGAGATATTAGGAAAATATATAATGTTACATATTTTCTGTTTTTAATGATCATATAAAAAATATCTCATCTCTTTCTCTCTTATCGATGTTCCACATGCCCATATTAGGGTTTTCTTCCATTCTTGTAGATCTTATTTCGTCTTGTATTTCTTATTAATACTGTTGTTGTATAACTCTATGAACAACATCTTGTAGTCATTTTCTTCTATCTAAGTTTTATCTGAGAATCTCTGAGGTTGTGATTCATTACATCATAATCGTGTTCTTGTATTCTTTTGTCTATAATAATTACAGATTCATATATTTCTTCAAAATTTTTATATAATCAAACAACGAAAAGAAAAGAAGGAAATACTAGAGACAAAGAATGTAAATGTATTAAAAGTAGAAGAGTTTGGAATAAGAGTAAAAATGTAACAATATAAAAGGAGCAACAAGTCAAAGAGATCGAACAAATGACCTCTTTATTTGGTGGAAAAGAATTTACCGCTTGGTTATGAGGCGAATACTCCAATCAATTCAGCTTAACAGATTTTAAACGTAGTTCAAAAAGTCCTTGTGGGCAGTTGCCCTCACTGCCAACATGCTAGTACCGCCATAGTAAGGTATTAACAAAACGAAAACCAATAATGTTTCTAGATGTCGTGTTCGTATTTCATATACTTAGATAACTCATCATTGAAAGTTATTGGCATTTGAAAGTCTACAAAAACGGTTTCCAATAATAAGGAGGTGCAAAATTACATAGCGTTGTATAAATAGTTCAACCCAAAAATTGCTAACTTTTCTAAAGCTCACGGAACTGAGTATGACGAACATAAGCAGACTTACCAACTTGAACCTTCAAGCTGCCAAAAAACTAATCGCAACTTGTAGCTATACCCTGCCATGTAGCCTAACACTGCCTTAGCAACTTTAACTCCTCACTTCCTAACTTTTATCCATTAAATTCATCATTGCAATAAAATATACAACACGGACATCAGAAGCGTACAAAATTGATCTTTTAACGCATATAATTTGATTAGAACTTATTTTAATACAAATTTATTTAGTGTGTATTCGAGTCGAAGGGTATTCACAATTTGAACATAACCGACTTGTCCAATCGAATAATTCGGATTGGACTAATTGGTTTAGATATTTGGTTTTTTGGATTTTGATTCCAAATCAAACAATTATTTAAGTTTTTT
The DNA here is from genome assembly GCA_963921325.1 of Logfia minima. NCBI lineage: Eukaryota > Viridiplantae > Streptophyta > Magnoliopsida > Asterales > Asteraceae > Logfia > Logfia minima. The sequence goes on along the minus strand of OY992765.1, from coordinate 23,800,771 downwards.
AATTGGTTTTGGTTACAATTGTAAAAATCGAATATTCCATATAAATCGAATTATAATATATTTTTGTTATATTATTCTAAATATGTAAACATTCAAATACGACTCGTTTGGTCAAAATACGGCTCAGGGAACCTTCTATATATATCAAACTCCTCCAATAACCAAAACACACCATTCCACACTATTCAATCTCATTTTCCTTCATATTTTAGTTTCTCACTCTAGTTTATAATTGATTAACTTTAATTAATAACTAACTAGAGAGTAATTAGAATTTAATTATTTATGTTAGTATCACGAATTCAAGTTTTTATTCAAAAACGTTCTTCGTACGCTCAGACTCAAGAATCCAAGTATTCGCTAATAATATTCTGCTCTAATTTTTCGGGTAATATTTTCTCCTTATACTTGCACCATGTTTATTATTATTCATGATTGTCTTGTATGTGAATTATTTATTGCCATGATTTGCAACTAGTTTGTTATTGTGATTTGTCGGAATGTAAACAATTAGAAGTAGTGATGACGATTAATTAAACTTTGTTTCATCTTAACCTTTATAACTTTAAACCTATTTTACGAATGGACCTTTCCAGTTATCCACGTGACTATAACCTAGATATTAGGAATTGATCAAGTCTAATTGAGGTAAGTTGTTATCTGTGTAAAGACTCAAAACATGATTAAGAAGCTACGAGACCACCGTGTAGTACATGGTAAGTCTTTACAAATTAAAAGAACCATGGAATCACCGTGTATCACTTAGTGGATTATCTAACATAAATATGATTGATGTAAGAAACAGTGTAATAACTGAAATTACATTGTGACTCACTAAAATGACTGGTCTGCAATAAAGCAATGCAAACATTGTAAATAATTCAGGGATGTGTAACTGTTTGAAAATGAGAGGTTTAGGTTACGACATATCATAAACGTACGAAAAAGAACCTAGCAAAGTAAGCAAAAGTCCAAGTAAGTTAGAATGCTTACAACCCTAAGTCTTACTTAATAGTTCAAGCCAACAAAGTTGAGTATCTGTTATATCTTGAAATAAAATGATCAACTCATTTTGGTGTTAAGAAATATCGAATCATTAATTACAGTCTGCTACTCTATTCATGCACCTAAGGTTACAACCTAGATGGGTCACTTATTCTACATAGAAACAGTGTTGGGAGTTGAGCAAACTTATTCGGTCAGTATCATGATAACCTAGTTCCTAGTGACATGCCACATTAGAATCTAGACTACTAATCTAGTAGGGCTCTAGTATTACACCAATTATTAGTTAATCCAGTGCTTTAAGAATACCCAGGTTTAACATGATCATCATCTTGAAAACCCTAAATGTGGTAATTTCGACAATCACATTCTACCTATATCTACTTCATCCTAAGTTATTTACTCTTTTATTTTATTTTCTTTATTAGAATTAGAAAATACCAAAATACCAAATCTACTGTAACACTCAAAAATTTATAGGTGATATTTTAATACGCGTAAATGTTTTATTTAATTAGTTGTGTAAATTACGTGTATTATTATTATTATTATTATTATTATTATTATTATTATTATTATCATTACTATTGATTGAGAAGTAACTAAGTTGTTTAAATGTTAAGTAGTAGGGTGTAATGTTAAGTAAGTGAGACTAGGAGGTTATAATTGTAAATACTTAAAATAAATCATTTATCTAATAAGCTCCAGAATAAATCCAGACATACATGTACAACCTTACACACACACACAAGTTCCTGTGGACTTAAAATTGTGAGAAAGAAGAAAAAAGAAAAGGAAATCAGCTTGCTAACATCAAATTGAACCTAGAGAAGTTATATTAACACTCTAATCTTCTTCCCTAAACCAATGTAAGTTTATGTTCTTGTTCTTTTGACCTAAAAGTTGAGTAGTTGGCGATTATGAGTAGAATTGATAGTAGTTGATGAAGTAATCCATGAATTATGCTCAATTGATGCTAGTAGTTGTTTATTGTTAGTGTTTTTTGATTTCAAACCATAAAATGGTGAAAAATTGGATGGAAGCTTACAATACCCAAACTAGAAAAGGTTAAATTCAGGTTTAACATGATAACCCATTAAATTGTTAGCTTAAAAGGGTTGTTTTGATGCTATTAGTTGAGGTTGAAGTGATATTGAAAGCACTTAGTTAGTAAAAGGATTCAAGAGCTTGACTGATGAACTTATGCAAGTTTGACTAAACTGTGCATATGTGGAGTAGTTATAAATTGATAGGTAAGAATAGTTGTATGAATGTTTATACATGCTTATTTTGTTGTTAAATTGGTTATATGGTATTGATAGGTGCTAAAGAAGTGGAGTTGGCAATTGATAAATCATCATCCTTATAACACCCCTCTTTCTATTTAAGAATATAATATTGATAAACTCGGAAGCATGAATTTAAAATACATTACCTTAGTATATATCAAACATTATACATAAACAGTTTACATTTTTCAATATTTACATTACATTCAAACTGTTTAAGACTACCAAAGGCGGGGTATTATAAAATTTCTCCAAACCAGGTTTATTACAAAAACCATATCAGAGTTCAAGAGCGCAGTCAAACATTCCCTTGATCAACCAATTACCTCCCGCACCCACAATAATCAAAACATATCCTGCAGGAAGTAAAATGAGGGGTTAGCACAAAGCTAAGTGAATAGATTCATCACACTCCATTCAACTTAGCATAACTAGCTAATTACACCAATAAAACGTAAACACACATAATTCAATGAGGATCGGTGGCTCTGGGGATATCATAATACCCGGGGATTCCCCCAAGAACACTTACCGTCAATCCGTATGGCCAATACAGAATAGACCGATAACTACTGGTTATTAAACACATACACAGGTCTCAAACACAACAAATGAATCAAAACCTGTGTAAAACACATAATAACCAGAAGTCCAACTACACGTTGACCTCAATAACATAGTACACATAGTTCACATATCACGTAGATCAATAATCAATAATCAAGACTAAACAGTCTAACACACATCTACGTTTACTTGTTGTAACCAAATAGTTACAACTAAATCAAATGATGAGTTCTGAATCCACTCACCGATACCTCTGGCGTCTCCACACTCAGGATTCTTATATCACTGAGTCTTACGCTGATCTGAAACAGAAAATCGTAAACAAGTCAGAAGTTCGTTCCATAATTATCATTATAGTCCATTTATCAAATCAGGTAATCCCTGAAGTCTAGGCAAACAAAAGTTCAATCAGAAATAAGCTCAGAAAAAGTCCGCAATGCCGCTTAAAACTGAAAAATGCCATTTTCGGGCTCTAGATGACCCCGAATGGCCAAAAACAGCCTAGGCTAATAAAATATAGCCTTGATTACTAGGTCGTTTCCAATTGACTATGCGAATTTCAACTAAATTCGAGTTAGTGATATTTTCACAAAACCGCGTCTCCAAATACACACATTTTCAAAATTTGCAAAAAAATTTGCAAAATAAAATTCTTTTATAATCTCATGCGACACTACCATTGTGTCGCACAGCAAGCCCTAGCGACATAACCACTGTGTCGCACAACAGTACCCTGCGACGCTAACATTGTGTCGCAATAACCAATATGGCCGCCTTAAGCGACATAACTACTATGTCGCTGAACATTCAAGCGACACAACCTGCGACACAACCCTTGTGTCGCAATGATGAACAGCCCAGTTCCCAGATTCAAAATTCACAAATTCAAACATGTAATAATCAAATTAACCTATATCAATCCGTGTAATTCACTTATAAACAATAACAATACATAATAATCAAACTCTTACCTCGAAATCACGGATTAAAAGCTTCAAATAAGAAATTGAAGTTACTTATCACTTTCACTCTCTAATTCTCTCTGTTTTTCACTTAAAAGTTAGCTTAGAACGTATAGAAACTATCTGGAAATGTTTAGGCGGTGTGTATATATATTTAACATCGAATTACACTTAAGCTCCTTACTTAATTTCAGTTCAGCCCGTTTTGCGACACAGTCCTGCGACACAACCATTGTGTCGCACAGACACCACCTGCGACACAAACCTTGTGTCGCAGAAAATCAAAAACTTACAAATTTTGAATCTACTAATATTTCACAATAAAACACATAATATTAAATAGTTCTAAAACAATTAAATAATCAATTAAAATAATGGAAATTACCAGATTGCGAAATAGGATGTTACAATCCTTAAATCATCAAGGTGAGTTCATATTGTAATTAAATGAGTTATGTTGATTGAATGAATCCGGATTACATCCGTGTAAGAGGATTCATATGACAGTGGAATAGGTGGTTCCAAGTTGTATATGGACCAAACCGTTGAGTTGTAAAATGGATCCGAATTACATCCGTGTAAGAGGATCCAATTGACAGTGGAGTAGGTAGTTTCCATGTTGTAATTGAACCACATGATAGTTGCTCTACATTGTAGAGATTTCCTAGCCTTGTGCTAGTTCAGTTGAAATGTGAAAGTGGAACAGACTACGGATCCGTATAGTTGTGCATATCATGTATATGTTGTTGTTAGTCAACTCACGTTGACTCCAGTTGTTAATTGAAATCAAATTGTTAGCTACTCAAGTTAATCGTGGACCTCAGTTGTTAATTGATTTCAATTATAGTTGATCTTGTTGTTATCAAGTTAATTGACTTAGTTGTTGATTGATTGAGATGTGTACTTGACTTTAATTGCTACTTGCATTCAATTTGTTGAATTCTGTCAAGTTGTTGATTGTGATCAAGTTAATGACTTTTGATAAGTTGTAGTGAAGTCAAGTTATTGATTAATCTTAAATGACTAGTCGATATCACGTTGTATGATTGAGCACCATGTGTGGATGATAAGTTGTTTAAGTTGGTTATAAAGTTGATCAAATTGATCCAAAAGTTGTTAAGTTGTTTACTTGTTTAGTTACCTATAATTCAGGAAGCGTTTCGCTTACTCTTTTAGTTGCACTTATTTTATAGGCGCGATTGAATTGGGTAAGAAGGATGTTCGCAGGAAAGGAAAGCATAGTGAAAGATTGTTTGGCACTTGGTATAGGTTCGGAAGTGCTTATCTCTGTGAATCATGGCTATGATCTTCATAACTTGTTGTATTGCACCCATATTTTATGTAGTGTCAAAATGGGTCAAGATTGTATTTTTGTATAAAGTTTTGATGATAAATGTCGTTTATGACCCAATTAAGTTGTTTTGACAAGTATGTTTGATGTTGAAAAAAAGAAGTTTGGATTTGATTGTTAAAATGATTGAGTTGTGGGAAAGTGCAGAAAACTGGACAACAGAGGTCTATCCGGCAGATAGCCAATGCAAAAATTTTGACATAAATGGGTCATCCGGCAGATAGGTGGGACTTATTCGGCCGATGGCACTATTCACTGAATTTTTTTATTTATTTAAAAGTTTGAGTGTAACATACCTACTTTAGAACCTTTCCGAAAGAACTATCTCATCTAAAGCACCATCTTCGTTATAATTCGTTGCGATTTTAAGAACTACCTTAGGTTATACTTACCGCTTACTAATAAGTAGGTAGTACATATAATTTAAGCCCCAACTAATTATAAATATAACACAACCACTAATTCTCTCGACTGGTCACCATCCGACAATAACTACAACCCACGACGACACGCCGCGATAAACTGACCGTTCACGATACAGTCACTGGTGTAAAACGGTTCAAAGAGAGACAGGTTTAAGTTTATGAGTCGTATTTGATTTAAAAAATTCCGATTCACTCTAAACTAATCCTATATCAAATTCACCTGTTGAATTTGATTGAACCTTCCTAAAACTCTTGAATTTGATCAAAATTAGTATCGTAGATGTCAAATACCCGCACGATCAAAAAACTCTCAATTTCAATATTTCTGTTCAATGGATTCAATCAAACGATGCAATAATCTTCAATTCTTGAAAACACAAGTTTTGATATCAATTGTTGAATCGATATCAACTAATTGAAGATCCAATATGATTTCTATTGATAGAACAATGTAATATGGAGAGCGTATATTTCATATGAATTGTCCTTACATAATACACATGCTTAACAATACAATACAAGGCTAACACCTAAATCCTATTGCAACGTTAGTTTCCTAACACCGAGGATTTAACGCATAATTCGTGAATTATTTTAATCATCATATCAGTTACCTTTTGATTCGTCTTATGAAGCCACGTTTATTTGTCTAACAGAGACATCTTATATATTAAGTATCGAGACTAACAAATAAATATAATAAATGAATGAATTATTATACAACTCTAAACTTTTCCTTTTAACTATTCTATATGTTTCCCATTTACACCAACGTGGAACAAGTGGATGTAGACGGATCATATAAAGCCGGAAGTAAATACTTTCTCTTATTTGTACCATGCGCATTATAACTTGCACCCGTTGTCGAGTCTACCAATAAGTCCCCTGCATACCCAGGATAAGCTCCTTTAGCATAAACCCCAGGACACGCGGATGCAGCTTCTAACGGTGCACTCGCATCCCCTTGATAATACCCATTTCCAAACGGGTTCGTAGCAGTACCCGCCAACAAACCAGCCAAATTAATCACCATCCCATCCACACCCACATCGTTATTGGGTGCAACTAATGGTGAAACCTGTGGTCCGTAAATCGGTTGGTGAAATGGCCACGCACATTGACCCGGGCATTGAGTCTCCGAGTTACCTACCCAAATGTAGGCAAATTTGTAATTCTTTCCTTTGGCAGTTTTGGCCGATGCGGGTCCTGATGCTGAGCCATGGAACCCGCATCTACTAGAACAAAAATCATTTACTGACACGTCTGAAGCTGTTAAAACGACGTTAACAGCGTTACGTGATCCTCCCTTGGAAGCTAACTGGACGAGATTTTCATCTGTTAGTGATTTTCCGAGGGAGTATTTCGCGTCGGATACTTGTTTCCCAAGTTTAAGATTAAGCGAATTTGATTTCTTTGATTTGGTTTGGTATTTTTCGGTTGTTTTCCACCATGTAGAAACCGATGGCTCGGTTTGTGAATTTATTGATTTCGTAGAAAGCGAAGAGATGAAATCGGTGATAATGGCTCTTTGTGACGGTTTGAAGTTTCCGTACCAGATTAAATTGACTGAAATGTCTCCGTTTAAAAGAGCACCGTTGTGGTATTGTAAAAGGTTAGTCGAGTCGTGGACTAACTCAGTGAGTCGTCTCGTTGCAAATGAGATTTGGAAAATGGAGAGCACGAAGAAAATTTGAACTAGGTGATTAACGGTCACCATATTTGTGAAGGTTTTAGAGAGAAATAAAATGGGAAGTGGGGTTTTGGATGAGTGAATATGGAAGTGGAAAATGGGGTATTTATACCAATAATTGTTTTATGTAAAAATAATAAAGAAATGACGTTGTAGAAAGTATTTTTGCTTAGCAGGCAGGAGGAACCTACAGCTGTTACTTGCTGCCACACGGTTTTCTGGTCCTTGTGAAGGCGAAATACAAATTCTCACGCACTTTCTGTTTTGCATTAAATGAAAAAGAATTCAGTTGTGTTGCTTCGGATATTTTGTGTAAAAATGAAGAGTTATTAATTTGAGATATAATAAAACGGAGTAATAAGGTTAATTAAAATCATGTTCCTTAAAAAAGTGAATGGAGGTTTATTTATAATTTTTATAAAGTATTTAATATTTTCTTTTTTAATCCTTAAAAAGAATATAAAAAATTACTATTTTATCCTTAATTTATCCCTTCATTTATTTAATCTATAAATAATTCAATTAATACTATATTTCACATAATACATTTAAATATCTTCTTTCTTCTTTTATATCATATTTTTTAATTTACAATTACAATAATTTAAACTATTATAAAAAATCATTTTCATTTAAAAAGTAACAATTTTTTTGCATTCATGTATCATTAAACATACGTCTGTCAACATCAACATGTAAAATCTTCGTCTGCTGCTGTGCGCAAGGTCTGACACTAGTATTTTGTTATCCAATCATTCGGAAATTTAATTTGTAAAATATTCAGAGTTTACTATCTAATTCTCAAGCGACACCGGCATACGTAAGAGTCAAACTATATTAATAAGTGTCAATAACATTATAAAATATTAGAGAAATTTAAGGTGTTCGACCGCACCTGATCTTTAATTTTGAATGAGTTCAAATTCTAAGAACTCGATGTTACTGATAAATTGATTTTCGCATGTTTTATTCCAATTAAAGATGGAGAAAATACATTTTAAACAATTGCAACCCTATTATCGAAGTTAAAGTTGAATTGAGTTTGATATAGATTTTAACGAACTGTATTTTATTATTACAAATTACAGCAAACGTGAAAAGAGTTTGATATAAACTTTAATAAAATTGTATTTTACCCCTACAAATTAAAGTAAAACATGAAAAGACGATACGTTCTTATAATTTATTTGTCTTTAAGTCCCTTTAATATCAGCTAATATTCTTACTTAACACCTCAAATTCTAAACTTTGACAATCAAGTTAGTTATATAACTTTTCATTTAATAATTCTTATTATTATTATTATTATTATTATTATTATTTAATAATCTAATTCAACCCTGTAACTTTATGTATGTAGTCAATAAACATTTTATTCATAATTAATATAAAAAAAATATGAAAATTTATTATTTTGGGCTGTGGCTATCTTTTTCACATCTTGTGAACTCAATAAAGTAGAATAGAAATGAAAGAAACTTAAGGTACGTACAAAGTTTGAGTGAGAAATACAAGTTCATATTGAATTTATAGATAGAATGGTAATATTTGTTGCATTAACAATATCTTTTGTAGGGTTCTATTTTTATTCACGGGAGAATCCTGAATTTCTCATTCTGAGTATGCCATCTCCTCAGCTAAGAGGGATGCAATAACTGAATTTCTCATTCTACCTACAAAATTCACGATAAATAAAAAAAAACTTTCGGTATATACTTTAAGGTTACGTTATATATCTTTGAATTAAAGACAAAAATTTAGCTTCATTGAATATATATGTATTTTCTTATCGACAGTCATAACATTATTCAAGGGCAATGACAAATTCATCATCGTTTTTGATAAATTCATCAAAAGTATGAATTGTTTGTATGTACAATACTACATGATAATGTACAGTTATAATAAATTTACTATAATTAATGGTGAAAATATTAATACTTATTATTAAATCATTAAATATATTATTGATAAATAATGAACACGTTAAATTCCGGAAAACACATATACATCACTTAATAAACATACAATAAAAAGTTAATGGATAACATCATCTATAATATAACACTAAATATTATTTACGTTAAATAATAATATATAATGCTTAAAATATATTAATATAATATATCATCTATAAATTTACTTTTAATATTTTCAATATTACTAAATATAATATTTGTTATTATTTTAACAAAGAAATTTCATAACCTTTTCTGAAAGTTTTCATTCATATATTTGAAATTTTTAAATATACCGATTGTCATTATATCTCTTACAAAAATTTAAATAGTTATATAAAATTTTTAATATTATGTTGTTCAGAATTGTTTATTTTAAATTAATAAAAAAGAATTAGTATAACACAATGAAATAATGATATATTATTATTTTCGATTTACACTAAAATAATATAATACAATTTACTATACTAAACAAATAATAAGTGTATGTTCCAAACGTTGCCAAAAAAATAGATTTTTGAAATTTGAAGATGCTACACTAACACTACGTTACAGCTCATTTAGAGCCCTTTTGTAGGTTGTAGAAGAAAACAATAATGAGACGAAAATGACCTTTGGTTAGTATAGTAGGAGATTGACATTATGATACGAATATAGGGCATTTCAGGTAAAATTAGGCGGAAGGATAGTGTTTAGCTGTAGCACAAATTTTACAAGTAAAAAAAGAGTTTTTATTTTTCAAAAAAATATTAAAAATATTTTCGATTATTATTGCATTTAAATTTCTTTTTTCTATTTTTCTAACAACATTATATATGGAAAACACTTCTTTCTTCGATTAACACACCTTAGAATTTCTAAAAAAAAGTAGAGGCACATGGAAAAAACCTGTTCACAGCTGGAATACAGTGTATGCTTTCATGACGTTGGAATAGGATCCCAAGCGCAAATTAACGCACGTAACACGTGATAAGACAGTGGTCACCAGGCGCCGATTCATAATTTATACAATCATCTTAATTTAATTTAAAACTTTTTATAAGTTATAAAGAAATACTAAAATGAAAATGTTGACGTGTATTTGATTATTAAGAGTCTATTAGGTATAACCCCGCGATAACGCGGAAGGAATTTAATTTTTATAAATCAAAAAAAGATTGTAATCGATTTTTTATTTGGTTTATAGACCCGTGATAAGACGCGCAAATTTAACTTTTATAAATAAATAATATATTTAGTCGATTTTTTTATATTGTGACCGAATTTTGTAATTTAAACATTTATTTGGTCGATTTTTTTTATATATAGTCTATAGACCTATATAGCGCAACACAAATTTAATTTTAATAAAATGAGTAAAATATTGTGGCCATAAAAAAGAGATGTTGATCATCTAATTTTTATAAATTAATTGAATATTGTAGTAATTTTTTTATATAGTTTAAAGACGCTTTAATTTTTATAAATAAATAAGATATTTAATCTATTTTATAATTTAAATAAATACATCAAATATTTAAGGGGTAAAAAGTGTAATTATATGAAAGAAATTATGATCGTTGGATCGGAAATGGTGGAAAACAATAAAAGGATCAGATTCTTCCATTCTATCATCTTTTAATTATATATAAAGATAAAGATTCTCGGAGATTTGGTTGAAAAGATACAAATAAAAGATGAAATAGACTCATCGAAAAAAAAAAGAAAAATATCTTTTTTGTTATCGAGTAAAAAGATAAAAAAAAAAATGAAATTTACATGTTTCGTGTTCTAGAATTGAAAAGAAATAAAAAAAATTATATTTTTTAACTTGTTTGACCTTTCATCCTTTTGTTTATTTTCACTTTTGTGGAGAAAGTTTAGAGATTACAGATGTCCAAATCTTCCTCCCACTTGTTGATTCGAACTGTATTTTAGACATTCATATTTGTTCTTGTATAATCATTTTGTTATTGTTTAGATTTGTGGTTTTTTAGTCAAATCTGGTGTTTAGAGTGAGTGTTCTTCACATGGTATCAGAGCGGTGAAAAATTCATTGCTTGATTATTGATTTTTGATTCGTCCGTGATTGATAGGGTTAGAGTATGTTCTTTATCGATTAAGGGCTTTTGTGATTCTTGAAATCAAGAACGTTTTGTCTGGGTTACAACGTTAATGTGTTCAAAATCAAGAAACCCTAATTTTATGAAATTCGGGTTAGGGTTTCAAAGATCAATTAAATGATAACTAAACACTTTTAAAGGATTACGTGGTATGATTAGATCGAATAAGCCCTTCTGGAATAAATACTCAGCCACTTGTGAACCTTCGGGTACTATTTTATTCAATGTTCGTTCAATTACTCTTTTACCCGCAAAGGCAATGTAGGCATTGGGTTCGGCAATAATAATATCCCCCAACATACCAAAACTAGATGCCACCCCACCAGTAGTAGGAGATGTAAGGATTGGTACATAGAATAACTTTTTATTTAATTGATAATCATATAAAGCAGAAGATATTTTTCCCTTTTCAAATAAATTGAAATGATTGAAGTTTTTCTATTTTGAATTGTGTTAGGTCTAATTCTTATTACTTTCTGGCTGGATTATTCGTAACTGCATATTTACTATACAGACGCGACGATTAGTTGGACCTTTGATTCAATAACATCTCTTTTTTATTGACTTCCTCTTTTTTTTTATCCGCAGAAGGGTCAATTCAGGTTGCTTGTTATCACTTCTTTTGGTGCTCTTCTTGATGCTATTTACTCTGAATAGATTTTATTTGGTGTGATCTAGGGTTTTAATTTGAAACCTTAATATGATTGTCTTCCGTTGTAAGTTTATACGTGTTCTTGGAAATATCGAGTGTTGATTTCACTGTAAGGTTTTCTATTCTCTCTCTTGTTGTGGCTAATTCTTATTAGTGGGAGTTTATGTGCTTACAGGAATCAATTGCCCTCACTAGTCATACTTGGACCATAGTAAGGGTCTTTGTCTGATTATCTGTTGCATTTATCTGATTATGTGTTATGTGTATTATTTCTTTATTCTCTTGCATTTTTGGTGTAACTACCTAGGGTGGTATAACGATTGTTTGGTAAAAGAGAGGACCCAAGGTAAGGAGTGGGGTGGAATCCTTTGAGAATCCACTTATCTGGTCCCTTGATAATGCTCAATTTATACATGTTTTACAATCGCAATTGCTCTCGTTTTATCCATATTTATCATTAGTTTAATGAACTTTTGGTACTTAATGTGCTTGAAATGTGTTTATAGTTGTTACGAGTGGATGTGAGAAGAATCAGATGGAAAAGATGAGGAAAAGTTCAAGAATGATGAATTGTTGTAGATTCGGAGAGGCTCCACAGTTGTGGTCATAACTCCTTCATACGAACTTCGATTGAGTTGATTCAAAATACCAAATTCTTGAAACTTAGAGGGATACAATTTTCAAAAAGATTTCAATGCTGAAAAACAAGATTACCGGCCGGGTACCCTATTTTCCAGCTGGGTACATGTTGTTAAAACGGGTATTTTGCATCAAAATTTATTGGAAACAATAGTACGCGCCAAGTACACTTACCTACCCACCGGGTAACTGTCAGATACGAAAAAAATTGGGTTTTTAATCCCAAATTAAACCCTATTACATCATCTTTTCACTAAGCCGTTCCTGGGGCGACTATGGGCAATTTTTAGGTGATTTTGAGAGTTAGTTCATCAATTCTTCATCATTGTTACACAAGGATCCAAGATTCAACATCATCAAACATCCAAGAATTATGTTTAACATTTCCTTTCTTTGAACAATGTTTATTTCCAATTCGTTTATGTTTATTGATGTTTCTCATCTAGTTATGAGCTAAGTTTCTTTACATTCATTTTGATGATGTGAACTATAGATTTGGGGTGTTAATTGTAGGTTGCCCTATGACTAAACAACGAGGTAATCAATTATATTAGAGTGCGGAAGCCACTAGTATAGATACAAACGATAATGTTTTGCATTGCTTCATATGCAAGCCATGTAGTTCACTAAGTAGTAATGTACTTAAGTGTATACATTCTCATTAAGTCAGAAGATCCACTAAGTGATAGACAATGATTCCATAGTTCTTTTAATATTACAGACTAACTATGTACTACATGGTGGTCTCTTAGCTTCTTAATCCTGTATGAGTATTTACACAGATAACTACTTACTCTAATCAAACTTGATCAATTTCTAATACCTAGGTTATAGTCACGTGGATAACTGGAAATGGTCAATTATAAAATAGGTTTAAATTATAGAGGTTAAGAGAAAACAAAGTTTGATTATTCATCATCACTACTTCTAACTAATTACATTCCGATAAATCACAATAATAAACTACTCGCAGATCATGACAATAAACTATTCACATACAAGACAATCATGAATAATAATAATAATAATAATAATAATAATAATAATAATAATAATAATAATAATAATAATAATAATCATAATAAGAATAATAATAATAATAATAATAATAATAATAAGGGTTAATACATTGATAGTGTAACAAACGTTGCCCAAATGTTCACTTACATGAACTATCTTTTATTGCCTTCAATTGCATGAACGCAGTATACGAGTTGTTCATTTAGATAACCAATATAATAAAACGTATTCATTTACATGAATTTGGTGATCGGTGACCGGATATGGAACCTACCATTTGTTTACATAAGCGCCACGTATTCTCTAGCTCATCAATTACTTTCCACGTAATTTGAAGGTTTATAAAGGGCATTAAACTTTGAGAAAATGTTCAATTTGGGTAACTATCTTTTTTATTGACATTTAAGTAACTAAACTTTGCGAAAATGTTCAGTTTGTAATTTTTTTAAAAAAATGCCGGTTCCATCGGTAAAATAACAAAACCTTTTTTTATTACTTCAAAAAATGACATGTTTATACTTCATATCATTTACTATAAACGAAGTAAAGAACAATAATTTCATCTACAAAAAAGAATCCCAAACCACAAATACAAAATTTATTCATATCATATATTATAATTTACAGTCGAATCTCGGGTTTTGGTTGCTTACCACCACCACCATCCGAATACCGAACCGAATAAAAATGAAGAAAAAACGAACAGAATTCGAATTCGGTTTTTGGTTCAGTTTTGATTTACAAAAGTGAATTTGAATTGTTGTTGTTGTGATGATTTTGTTGATGGTATTCTTATTGTTAGTCGTTGAAAAGGGTATTTAATTTATGGTGATCTTTTACATTTATTATTTGGTGCGAGACGGCTGGTTTTTTGCTTGGTCAAATCCAGTTCGGGGGTCAAATATCCGGTTCAAGGCTTCCTCTATATATATCAACCTCCACAAACAACCAAATCATCCCATTCCATCCAGTTCTATTCAACGTTCTTTATTTTCTTTAGTTTTTTTGTCACTCTAGTTTTTTTCTCTAGTGTAATTATTAATTAGTTAGTTGAGAAGCATTGTAATATTTTGGAAGAGCTTTCGGAGTCTCGAGTTGTAATTTATAAATGGATTTTCAAAGCTAAAATAGAATTAATTTATGAATCTAAAAAGGAAGACGAAGAATCACTAATTTTTCTAGTGTGTCTATCACCTTAAGATTATCTCAAAGCCATTAAGAGAAAGCAATTCAAAAAATCGAACAAACTTATTCTTAAATGCTTATTAGATTAAATACTTTTGTGGTATTAAGTATGATTGGACTATGATTGGTTTTGCTACTTTATTCGTGTACCCCAGGGAATCTACATATTCCTAGAAGGGTCAATAGCTCCTTAACTGAGCAGTGTTGAGAGTTGAGCATGACCGCTCCGATCATAAATACTATAACCTAGTTCCTGATGACATGCTAATCAAGAAATCAATTAGTAGGGAATCTAGTGTTTATACCACAAGTATTTAAGACAATAAAGTACAAATATTTGGAAAAGACGTTTTCATTGCTTTAGCCTTAACAAACATCATCCCATAACTTAGTTAACGAAATCACAACAAACACACTCTTTATCATGACTATTAAAATAATTCACTTTATTTCTCTTTTATATACTTTTTTAAATTAGAAAATCCAAAAACCAAACTCCCTCACTAGTTATATCACTTCGCAAGACACACACCTGTTTCAAATTCAGTTGGTTTTAAGCACGACCCTAGGTTATACCTACTACTTGCTCACCCTTAGGATAAGTAACAGTAGGTACTTAGGTTCTAGCAATTACAAATTATAAAACTCCCACTGATCGCCCGTTACTTAAAAAAGAATGACCGGCGGCCTCATCATGATGACATTATGATTACTAAACCAAATTATGTTATATCTAAGATTAGGTTGTAAACCAATTTCAACTCCTATTGAACCAAATTATGTTATATTCAGTGATGCTATAGACACTGATCCTTTACTTGACAATATTTGTGAGTATCAAAAATTGATAAGAATTTTAATCTATTTAACTTTACAAGACCTTGATATTTGTTATGCTGTTAATTATCTAATTAGTTATATGCATCCTCCATTACGATCTCATCTCAAACTTGCATTTTAGAGTGTTAAGATATCTTAAGTTCTCTCCTGGTAGAGATATTTTTTTGTTAATAATGATCAACCTTTATGCTTAAAAGCTTATTTTGATGTAGATTAGGGAAAATGCTCTTTGACAAAGAGGTCCGCTACAAGTTTTTGTGTTTATATGTGTGATTCTTTGATCTCTTAGAAAAGTAAAAAGCAATCTACCATCTCTAGATGTTCAACAGAAGCTGAATATAGAGCTATGACCACAGAGCTATGACCACTGTTACATGTGAAATCATATGGGTATTGGTTTGCTTTCTGATCTCAGTATTAAAGTGTCATTACCCGTAGAAATCTTTTGTGACAACAATTTAGCTATTCAAATAGCTACTAATCGTGTCTTTCATGAAAGGATAAAACATTTTGAAATAGACTTACATTTTATAAGGGAAAATATTTCTACAAGAGTCATTTAAACTATTAGAGTTGAATCTACAAATCAGTTTGTGGATGTTCTTACTAAAGAGCTTAGTGTATCACAACACAAGTACTTATGTAATAAGCTTGAGGAGGAGTATTAAAACATATTTGTGTTAGCTTATAAATAAGTCAATGACTATATTTCTTTAAGTCTAAATTGTGGTGTATTCTAGTCCTTGTGTTTCAGGCTATAAATTAAAGGTGGAGGGCTTAGATGTATTTTCTGGAGAATTATAGGACTGGATCGGATGTTGCTCATTCTTGCTTTCTGAAGTGTGAAGTTGAAGAATAAAGGGACCAATATTGCACAATTTAGAAAGATATAAAAACCTCATATATCTCTCATTCATGTCCAGAACTCATATCATTCATTATGGAGTCATATTTCATCGTGCGCCTGTGCGATCTTGTTTTTATGTATATCAAGTAATTCATCAAAATTACATGTTCTTGTAATATTTTGTGATATGAAGTGTTTAAACTCTTGATACACTTGTTGATTCGTTATGTATTTTTGAGATTCATATTTGTTCCTGTCTGATCATTACGTTATTGTTTAGATTTTTGGTTAATTAGTAAAATCTGGTGTTTAGATTGAGTATTCTTCACAATATGTATATCTAAATTTAAAAGTTTAAAAATAGATCTAAATCTTTTATGTTTTAAATTTTTTGTTTCTTCTTCTTCTTGCTTGGTAAGTTTGTGTTTTGGTGTTTTGGTTGGCCTCTCTGTTTTCGTGAGGGTTTTCCTCTTTTAATAATATCTTTGCTTTCTGAAAATAACACCTGAAAATTATGAAAAAAATATACATAAATGATATATATCATATGATGAATGAATGAATTATAGATCTAGATCTATATGTTAAGATCTATTTATCATTACTCTCCTCTTAGGGTCGTTAATGAGTCGAACATTTAACGAGCTAGTCAAGTTCGAGTGAAACCGAGTCAAGCTCAAACAAAATTTACTACTAGATTAGTTTCACAGGGAGACTTTGACAATTAGTTATTCGAGTCGGCTCGTTCGAATGTTCGTTAAATTACAAGTCGAACGAGCCAATCGAACTTAACGAGTCAAATGAGCCTATTTTATATAACAATTTAATACATTAGGATCAACACGTCGTGTATAAACGAACTTGTGAGTTTGAGTTCAAGCTATAAAAAACGAGCTAGTTGAGCTTTATCTTGTAAGCATTCAACTTGATTTTGAAAAAAATACTCCATTAAAAAAATATCTCAATAATCAAATGAGCATAGAGTTCGAGCTCGAACATTAATAAATTACTTGAGCTTGAGCTTGAACACAATTGTTAAAAAATTTTGAGTTCGAGTAAAGTTCGAACCAGTAACTAACAAATGGGTCGAGTTTAGATTCCTGGTACTCGATTCGAGTCGAATAATACATAGTAATTTACTGTAACTAAAACGATATAGAGTATTATTAGAAGTTTCAAAATGGATTACCATAAAATGCAGTAGGATCTTTCACACATTTAGATGAAGCTGAGTATGTTAAAACCATTAGTGAATTTGCAACATCACGAATTATCCAGGCTGATAAACTATTCATATCAAACTGATTGTATTCATTTATAAGTAGTTGAGAGTTTTTGTTTTTAATTAACACCATCATCGTGGGATCAAGACACATGGTGAAAAAATTACATCAACCGATCGAGATCTAGTATGCTCCAAGTGAATATGAGCGTTAAGAAATGAATCCTAATTTTGGAGTCAGGAGAGGAAGACGAAACTTGAACCGTCAACCTTAAGACCATCTGTTGTGGGACTCGACATTGGCTATTCACTGATCGGCGTCCATCTTGGTTTTGTAATGTGTGTTTCATGGTCGGCTTCGGGGTCCTTATATCGGCAAGTCGGCAACACAACGGTGATGTTTTAGTTTTGTTTTCTGTAAGACTTGATATACTACGCTTGAAGCATGATGCACAAACTTTTAAGTTAAGGATATTTAAAGTGGTAAAAGTGCTCTATATTGAGTAAAAAGTCATTGATGCATGGGAAAATGTAGTGAAAAATTTACGTGATGCTGATGTGTCAAAAATGATTGAAAGTGGTTGTATTTGTCATAGTAAGTACTCTAAACAACGGTATACCTGCTTATAATAAATAGGGATTTTTATTCGCCAGAGTTCACTGTTATTTTATCTTAGATTCCACTCAAATACTGTTATATAAATTAAAATGACATTTTCTGTTCAAAAAATAAAAAACTGTATATACTAACTTCCAAACTTACTATCTTTTGTTGTGAACCGTTTACCTCAAGTAGTAAAATGATCCAAGTTGGCTACATAAAATGGTAAGTTTTAAATTATGACACCTACATAGTAAAAGTGTAAAGTATATTATATTTAGATGGCCGTTTACCCTTTTCCCGACCATATCTCCTGGTTCAATTTTTTTAATAAAAATTGACTATATGAGACACATTTATTCAATGCCTATATTATTGCATTCAGCCGTCACGGATATTATTACTACTAGGTTTTTTATTTAAGTGCAACCCGAAGTAATTTAATCATACATACTATAAATTCCATATATCTGGGTCTTGGGCCATGTTCCAAGTACTTGAACCCTAGGGCCGAAGCAATACTTGGTCGATCAACTTGTCTATGTTCAACCAAGATGACGAGGACTCTGCCTTTTTCTTCCAAACTCTTGCCATTTCTCTCATTTCTTCCCCTTTTTCCTCTACCATTAAACTCCTCACAAGTTTTTCAACCTGTGTTCTGTTGACATCACTATCAATCTCCATCCTAATTCCCCACTGATTACAAATATACCAACAGTTGGTCTGTTGTTCAGCAAAGAATGGCCAACAAATCATTGGAACACCACTCGAAATACTCTCTAGGGTTGAGTTCCACCCACAGTGCGTCAAGAACCCTCCAATAGATGGGTGGTTGAGAACCTTTTCTTGAGGGCACCAACTTGCAAACATTGCTCTATCATTGGTCATCTCCACAAAGTCATGTGGCAGCATTGGCGAGTCTCCTGAAACCAAATCTGGCCGAATAACCCACAAGAAGGTCTGGTTACTATTAGCAAGTCCCCACGAAAATTCGACTAGTTGTTGGGGTGGCATCACTGTTATGCTTCCAAAGCTGACATAAACAACCGAATTAACTTCTTTTGAGTCGAGCCACTGCAGGCATTCCGTGTCTTCTTTCCAGAGACTCGAACCCAACAAATGCATATCTTTGTTAACCAAACTGTTTGAAATAGTATGTAATGGTCCAATTGAGTATACTCGAGGATAAATAGAGGAGAGCTCGTTTAGCACATCACGTTCTAGATCCTCAAAGGTGTTGAGTATTAATGCACTAGCTTTTCTAGTTCTATTTGTTTCTCTGATGATAAAATTGACCATGATATCGTCTGGATTGGTAGTTCTTACAAAAGTTGGCATGTCCTTCAAGCGTAATTCTTTCATGCTAGGTATCCATTCAACGACAGTATCCAAGTACCCATTAGTTAAGTCAGCGGAATCTGCATATTTTTTTGGAAAAGTTATGCGTAAGGTAAACTTCCAAAAAGTGCAATAAATAGAAAGAATTGATGCAGATCAAGTTGATGAAATATGAGAAATTTACTTAGCGGAGCTATCAAGTTGATGCTGTTTCATGTGATCCTGATCTTTGGATCATAGAATCCTACCATTGACGATGGTAGCAGAGGGACCACATTGTCTTGTTCCAAATGAGAATCACGCCTAGTTCCCCAAATTAAAGTAGATTTATTTGTGCTTTCTTCATCCATTATCGTCTAATATATATTAGAGTACTAGACTATTTGGATTAACATGTACGTGGTATAATTTTACTAGACATGCATCTTTGAGACTGCCATTTTAAATTCCAACTCGAAACTGTTGAGAAGTAAGCTAGTTTAAATGGATATTAGTGTTATTTATTATATAATTATTCTAAATTAACTATGGCAGTTACTTCTAGGATAGTCACAACCGTTTTGTGAAATGTCACGATTCTTGTTGTAGTATATATATGTGTGTGTAAACCATCTTATGTAATTAATAAGGATTGCTGTAAGTGCAAATAACTTTGTATAAAGATTGCTTTCTATAGTTCCCTAACAAATTGGTATCGGAGCCAACTTTCATGGCTTCAAATTCCGGCAGTAGCCTACAATCACATCCACAATTACCAAACTGAATGGGAGAAATTATTTCCATTGGAATATCCAAATGAAAGTGTTGTTTGAATCGCGGGATTTGTGGGATGTTATCGAAGAAGGAATCAACAAAACAGAAAATCCTACAACATTAACTAAGCAAACCTCCGAATTAAAAGAGTTAAAGAAGAAGGATAAGCGGGCGTTGTTCTTGATTTACCAGTCGGTGGAAGAAACTATATTTGAATGAATTTCAGCATCTAAAACATCAAAGGAGGCCTGGGAAACGTTACACAAATTGTATCGGGGGGAAGAAAATGTTAAGATAGTCAGGCTACAGACCCTCAGATGCGAATTCGATGGCATGAAGATGAAGGAGACGGAAACTGTCAGAGTTATAATCGAATAATAATTCTCTTAAATCAAATGCGTTTAAATGGGGAAATTATAGAAGATAAGCGGGTTGTCGAGAAAATATTGCAAAGTCTTACCTGAAAATTCGAATACGTGGTAGTTGCTATCGAGGAATCAAAAGATTTGGCCAATTTCTCGCTAGAAAATCTTCTGGGTACCCTTCAATCCCACGAACTTAGGATGAAACAATTTGAAATTCCTACACTTGAACACGCTTTCCAAACACAGTCATCCTCGCAAAAATATTCAAATGACAGGCAAAACAAGGATGATCAATTCGAGAGCACAAACAAAGGCAAAGGTCAACCAAAATCTCAGGTTCAGTGCTACTATTGCCAACGATACGGTCACACAAAGAGATATTGCAGGAAAAGAATGGAAGAAGATAATAAGGTTTCGGGTTTCATCCATAAAGAAGAAAGCAACGAGGATGACACTATGTTCATGATGCTTAGTGTTCAAGACACGACACAAAATAATCTTTGGTACTTGGACAGCAGGTGTAGCAATCACATGATGGGTAACAGAAATCTTTTTGTGAACATTGAAAGTTCGATTAAGAAAAGGATGTTAGGACTGGGGATGATAAGAAACTCAGTGTTGAAGGAATTGGAATGGTTTTCATTAAAGTTGGAAGTATAAACAAAAAAATCTCCAATGTCTTCTATGTTCCGGGTTTGAAACATAACTTGTTAAGCATGGGACAACTTGTCCTAAAGGGATATGATTTGCGATTTAGGAAAGGAATTTGCGAGATAAAAGATACGAATGACGCTATGATTGGAAGGATCAACATGACAGGAAACAAGATGTTTCCTATAGCTTTTGAAGATGACAACTTCTTATCTCTCTATGTAAATTCGAAGGACATATCGAGATTATGGCACTACCGGTTCGGTCATATAAACTTTGGTAGTCTCACTCACATGTACGAGCATGAAATGGTGCGAGGTTCACCTATGATTGTCAACACAGAAGAAATATGTGAAGGTTGTACACTAGGGAAGCATGCTCGAGATTCTTTCCCACATGACAAAGCATGGAGGGCCTCCCAACCCCTTGAGCTAGTTCATTCGGACATTTGCTGGCCAATGAGAAGTGTCTCCATCGGAGGGAGTAAGTACGTTCTAACATTTATTGACGATTACAGCAGAAAAGTTTGGCTTTATTTTCTCAAAGAAAAATCTGAAACATACAATTGCTTTGTAATCTTTAAAGCTTTTGTTGAGAATCTAAGCCAACATAAAATAAAGTGTTTGAGATCAGACCGTGGTGGTGAATACATTGCCCAAAACCTACAAACCTTTTTGAAAGATAATGGGATTCAACACCAATTCACAGCAAGCTATATGCCCCAGCAAAACGGGGTGGCAGAACGTAAAAATAGAACTCTTATGGAAATGGGCAGGAGCATGTTGAAGGCAAAGAAATTACCAGATTTGTTTTGGGCTGAAGCCATCGCTTGTGCGGCCTACTTGATCAATTGGGCTTCTACCAAAAGTCCCACGAATAAAACACCACAGGAAGTGTGGAGCGAATATAAACCGGGCATAGGGCATCTTAAAGTCTTTGGGTGTGTGGCCTATGCGCATATACCGGACCAAAGGACGGGAAAACTCGATGATAAATCTGAAAAAACTATTTTTGTGGGTTATAGTCAAAATACTAAAGCGTATAAACTCTATAACCCGGCTACGGGGAAGGTAATCATAAGTCGGGATGTAATATTTGACGAGGGAAAGATTTGGGATGAGTACACTGCGAATGGAACTTCGCTTCTTCAAGAAGATGTTTCTGGAACACCACGAGAAGAATCAGAACACAATGTTGATGTTAATAACTCGAGCCCCATATACAATACACCTCCTCAAACGGTAAACAATGGTAATACAACAAGTTCTTCTTCCGAAAGCACACCATCTGTTCCAAGAATTCGAAAGACAAGAAGTGTGTGGGACTTGTATAACAACAGTCAACGGTTGGATTTTGAAGATGTAGTAGACTTTGCACTCTTTTCTGATGTAGACCTGATTACATTTGATGATGCTTTTCAACACAAAAAATGGCGAGAGGCTATGGATTCTGAAATAAATTCCATTTTGAGGAATGACACCTGGGAATTAGTGGATCCACCTAAAAACTTTAAACCAATAGGTGTCAAGTGGGTTTACAAGACAAAACTCAATGAACGGGGTGAAGTAGACAAGTACAAAGCTCGTTTAGTCGTCAAAGGTTATAAACAAAAATTAGGAATTGATTATCAAGAAGTGTGTGCTCCAGTTATTAGACTTGAAACCATTCGGTTGGTTCTAGCACTTGCATCACATAATGGATGGATGGTCCATCAAATGGATGTCAAGTCGGCATTTCTTAACGGATCACTCGAAGAAGACGTGTACGTAGAACAACCAATTGGGTACATCAAGAAGGGAGAAGAGTATAAAGTATGTCATCTTAAAAAGGCTTTATATGGCTTAAGGCAGGCGTCTCGGGCCTGGTACAACATAATAGATAAGTATTTTTTGGAAAACAAATTCGAGAAATGTCCATTCGAGCACACATTGTTTATCAAGAAAGACAATGATAAAATTCTGATTGATTGTCTTTATGTGGATGATTTGGTGTTTACGGGAAACTCACACGAAATGATTGAAGACTTTAAGGGATCAATGAAGATCGAGTTTGAGATGACCGATCTCGGGCTCTTGCACTACTTTCTGGGTATACAGGTGAAACAAGAACACAATAAGATCTCAATTTCACAGCAAAAGTATGCAAATGATCTGTTGGAACAATTCAACATGTTGAACGCAATTCCAGTCTCAACTCCTATGGAGTTCGGATCAAAATTTTCGAAAAACACATAGGAGAAAAATGTTGATCAAGGCTTATATCGAAGCTTGGTTGGGAGTCTTATGTATTTAACAGGAACACGGCCGAACATCATGTTCTCTGTTAGCATTATTAGCCGCTTTTTTATGGAATTGCCCAAGAAAAGCCATTGGGAAGCTGGGAAGTGTATACTTGGCTACATTGCAGGTACAATCAATCACGGAATTATTTATACCAAGAATGCAAGTATAAGTTTGAAAGGATTTAGTGACAGCGATTATGGTGGATGCATCGACGATAGTAAAAGTACGACTGGATATATTTTCAATTTGGGTTTTGGAGCGATTTCATGGCAAAGCAAGAAGCAAAAAGTGGTAGCTCTTTCATCTGCCGAAGCGGAATATATTTCCCTTTCAACAGCCGGATGTCAAGCTTTGTGGCTTAGAGGAATATTGGATGTCTTAGGTGAACATCAGATTGGTGCAACTAAAATACTTTGCGATAATAAATCGGCTATCGCTCTATCCAAAAATCCGGTTTTCCATGGAAAGAGCAAATATATACGAATAAAGTACCATTTTATCCGAGAGCTTGTGTCAAAGAATGAAGTAGAAGTCGGTTATTGTGGAACTAAGGAACAATTGGCAGATATTCTAACGAAGGCATTGCAAGTTGGGAATTTCAGTCGCTTAAAGGAAGAATTGGGAGTTCAAGAAATCTAGCTTACGGGGGACTGTTGAGAAGTAAGCTAGTTTAAATGGATATTAGTGTTATTTATTATATAATTATTCTAAATTAATTATGGCAGTTACTTCTAGGATAGTCACAACCGTTTTGAAATGTAACGATGGTTGTTGTAGTATATATATGTGTGTAAACCATCCTATGTAATTAATAAGGATTGCTGTAAGTGCAAATAACTTTGTATAAAGATTGCTTTCTATAGTTCCCTAACAGAAACCTCGAAGCAGAGATTAAAATAACTGCTTTTTTCTATTCCTTTTAAGTGTTTAACCAACTTAAAACATTGTTATATGTAAGCCTTACGAATTAGTGGAAATTAATGTTATTGCTATTTCAACTTAAAGCAATAGATTAACCTTAGAACAACTAATTAAATAAACTAGAAGTTAGATTAGATTAGCGGTAATAGTTATTGCTATTTCGACTTTTAATTCTTACGATCTTAGGCTAAATCATAGGCCAGCAATAAAATAACTTTAGATTTTTACTTAGCATGTAAACAATAAATGTTAAGGTTCTCATAAATCATGAACCACAATCCGAAATAGAATACTTCTAAGGATAGATTTTAGAAACTCATGTGTTAGTTTGAAATCTGATTGTTGAGGCATGATCCTTTTTACATTGATTTTATGATGACAATAACTTGTTTATGACACAAAAGTCATTATATATTCAGCAAACATGGTGATCCTTAAAAGATAGTTACAAAGCTTACATGTGTGTTCAGTGAGTTGGATCCAAAGGATTCTGATGTATGTTAACCCAACACATAGAAATCTGAATGTGCTGCTAGCAAATAGAAATGAATTCTTGGATAGCTTTCACTATTCATCTAGATGAAAGTTGTTTCTTATACCGACTATGACTTAACATACTCAATCAAGTCATTGATGAAGTTGTAGATGAAGAATGAAGACCCATCAGTGGGAATATAAGTTCACTTGCAGTAAGCATATAAAATGAAGATCACTACATTTGTTGCAGATTCAAATGTAATGATTCACCAACACTATGAAACTTTGATTATATCCAAATGGCATCTTCAGAAGTAGTACAAATGTATATGACTACTAATTATGTCCGTTTTGTGAATATGAAGTTCTCTTATCATGGTCAATCAATAAGACAAGAACATGCATCATACTATCTGACATTCTTTGTAGATATCAGACATGGTCGTGCAGTACATGTCAGAGCATACAAACAAGCAGGGCTACAATTATCCAATTGAGAAGAAGACATTTGAAAGATTTTGATTGGTTGAAATAGTTACAAGGAAGATACATACTCACCTATAAATACTAGACTTCAACTGTATCAACAATATCATTACTTGTAACCAGCTTTGAGTTTTTTCTCAGCTTTTCAAGTTAGTCAATTCCGTAAGTAACTTGCAATTCTTTCGTTTATTCAAATAAAAGAATTATATTAAAAATTACTATTTGTTCTTATTTAAACCTGCAATTAATTCAGTTAACAAAAGTAAACAAGTTGTATTCACCCCCGCTCTATAACATATGTTGTTTGTTCAGGGACCAATAACAAAAATGATGCCCATAAGTCAAGTAAACCCAATTCTTTCTATCCTAGCATCCACCACAAAGATTTCAAATTTTCAATCTTCAACGAGCACATGTCACTCAATCCCAGCGAAAATTAATTGAAAGGCAAACAAAAATGAAAGTGGATACTAAGCCATTTAAAACATATTTTAGAAAAGCAATGCCAAAAGCGCTCAAGGCTGGTTTGACTCCTAATCGTGAGGAGTCAACTCAAGCACTTAATAACCCTGCAACCAGCTCAGATGTATCTTCATGAATATATACATTGTTGAAAAGAGATTAGTCGTTATCTGGACCAACCTCTCGAAAGGTCAAGTCCATTGAAAGACATAGGGACATCTCACCTCATACTAAGTCAGTGAGTCAACCTACTCAACTTGAACATTTGTCAGCATCTCGAAAACAATTGTTGAACTAGCTCCATCTAGTAATGATGCAATTGTACCTAACACGGAGGAGTAACAACAACAACAACAACAACAACAACATCATCAATCTCACATTCCAACTCTCGTTGTTATTCATTCTAAGGTAGTAGAGATTCTTAGGAGAACTATGAAACAATCCTTTAATCTATTGGCATCTGCTGCCTAGTCACAAGCTATGGTAACCTACTCTGGTGAAGTGGATGCTATTCCATCATATGATGAAGATGATGAAGTCATCCTACCAGATGTTGCTATGGATGTTGATAATGATGTAGAGGAAAGCCATGATCAAGCAAACATTCATGTATCTGTTGATATACCATATTCTCCTGCTCATGAAATTCTTGATGACCAACCAGCAGTCACCTTAAGTGATGCTCAACAAGCAGTCACACATAGTCACTCTCATCAACAAGCAGTCACACATAGTCACTCCCATCATTGGATGACATTGTTAGTTATACCATTGCAGCTCTCAAGCCTATTCTTGAATCCGGATTCCATGATATCACTCAAACCATGTATGACGTAGATCAAATGGTTACTGAGTATACAGCTGCACTACAAAAGATTGTGGAGAAGTTCATCAAAATCATTCAATAGGATGAAAATGCACATGTAAGTTTTGTTGATGCCTTGCATGATTTAAAGAAGGACTCTTTCTCTGCTGATAACTAGATGAAGTATTGAAATTTTGGAAAGATTGAAGCAAGAGATGGATGAGTTAAAGCAGAAGTCCAAACAGTTTGATGAAACCATGATTGTTCATCAAGATCATGAAGACTTGCAGCATCAATTGAATACCTTGAAGAAAGAAAATGTTGCACTTAAGAAGAATAATGAGTCACTCAAAGCTCATTCTATTACTCCAGAGGAGAAATCCAAGCTCTTTTCTGACCTAGCTAAACTTCCATAGGCCAACACCAACTCTGAAACGACATTTCATGAATTCAGGACTTCATTACTTGTCCAGAATTACATTAGGGATGTCAAATTGCAAATCAAGAAAAGCTTCTCATAGAAATTCTTGCTTATTACCCTAAACCTTTGAGCACATAACCACCTGCTTTTACCTTTGCCCTTGTTAAGGATGCAAAAAACGGGGAGAAAGAAGATGACAAATTCAAATCCTGGTCAACTTTTGAGAATGAAACAACAAAGAGGGATCAAAAGAAGAAAGATGATAATTGTAATGATGATGCTCAACCTGGTGGTTTGATGCAAAGATATCTAGTAGATCTCAAACCATTGAGTCTATTCTAGAAAAGAAGAGGGAGAAGTATGAGGCAAAGAAAAGGAAAAGAGATAAAGAGTATGAAAGAAAACTTGAAGAGTCAAAGAAGAGGAGATATGAAGTCAGATATGAAAAGATCAAGAAGATGGAAGCTGGTGGAACTACAAATGTTAAAACTATCTCATCCTCATCACCATTTAAGGGGAATGAAATTGATGATAAAACAGAAGAGCAACAAGCAGCTATTCTAACAAAGAAAATATCAACTAGAATCATATCAATCTCAAGAGAGAAAGTTGCCAAGAAATCTAAGTATGTGGTGGATTCAGAAGATGATGAATATGTGGTTGGCAGTAGGTCTGCCATAAAGTTAAGAGATGAAGAGGAAGATGTTGATATTGAAGCTTTAGTACAAATGGAAACTACATATGAGCAAACTCCACAAGAAGAGCCAGCTTAAGCCAGTGCATCCATGATTGCTGATATGTTTGGAACTTCTCGTTCAAGAAGTGTCCAAATGCCATCTCACCATCAAACAAAAGAAGGATTGCAGGATCCTTATAGAAATCCAAAAAAAAAAAACCTGTAGTTGAAGATGATGATATTTCAAAGAAAAAGATATTCAAGAGAACCGAAATTGATTATCCATAAGGCATGCCAAATGAAGATAAAAAAACGGGTGGCGAGGATCATCCCGTTCAGTAGGATTTTGAAGTAAGACTGTTGGCTGCAGGTGGAGACATTTCTTTGGCCCCTTCAAAAAAAAAAAAAAAAGATTAAAATGCGGGCAGGGTGCATTATTCAGAGAAGCATTGCAATTGGGAATCCCTGTTGAAGAACTTAAAGTCGTAAATCAACTTAAACTTGATGTCTACACTCAGTATGTCAGAAGTGTCATTAGACAAGAAAATTAGGTAGATTCCATTTAAGCATGGAAATTGAACATGACTTTAGAAGAATACAGATCAATTGTTGGTATAGTTGAACCAGAGCAAATAGAAGAAGAAATTCTACTTGCAGATGCAAAGAGTTTTGGATTTGAGTCTATTGAGGCTTATGTGACTGATTTGAGTGCTGTCAAAGGGTAAGGGAAAAAGATAAAGAAGAATGAGGCTGCTGCAAAGAAAGTAGAAAAAGCAGAAATTGTTAAAGATATGAAAGAAAAGCTAGCTCATAGAGTTGTCACCAGAGTCTTGCTAGTAGAGAAGTCACAAGCAATAACTTTTGAGCAAGCAAAGTTGATTGCTAAAGCCAAGAAGGAAGAAGACAAGAAGAAAGATGAGCATGACGTTGCTCATATACCCTAACCAAAATCCTCAAACATTGTTGATAACTTTTACCTACCCAGAGAATTGGAAAGCTAAAATTAATAAGGTTATGAGGTGCAATGATGAGGTGGTAAACATCACTAGACTCATGCCGCAATTGAAAATGTAAGATTATTGAACCTGAACAATTTTGGGTTTTCTAAATTGTTGGAGATCCAAGAATACTCTCATTACATAAGTGGAACCACAAGGTATGTAGTTATGAAAAGATTGCATGAGCTATTTGACAAAGCATCTAGGTTATAATGTACACCTAAGAGAGATGTATTCAAGCCTATTTCAAAACCCAAGCAAAAGAAAGTGGGTCAACTTATGGTTGTTAGAGGTAGTTTAGTTCAACCAACTCATTTTGGATATTAAGGAAAATCCAAAAGAAAGGTCAGCATTGACCAGTTGATGAATGTGACCTCTACACCTACTGCTGATGACAGTTTTCCTCCACCAACCTACACAATCCATGGGAATTCTGATCCACCCATTGGATTACACAGTTATCATGGTTTTTCTATAGAATATCCAGTTCACGGTATTTATTACAAGGATGGTGAAATTCTAAGGTTGCAAAGAACTTCATAACCGGGTATGGTCAGCATTCAACATTTGATCAATCTAAGAGCTATGACACTAATTGCTAATGGTGTTGGGATGTATTCAATACAGATAGCTGATGAGATGATGAGCAGAGGCTTGGACCCTAACAGTCCAAGCATGCTGAAGCCAATCAAGGAGGATGATGATGGATGAAAACGATTTAAATTGTATTTTATTTGTTAAATATCTGTTATGTCACTTATGATGTATGCAACTCTGTACTCTCATAATAATGAAGGAATAAGTTGATCTTAAAAAGAAATATCAAACTAAAAGTGATATGGATAACTTTAAAGGATCTCAGATAAAGTACGCAAGACATGTATTTATTCAGCTTTTTATTTTGCTGCATGAATAGGTGCAATTATAATCTTTTGTATGATAACAATAACTTGTTTATATTGATTTTCTGCTGACAATAACTAGTTTATAACAATAAAGTCAATATATATTCAACCAACATGGTGATCCTTAAAAGATAGTTAAAAAACTCGCATATGTGTTATGGGAGCAGGGTGCAAAGGATTCTGGTGTATGTTCACCCAATGTATAGAATCTAAATGTGCTGCCAGCACATAGAAATGAATCCTCGGATAGCTTTCAGTTTCATCCAGATGAAAGTTGTTTCTTATGCTGACTATGACTTAACATACTCAACCAAGTCATTGATGAAGTTGCATACGAATAATGAATACCCAACAATGGGAATATAAGTTCACTTGCAGTCATCATAGAGAATGAAGATCACTACATTTGTTGCAGATTCAAATGTAATGATTCACCAACACTATGGAACTTTGATTATATCCAAATGGCATCTTAAGAAGCATAACAAATGTACATGACTACTAAATATGTCCGTTTGTGAATATGAAGTTCTCTTATCATGGTCAATGGACATGCATCGTAGTATCTGACATTCTATGTAGACATCAAACATGGTCGTGCAATACATGTCAGAGCATACAAACAAGCATGGCCAAAATTATCCAATTGAGAAGAATATTTTGATTGGTTAAACTAGTTTACAAGGAAGATACATACTCACCTATAAATACCAGACTTCAACTATGAAATCATGTGTAAATCTTGAGTGAATTAGGAGAGCAATTGCATCTGCAGCAATAACATTACTTGTAACCAGCTTTGAGTTTGTTCTCAGCTGATAAGAATGTTAATATATATTCAATTAAGTTATTCATTCCGCAAGCAACTTGTAATTCTTTTATTTATTCAAATAAAATAATTATATTGAAAATTATTATTTATTAGTATTTTAAACCTGCAATTAATTCAGTTAACAAAGGTAAACAAGTTGTATTCATCTTTTTCTACAACATCTGTTGCTTGTTTTAGAACCAACACTGATGAAGTTACTTATGTTCAAAAAAGTTTTAAAGTAGTTACTTAATTAGTTCTCTTCCTCATGATCATGTTAATTTGTGCAGACACTAGTTTTTTACTTCTCTTTCGATACTAACTCTTGAATGACACCACTTTATTGTTAGTAAAATTCAAATATTTCACCCGTTCCAATATAATTGTTTATTACCTAAGAACTCTAGATAAGTACAATGATTACACTTTTAATTAATTGAATTTATTACATACCCTCTCAAAACACTTTCTGATTTGTTTTAATTAAAAATGAACAAATATTTTTTAATAGATTAAAATAAAAATATTAACAATTAAATTAGAACAGAGAGAATATTGTGGCACCTTTTAGGGGAATAAGTCCCTTTTTCCATAGAGTTTCATAGTGTGTATAAGCCAAGACACCACAAGCACTAGGTGTCCAAAACAGAACTTGAGGAATACCCAATTCTTCTGCTGCATCAAGAGTGAAAGCCATTGCACCGTCGGACACTAAACAACTCACTGGTCGTATTGTTCTGTTATTATTGAGTTTCAAGAGAAGCGTTTTGAAAGGTTCCAGGCAGTTTTCTGATGTAGACTTGCATAAGGAGGGAATGTCTTGGGTGACATCTAGGTTTTCTGGTGGCGGAAGGCCATCAGGAATGGTCTCAAATTGGAAAGACTCACAGCGGTTTAGGGTCTCTGATCCCTGAGACCTCAGGAGGCGTTGATGGTTGAATTTGGTGTTGACAAAGGTTATATGGAAGCCTTTAGAATGAAGGATTTTGGCAAGTTTAAGCATGGGGTTAATGTGGCCTTGTGCCGGAAAGGGTATGCACACTGCATGAGGTTTCTGCATCATATCAACTGATGCAGTCTATGTTTAAAAATGCGCTTTTAGAGTAAAGTGTTCGTGTATTTAAAGTGCGCGGCTACCAAGCGTATGGTTAATATAGGACCACGAACAAAGGTAAGATCATGAAACACAAAATCCATTTTTAACTAGTTAACCGAAAAAGACATGATAGAATAGCAGTTAAATTTTGACGGGCTTATTAACTTTAGAAGTATAATCTCTACCTAGTAAAATCTATTTTAATTAGTCGAAATAAAAAATATACACTTATTTATAACAATTAAAAATAAAACTATGAACACTTACGATGAAATGAGAATAATATTATTTACTAGTAAAATTTATACCAATCCTCCATAGATCTCTTTTTCTATCTATGGAGTGATTTCATCTCCGACTTAATTAATTCGAGCTGGCTTTCTTTAGTTGTACGTATGACTTTTGTTCATCTTTTATTAATATCATCTAGTAAAAAATAAAATAAATAGATGGAGAATGATTATCCAGAAGAATATAAGTCACAGCAAGCCGGCATTATAACATGCACCGGTATACCACATAGACAAGGATACAAAATAAACGCGGTGTCGTTTATAGGTCTTTTTTCAATTGCAAAAGGAATACATTGAATGTAACACACTTACTGCACATGCATACATACGAGTGTATGGATGTATTTACAGACTGCACACGTGTCCGGACATCTATATGTTTTATAGATAAACGGGGCAGACCGACAGAGTCACAATCACAATAACTATTTATGTAACACCTCAAATTTAAAATAGTAATCTTAAAAAATATACAAGTTAAAAAATAAATATATAAAGTGGAGTGTTATGATTTAGTTAACAAGTTAAATATTTTTTATGATGTATATATGATTTACTAAACTATAGCTTGAATATACATATAGGTATACACATTGTACAAGTATCTAGAGATTATATATAGAAAAAAATATTACAGGGACTAAATAAGAGTGTGCCATGAGTTATTACTGGTAGAGTTAATTGGTGTTAAATCTATTCTATTTCTAAACTTGATGACTAGACTTCGTGTAAATGTTTACTATACATGTTATAATCAACCATGACAACTAAAATGGTCTAGATAGATGCGCTATGTTGAATGGTCTAGAGCATGATGACCAAGTAAAATTGCTAGTATATAAAGAAAGACTCTTTTTGCTATTGCCTTTGATAGATTATATAAACATTTTGCGCTCAAATATCTATAAAGGTTTTACCAAGTAAAAAGATATTAGCTTACGGTATAAGTGGAAGAGCTAGTTGTTCATGGAATCTCTTCTATCAAGAGCCGTTATACATTTAAAATTATTGTGAGTATTCTTGTGTTATTTACAATTATATGTTATGTGTTGCATTAGAGTTGTTAGAATTGTATGTAATCTTCATGATCACATTTTAAGCATGCAATTTTATGTATATGTATTATGTTTGTTTAATGTATAACGAGCGTAAAGTACATCATTCAGAATCTAACACAGGTTAGCGCGAGGCTACCTGTTGTTCAGTTAATGAGATCCATTAATGAGATCCATATCTTATGATTGGATCTGGATGCAAAAAACAGTTATCGCTCGGTTACACATTAACAAAGAGATCTCGATACGTATTTTGATATAATAAAGAGCATTGTCATAACATGATTGTATGTGATATTTTAATAGAAAATGCACGACCTAATGAAGCCATTAGACTTACATATTTATTACATATATATCATGTTTAACGAAATAGAGTTGTTCAAGGAGTTAAGCCGAAGAGAAGCCTTAATGATGAGATATTAAGAGATAGAAATTGTATTCTTATAGAGATACCTATGTTGAAAATGTAATTTGTATTTCCACTATAAAATGATGTTTAAATATGAGTAAAAACGATGAATGTTACAACTGGTATCAGAGCAATCAATTTATTTAAGTGAGTTATGTTAATTAGTCTCTAACGTAATCCTAAACTCGTTCACCAGAATTAGAGTGAATTATGTTAAATCGTACTACCTTCCCGAGCACCGGCACCAAAAACTAGATGAGGGCTAGGACCGACGGTTGCGGAGCGGTAACGTGAGATACCGCAAAGTCTGCACCGAGTGTAATCAGGGTGAAGTTTTAAAATTTGTATTTTGCTCAGGGCCTAAATCTCCGAACTACCCACTTGCACTAGATATAAGAACCTAATACTAGGACGTGGTAAGGATGATCCTTGGTCGTCTCTAGACGGTTGAATTTGAAGCTAAGCTCATGTAGATAATTTAGTATTCAAGTTAGGGTTTGGATAGTTGGAAAGACATGTTTTTTTTTTTGGGTTTTATCCATTTTTAAACTACGAAAGCAATTAAATTAAATTAAATTAAGTTAGCTATCATATAACGAACAACTCAGGATTGGAAAGACGTGGTTTTCCAAGAGTTGGGATTGTATAGTTTCGTGATGATGTTTATTATGGGGACACTGTTAGACTAATAGACATATAGACCTTGACGTAAACACAAGAACCCTATTAGTTTAGAGTGCTCTCTAAATTAATATGTCACTAAGAAGTAGGTTATCGTGATCCTGATCAGAACGGGTCTGTTCAATTCCCAACACTGCCCTGTTACGGAGCAAGTGATCCTTCTTGGAATGCGGTAATTCCTTGGTGCATGGATATAGTAGCAGCCCAACTAAAAGTCTGACTATTCTTAACATCTACTGTAGGACCCCTGGTGAGCTTATTCACGAGGTAATCTAGTATATATTAGAGTGCGGACTCCTCTAATAAACAAAACGTTAACAAACAACTAACTACAAATATGTTATTATCACAAATTATTAAACATAAATAAGTATTACATTCAACCTAAGACGCAAATACAGTAGAGTATACGAACTTGCTACTGAAAACTCACTTCTAAATTTACAAAAACAATATTTCTGGATTATTGTATTTATAGCCATCTAAGTTCGTACAAACTAAGGTAACTTTGAATACCCATACGAACTTAGCTAAGTTCATAGGGATTCCTAAGTTTGTACCTACTTACTAAGTTCGACCTACAAAGTACACATACAAACCTAAAGTTAACAATTGCAATGATTTGCAAATAAGACTAATTACAAACTAGACGTTGTTGTCACACAAGATGCACCAACAAACTCCCCATTTTGAATAGCTCCAGTTGTATTTAGTCTTCTTGTTGCAGTCGATCTTGATTCTCTTTTAGCTCTGTCGACTTCTAGCCCACAATCCTTTCTCCACACATGCCTTCACCATTTTTTGATATCTTCTACCCTCATGCCTCCAACTATCTCTGTAGAGAATCTTGTTTTCATGAAGTTTCAGTATATCATCTTTAGACAAGTTTACCAGATGTAAATTGTCATAAACTCTTATCAACTCTTTTCCTTCACCATCCTCCATCACT
Source organism: Logfia minima (assembly GCA_963921325.1). Classification (NCBI taxonomy): domain Eukaryota; kingdom Viridiplantae; phylum Streptophyta; class Magnoliopsida; order Asterales; family Asteraceae; genus Logfia; species Logfia minima. The sequence goes on along the minus strand of OY992765.1, from coordinate 23,765,573 downwards.
GCTTCAACAATTTTACCATCAACATACCACCACTTAAGATCAGCAAGAATATCATGTGGCATTTTCTTCAATGGAACCCTCTTCAAGCACTTGACTGGTTTGTAAACCATTTTCATCCATGGCTTGTTTGTAATAGGATCAATCTTGGTCAAATCAGGAACTCTTTTCCCTTCTCTTGGCTTTAAGTCTTCAACCTTGTTCGACCATAAGGATCATCTCCAATGTTCACTAAGTCTAGCCAAGCCAGTTCCTTCAACTCTATCTTTGGCAACGAGCTAAAAACTTTCAGTTTGTTCTTCAAATATTGAATTCCATCATATCTTTTTATTATGAACAGTTTCAGGTCACTGTGATAAAACCAACTAATGATGCCTCTTTTTAGCTCGCCCGATCCTCTCACCTTGATATTACCCTTGAATTTAATCTCTGGTTCCTTTTCAATATTATTAAACCACATATTCTTTAGCTCTTCTCGTGATGGCTCAATTGGTTCATCTTCTGATTCAACTTTAGGAGTTACATCCTCCTCTAAGTCAATCACTTTCTCACCAGCTTCATCTTCATATACCACCTCACTAACAGGTTGATTGGTCACTATGGGTTCATCAATATCAAAATCAGCATCAGGTATGACCTCATCATCTGACTTCCAATCTACAACCTCTTTACTGAAGATTTCTCCTTCCTCTAACTCTGATACATCACTATCAAACTCATACAAACCAAGCAACACTTCAATAATATTGGTCTCAGTCAGATTCACTGGAGTTTGCTCGGTTCCGTTCCCACCTTCTTTCTGACCAGACTCCCCTTGAACTTGTATTGCACCTTGTCCTCGAGATGAAGAGCTAGGCAGATCACCACCTTTTGGTGCATTGGGATCATCGTCTTTGTCTTGGTCATTTTTCTTTTTCAGTTCATCTCTTTTGCATCCCGTCATGACTATTAACAATTGCAGTCAGAGCTGTAACCATGTCCAGTAAGTTTGTGATCCGGCCCTCAAGATATGTAAGCTTGTTTGGATCTAAAAGATTGACTGTCGGGGTGGAGATTAAGGGTGTAGCTTGAGATTGAGGTGGAGCGGTAGCTGGTGGAGGTGTTGGAGTAGGTGCGGTGGTTGATGGTGTGGTTGTGGTAGGTGGTGGGATTGTAGAGACTGCGGTTTCAACATGCTCCCCGATGACAACTCCACTAGAACATCTTCTTTGGGCGCCCTAGTTAACGGTGGAGTGTCATCATCATCAGAATCATCATCTCCTTCGTCCCTAAGCACAAAGTCATCATCTTCAATAACTTTTCGTTTTCCCTTGGCCTTGGCAGCACGAGCCCGGAGCGGGTTTCAAGGACTTTCGACTGTTAGGACATGTTTTGTGACAACAGATCTAGCTTGTAATATGACTAGTGTAATTATTATCAAGTTTGTATATTGGTTTAGATTTGTAAATATATGATATTAGTTTGATATTATTATTTGTTAAATATAATAATATTAGTCAAGTAATGAATACAAACTAAAGTCTAAATTGCGAATTGAGAACTCAAGTCGCAAGTCATAAGACTTGCGAGATGAGATCTCAACTCGCAGTGCCAACTCAAGTCGCAAGTGATAAACCTGCGAGATGAGATCTGGGCTCACAACCCTTGTGGACTCGCAAGGCCCATGGTCTGCGAGTTGAGTCAACTCGCAAGGCCCATGACCTGTGAGTTGAAAATGATATAAATAGAAATGATTAGGTCATTTCTAGGTATTCGTGCCTTACATCACTCTAAGTTATTGTTGTACATACACCTCGATTTTTGTGCTCAGAGAATATTAATATATTAATAGGCTAGGTTTTGAAGGATTAACTTTTGTTAATTATCAAAACAAAGCCTTTAAGTATATAGATAAGTTATATAAACTTTAATCAAACGTATTGAGGGATTCCGCACCTCAATACTTTAAGATAACGTTGTTATCGAACCAAGATCTAGTGACTTACAATTGGTATCAGAGCTTTCGGGCTAAGATATTGTGGTTTCAAGATTTTAGTTTATATAACTAGTAATCTCTGGACACTTTTAGGTTTGTTTACGATCGAAATCTGCTGATTTACTCGTGAAAATACCAAAAATTTCAGTTCTCAGATTTCACAGCCGTTTTGCGAGTTGAGATTAGGGTTTCAGCTGTTATATGCGAGTTGAGATCATTTGCGAGTTGAGATAACTTGCGAGTTGAAGATTTCTTGCGAGTTGAATTCACTTGCGAATTGAGTTAACTTGCGAATTGAAGTCACTTGCGAGTTGAGATCATTTGCGAGTTGAGATAACCTGTGAACTGAGTTGAATCTATGCGAGCTGAGTACCTGAGAACTGAACATTCTGAATTTTGTGATTTGATAATTTTTGAGATTTGCAAAGATGTCTGACTTGAGTAGAATGATTGAGATGGACCATGAGATTGGAAAATCTAATGTTCCACCTAAATTGCTCCGACTTGAGGATTACTATGGATGGAAGGACATGTTTGAATCATACTGTAGATTCCATGACTTGACAATCTGGCTATGTATCAAAAATGGATACGCTGCACCTACTGCTGTTGTTGAGAATGCTACTGTGGTTGTACCCTATCACAGGATGAATGATAACCAGAAAAAGGAGTTTAGAATTGAAAATAAGGCTCATTCTTCAATTAAGATGAGTCTTCCTAAGGAAATCAATCATCAGCTAAAGTCTTTTCACACTGCTAAAGAGCTCTGGGAAGCTCTTGAGAAAAGATGTGAGGGGAGTCCACAAGTTAAGGCAGGCAAGAAGAATCTTCTGAAAAAGCAGTTCACTGTGTTTAAAGCTTTTAGAGAAGAGGATCTTGAAGCCTATACCACTAGATACTACCACTTACTGAGTGAGCTATTTGACCATGAGATTTTCTATTCTGATGAGGAGAAAACTGACAAGTTTATTGAAGGTTTACCTTCCAAATGGGAAATGTATGGAATTATGCTTAAGGACAATGATGAGCGGTATGCTAAAATGTCTCTGGAGCAAGCTATAGATAAGCTCAGAGGTTATGATTTCTCTAAGAAAACAAGAGATACAGATTATGATTAACTACAGAATCCAGGATTATATCATGGAAAGTCTGTTCTCTCGAATGTTTCATCCAGTTCGACCACTACTCTATTTGTTGGTAAAACTGATGAACATGGTGAAATGGTAACCGAAGATTTATGCTTTATCGCTTCATCTCGAAGTCAAACAAAAGGGAAAACTACTGAGAAGTCACCTCAAGAGCATCACAAGATGCCTATGTGTGTGAAATCTGCTGAACAACAATTGTCTGTTCTTGCTTCTTTTGTTGCTTCTTATGAGAACTATATTCAAGGAAAGATCAATGATCCAGCTGCATTTGATGAGGATTATGATCAAATTGATCCTGATGACCTTGAGGAAATGGATCTTTAGTGGCAACTAGCAATGGTGTCAAGAAGAGTTAAGAATTTCTTGAAGCGTACTGGTAGACGGGTAGTAGGAAATCGACCAAGGTTTGACAAATCCAAGGTTAAGTGTTATAACTGTCAAGGTTACAGACACTTTGCTAGGGAATGTCAACGACCAAAGGTTGATATTGGTAATGGAAGACAAGACTCGGGAAGTACTTTAACTTCAAAAGTCTTGGTGGTTCAGCAGATGGACGGTTCTTATGATTGGTCTACTCAGTCTGAGCAAGCTCTTATGGCTGAAATAGATGATCAAGAGAAACCTGCTGAATCTACATCCTATATGCTAACTGATGCGGAATTTCAAGTTAAGGTGCCGGAGATTGAAGTCAAAGAAAGTGATGAAGATGTGCTCTACATCAACTCAATTGAAGATATGAGTCCTGATGAGTTTGTCGCATATATTGCTGATGTTCAAACGGACAAGAAAAGAGTATGTCTTAACATTCTTACTCTTGCTGATGTCTGTTATTTAGTTAATAATTTACAATCTCAGGTTAGTGTATTTGCTGAATCTCATAAAACCTTGACATCTGAACTTGAAATAGCTAAAAGTGATGTACGTAGGTTAAGTGAGGATAAACTAGCATTAAAAGAAAAGATTCAACTTGATGCTTCTGATAAAACCAGTCTAAGTGACATCATAAATGAACAATGTGTTAAAATAGATGGGTTATATTTGAACTTGAATTAGTTAAATCAGAATATTGCTAGTAAAGATAAGGAGTTATCTGAGTATAAGATGAAGTTGGTTGAGCTAAATCGTAAGTTTGAATGTTACAGGACATCTTCTTTAACTTTGGATAAAATAATTAGCTCACAACATAGTGTAAAGGATGTGACTGGTTTAGGTTACACTGATGTACCCCCACCTTTTAATTCAAATTACACTACTACTTCTGTTGACTTAGAAATGACTGATGTGAATCCTAATCCTGAGGAATTGATGACTAAAGAGTCTGAACTATCTGAAACACAGAAGGATGTTATTAAAGACCCATCATCTAACATTAGTAAGAACAAATCATTCCCTAAAGTACATTTTGTCTCGAGTGGAATGATAGTTGATACTGATGTAAATGATGAGTTGATTAAGGAACAAAAGGATTCACCTTTAGTAGTTTTGGATCAGACTAAGAAAGAGAGTGCAAAAGTGGTTAAGTCACGTAAGCAGATGTCTTGCTTCAAGTGTCGACAGAGAGGTCACGTATCTTCTTGTTGTCCTAATAAGAAGAAGGAAGCATCACATAAGCCTGTGAACAATGATAAGACACCAGATATCTCTAGTTCGAATATAGACAGGTTAGGTACCAAACCGGGATTAGGTATTAAACCTGTAAATATTCTTAAAAGAGATGCTTCTCACAGTGTCTCTCCACCTAAACCTAAACGGCCTGAACACTTTATTAAAGATCAATTACCGTCGAGGTTTATGACCCCTAGAAGAAAACATAGTCGTTATGAGAATGGTTCTACTTCACGTACACATGGGATTAATTATGGGTATAACTATAATCGTAATCAAGGACAAAAATCCCAAGGTTATGCGTCAGGGAGGGTTGGATCTCATTCATCTCATAGACCCAAGAACACTGATCATCAACAAGCTCATACTACTTCGACAGTGACCAAAGCTCCTAATGGGAAGGATGGTTACTTTAAAGAGTTAAAGTTTGTAGATGATAAGGGACAAACCAAGACCGTAATGGCTTGGGTCCCTCTTGAGAACTAATTGTGTACAACCTGTTTGTGCAGGAGCAGACTATGAACGAAGATAATTGGTGGTACGTTGACAGTGGCTGTTCTAGGCACATGACAGGAACTCGAAGTCTACTGAAAGACTTCAAAGGAGGTTTGAAACAGGGAGTACATTTCGCTGGTGATAAAGGAGGAGTGATTACTGGGAAAGGAAAAGTCTCGAATGGAACTTTAGTTCTAGAGGATGTGAAATATGTTGAAGAACTAACGCACAACCTAGTACATTTCAATGAGAAAGAGGCCTTAGTCCTGAAGCCAGGTTTTATTATTCCCGAAAAATGGATATTGATGAGGGCTCCAAGGAAGAAGGACATTTATGCTATCAACATGAGTGCTCCTATTACTTCAATGGAATCTACATGTCTTTTATCCAAGGCTTCAGAATCAGACTCACTCTTATGGCATAGGAAAACGGCACACCTAAACTTTCGAAAGATGAACTATATAACTAAAAATGGGTTAGTTCTGGGTGTACCACAAAAGAGTTTTGCATTTGAAGACAAGTGTGTACCTTGCATAAAAGGAAAGTAGCATAAAAAACCACACAAATCTAAAACTGTAAATTCTATTTCCTCGCCTTTTGAGTTGCTACATATAGATCTCTTTGCCCCAATAAGCAAGAGAAGCATAGGTGGCAATCCAAGGCTTCAGAATCGGACTCACTCTTATGGCATAGGAAAATGACACACCTAAACTTTCGAAAGATGAACTATATAACTAAAAATGGGTTAGTTCTGGGTGTACCACAAAAGAGTTTTGCATTTGAAGACAAGTGTGTACCTTGCATGAAAGGAAAGTAGCATAAAAAACCACACAAATCTAAAACTGTAAATTCTATTTCCTCGCCTTTTGAGTTGCTACATATAGATCTCTTTGCCCCAATAAGCAAGAGAAGCATAGGTGGCAAATGGTACTGTTTGGTTGTCACAGATGATTTTTCTAGATTCTCTTGGGTGTTCTTTTTGGGATCTAAGGATGAAACATCTGGTATTCTTATGGAGTTCTTAGATCTAATTGAGAATATCTATGGAATAAGAGTTAAGAAAATTCGTAGTGACAATGGAACAGAGTTCAAGAATTCAACGTTCAATATCTATTGCTTAAGCAAAGGGATACAACATCAATTCAGTGCACCTTATGAACCTTAACAGAATGGTGTTGCTGAAAGGAAAAATAAAATGTTGATTGAAGGAGCTAGAACAATGCTTGCAGATTCAAAGCTTCCGGTCATCTTTTGGGCAGAAGCAGTGAATACTGCATGTCATGTTCTAAATAGCGTTCTTACGGTTAAAAAGCAGAACAAGACTTGTTATGAGCTTTTAAACAATAAGAAACCAAACTTAAAAGGGTTTGAACCCTTTGGAGTTTCATGCACTTTATTGAAGACTAACCATCAACCTAAATTTGGTGAGAAGGCTGACGAAGGATACTTCCTAGGTTATGTGCCCAACTCACCAAACAAACGTGTCTTCAATAAATCTACAGGACATGTGGAAATAGTTTATAACGTTGAAGTTACGAGCTACACACATGACTTGTATAAGGGATTAGATTGGCAATTTGATTATTCTGATCTCTTCAAGTCTTTTAAAGTCCATATCAGTGACTATGTCAGTAATTTAGAGATTCCGAGCATTTATTGTTTGGAGATGAAGATCTTACTTCTTCTCCAACATTGAATGTTCAAACGTCTGGAATTAGGACTATTGTTGATTCTGATGAAGTTTCAACTATTGAGTCACAACTACCTCCAGTTGATACACCTCAAGAGAATGAAGATCCTGAAATTGTTTCTCAAAGGATTGTGGATGATATTCTTACTCCTCTGAGACAATTAAGGACATCTGCTACTGATGATGATCTACTTTCATTGGAGGAAATCGGTACTAACTTACAAAATGATGTACCAGTTGAACCTGTATCTGCAACGAGATTGAATAGGATTCATCCGATTGAGAATATCATCGGTGATCCACACTCTTCTGTTCAAACTCGGAATCAATCGAAAGCTAGTACATACACTCACTCAAGCTTGTATGCTGAAATGAAAGAGATAGGGATTGCGAATCTATGTCTATATTCATGCTTTATCTCACAAATTGAGCCTAAAAATGTGCAAATGGCACTAAAAGAAAGCTCGTGGGTCGAAGCAATGTAGGATGAACTGTCTCAGTTCTCCAAATTACAAGTATGGGAATTGGTTGATTTACCAGCTGGTGAATATCCAATTGGAACTAGATGGGTATTTAAGTGCAAGAGAGACGATCGGGGAATCGTTGCTCGCAATAAAGCCCGTTTGGTCGTTCAAGGGTTCAATCAAGAAGAAGGAATTGATTACACAGAAGTGTTTGCACCAGTGGCTAGGCTTGAAGCAATCAGGTTATTCTTAGCATTTGCATCCTTTAAGGGAATGAAAGTGTTTCAATTAGATGTTAAGAGTGCCTTTTTGTATGGCAAAGTCAAAGAACTGGTGTATGTCTCACAACCACCAGGATTTACTAATCCTGAGTATCCAGATAGAGTATATCGTTTGGATAAGGCTCTATATGGGTTACATCAAGCACCAAGGGCGTGGTATGAGACATTATCAATGCATCTTCTTAAGAATGGCTTAACAAGAGGTGCAATTGATAGTACATTGTTCGTAAAATGGAAGAAAAAGGACTTTCTACTTGTTCAAGTATATGTTGATGACATTATCTTTGGGTCATCTGATGAAAAGATGTGTCGAGACTTTGAACAAGTTATGAAAAGTAAAGTTTGAGATGTCTGCTATGGGAGAGTTGAACTTTCTCTTAGGGTTACAAGTTGACCAAAAGAAAGATGGATTCTTTATTCATCAATCAAAATATACACATGAGCTGCTCAAACGTTTTAAGATGGATGAATCTCGTGTCTACAATACTCCTATTCCAGAAAATCATGGACTTGGTCCCGATACATCGAGTGATCAGGATGTGGATCCTACTCTATATAGGGCCATGATTGGATCACTAATGTATTTGATTGCATCTAGACCTGATATTATGTTTGCTGTATGTATTTAGGCTAATCCGAAAGAGTCTCATATGCTGGCTGTAAAACGAATCTTTCGTTACCTCAAAGGGAAACCAAAGCTGGGACTATGGTATCCAATTGAAGGAAACTTTGATTTCGTTGCCTATACTGATTCGGATTATGGTGGATGCAATCAGAATAGAAAGTCTGCTACCGGAGGATGTCAATTTTTAGGTGGTAGACTTGTATCTTGGCAATGCAAGAAGCAAAGCTCAGTAGCCATTTCAACATGTGAAGCTGAGTATGTTGTTGCTGGCAGTTGCTGTTGTCAAGTGCTGTGGATTCAACAGCAACTACGGGATTATGGGTTGAATTTTACCAACACTACTATGATGATTGATAATGAATCAACGATCTCTATAACCAATAATCCTGTTAAGCACAGTAAGACTAAACACATTGACATTCGTCATCATTTTATTAGAGACTGTGCTGAGAAGAACCTGATAAGGTTAGCTAAGGTTCCATCCGTGGATAACTTAGCAGATCTCTACACCAAGGCATTCGACAGAGCTCGATTTGACACTTTGGTTCAATTGAATGAAATGAGAAATCTAGAATGATTAGTCTTCCACAGGGTTCTTCTGTAATAGTTAGTAGTTATTTCTGATTTGGTCTTATGTAATAGATAGCTGCTACTTAAAAAAAAAAAAAAAAAAAAAAAAAAAGGGAGATGGCGTATGGCATTCATTTGCTTGTTACCTAAGGGGAATCGCCTCTGATAAAAATGTTAAGATTTTATCTGCTGGGAAATGATAGTACATTAGAAGAATAAGCTTAATAATAATAAGTAAAAGTCTTAAGTTAGATATGTTAGTAGGTTCCAATTAGTTACATTAACTTTACATATTTACAACCAGGCCTTTACTTATATTTATTTTAGTATACACCTTTCTCCACATGTTACTATTTGCTTTGAAAGGATAAATCTAGACAGTTTCATTATATGATGTACTGGTAGGCAAATTCTGCTATGATTTCTGAGCATCTAATAAGTAATAATTCCCCTATGTGTTATCTCGTGTGATTTGCTATATGATGTATGGCATAAGTCTTAATTGATGAATAATAGTCTAACCATACACTGTTATCAAAGATCTATGAATATACATCAAGACAGATAGTAAGAATTATGGCAATTAGTAAAACTACTGATGACTTTGTTGTACTAAGTACATATCTGAAACTTTTAGTTTTGCCAATGGTCTCAAACTTGTTTTGTTTATACTAAGGGATCTTCTGTTGTACTAAGTACAGATCTAGAACCACTAGTATCTTCAAAACAGGTTCGATGTTTGTCAATTTTAAAATAAATCAAGGGTATGTTATATGTTTCGAAAAGAACATTATTTAGTAACCTCTACCTTGAATGTGAAAGATACAATGTTATGTGTTATACTTGATTCTTCAGTATGTCATATTTTGGATCACATTAAGTAACATGCATATCAATAATAAAAGGTTGCTTGGAAATCAGTGTAGACTTTGTTTGTGTGGATAATAATATCGGTAATCATCTTGAACTGTCTATGATAATGAAACGTTTCATTCTTATGAATCATTCGTAAACGAACGAATTATAGTGTGTGGAACAAGGTAACTAAGTTATTCTTTCATAAATATAAGTTGACAAATGGTTAAGTTGTAAGTTTTCTGTAACTCATTGTGAATTTCATGAGGTATGTATACTAACAATCTTCTTAGACTCCTTAATCAACAATTGGTTCTGGTTTTTCTTTCTAATATGATCCCACTGCAGATAAATTTTTATTGCCCTCTCATAGGTTGTATTTCCTTTATTTTCGTTTATTTGTTTATTTAATAAAAGGTACTTCTTGCCAATGTTTATCATGAATTTTTGTCGTCTTTATGTTATGCTTTTACTGTTATTTTATTATTTTACTTTATGATATTGTCGTTTGTGTTGATTTAAGGTTACAAAACAAGTGAAAAATGATTTTATTTTAGACTTGTTTATTTTGTGGGCTTAAAATTTTATTAATTTAACAAATTTGTGTTTTTGGTCAACACTGCGAGTTGACTAAAAACTTGCGAATTGACTCTGGCTGCGAGTTGAACTCACTCTGTGAGTTGAGTTCTTCTGCGAGCCGAGTCAACCTCATATAAATATGTTCGAGTTCACAAGTCAAACACACAGTCTTGCGAATTGACATTTTCACTCTTGCGAACCCATAACCTGCGAACCGAGCCGAGACTTTGATTTCGCAAATTCTTCGCAATTTTAACTTTGCAAACGACGCTTTCAATTCATCTATTATAATCACTTTTACATTGTGATCATTTTGAGGTATAACTCATTGGATTTGATCGTGTATTTAACTCGAAAACGACATTTATCTAAAATGAGGGTTTCGTTTTAAATTTGAACAAATTACTACGATATAGTGATTGAAATAACAAGAATCCTTAGGGTTTATGTTAATCGGAGTATCTAGTACAAAATGGCATCATTTACTTGTGATAAAACTTGCTAAAATTAAGATTGAAAAGTGACATCATCTTCACAGTTCATCCTGCGAGTGGACTTGTTGACTTGCGAGTTGAACTCTGCGAGTGGACTTGTTGACTTGCGAGTTGAACTCTGCGAGTTGACTTGTTGACTTGTTGACTCTGCGAGTTGACTGCCTTTGTGAATTGAATTACAAGTTGACCACTAATTTTAATTTACGAACTCTAGATTAATTACCTGCTTAAGAGTTATAAGTTAAAATTTTCTATGGTTAGTCGTGTCGACTTAAATGTGAATACAAAAAACCATACACCTTTTATATAAGACTTACGACTTCTCGTAATAAGTTATATATATTTTTACAAACTTGAGACTTTTTGTAACAGGTTAAGTAAACGGTTAGACCTATTGATTATATATATAAAATTAACGACTGTAATTGTTGATTAAGTTTCATAACTTAATAGTTCAATTACGAGTCGTAGATTATATACGTTTCTCAATATATGTTAAACTAATTGTCTGACATTTGTGTAATTTTGATGTTACAGATATGGCTAGACAGTTCGCTGCTCATCACAACGTGCTTGTTGACTTAGACGTCACCGCACGAGGTGTTGCCCGTGTGTCTCGGATTCTTACATTTCTGGCTCGTTCCAGAATACAGTATGCTATCACGGAGTCCCCGGCTCTATCACAGGATCTATTAACTCAATTCTGGGCTAATATTCAGTATGATACTGTTGTAAATCCACTGGTGATTCGCACACGGGTGAATGATCGACCCGTTGTTTTCTCTTCCTCTGATCTACGTAACATTTTACGGTTAGGAACCGTCGATCAGGAAGCCGGACCTACAGTGTTTCCCTCGGACTTCATCGAAGGAGCACTTGAACGTATGGGCTACGTCGGGCCAATGCGTGGACGTCAATTTTTAAAGGCGTTGGTCTTCGGAGAATGGAGATTCTTGTGGCATGTTCTTGTCACCATTTTTGGTCCGAAGAAGGGAGGTTATGATGAGTTTAGCCCTTCTCTACTTTCGGCTGTACTGTCACTGGTTTACAATAAACCATACAGTTTCTCGGACTATATTTTTGGTGAACTGGTTCGCCAAATCATGGGCGGTGTTCGATCCCAGTTTATGATATATCCACAATTTTGCATGCTGATCATCAGGCTACTATTCCTGATTTGCTGGATATTCAAGCCGATCTTCATGTGGATACTATCGGCCTGCGTGGATATAACGCAATGTTCATGCATACTTCGAAGCGTTTTGACATGCAGCCTCAGCTGACTGAACTTTTTGGTTATCTGATCAATCCTCACTACATAACGCCACCAAATCATGGTTGCTAGATGTTGATGTGGCAGAGGTTGTACCTGAGCCACAGGAGCTAATTGAGGATGTCTTGGATTAGGCCAACCAACCTGGCCCACAGATAAATGCTGAAGTTGCAGCGGAAGTGGTGCAACAGGTGCTGGTCCAGAATGATGATGCAAATGATCCGATCTTTCACAATATCGATCAATATTTTGCTGAACCACCGCAAGTTGCTGAGCCATCAGGTGATGCTGGTCCGTCGGGACATGATGGAGAAACGGCTTCTGTCTCTGCTTCTGATTCTGATTCGGCAGATGATGAGACTCGACCATCCGGGTCTGTCTCAGGGATTCCAGCTGGCATGGTTCGACAAGGGTCCAAGTTGATTATGGACCCGGCACTGAAATTAAAAAGAAAAGCCGCTGATCAAGATCCTGACTTCGTTCTTGTTGAAGAAGAAGAAGATGAAGATTAAGATGAGGAGCAACTTGTCTCTCGTCCTCGCAAGCAAGCAAAGCAAACAGCTTCAACCTCTGCAGCTCCTACTCAATCATGTTCTACGCCCTCTGAGGCTAAAATGATCGCTGCTTTGGTTCGCCCTTCCTCACATCCGACCACCAAGTCTAGCAGAGTTGCAGCGCGCCTATTAACAGATGTAGCTACAGAGATAGCTAAGAAAATGCAACCACCTGCTTCCACGCCTCCGCCAGTCACTTCTACTGCTCCATCAACCTCACCTACGACTGATTCAGAACGCATTATCAGCTTAGAGTCTAGGGTTCGAGAGTTGGAGGCTATCGCCAACATCCTGGCATCTCAAGTTCTGTCCTTGTCTGAGAATGTGACTGAACAGAATAAAGCTTATTCACTGCTGATCAAGACCAACTGCAATTTGGTAGATGATGTAGCTGACAAGCAAAGACAGATTGACAGACTTGATCGCTTGGTTACCAGCTTTCACAAGGACAAGCCATCTCAGGGGGAGATACTAATCTACCAAGAGTCCTGCCGAGAAGATGAGCTAGCAAAGAAGCGAAGAGATGACACAGATGATGATCCCACCGCTCCGAAAGAAAGTGAGCTGGCTGGTCCTTCAAAGACTAGTTAGCAGACTGTAATTCAGGGGGAGTCTGCTGGTGCAAGTGGAAGTGGTGCTGGTGCTGATGCTGGTATTGAAGAGGGTGGTGCCGATGAAGGTGAAGCATGTATTAATTTAGATTGATTGTAATATTTAAAACATTGTAACTTATAACATTGTAAATTATAACTTAGAACTATTTTGTAATATATTAGACTTGAGATTTATGATTACAAGTGAAATATGTTTTAAATAAGTTTTAAGTTATATCTGATTGAGGTTATGCAAAGTGGTGATCGAAAGTCTACCGACTTACAGATAGTCGTATGACGTGTCCCGATTTAATATCGGCGGTCAAACTTTTACTATAATCTCTGCATTTTAGACTTGAGAATCGTAAGATTGACAAGTTAATTATGCAATGGAATTTATGATATTAATTAATTGTAAGCTTGAATGTTTGGTGATCATTATGGTTCACAATACATTAATGTTTAAATTTAATTAATGTTCTAATAGTATAAGACTTTTGGAATTTTAGATTGATTGTAAATCTATTTATGATCAATGGAAGATTTATAAGGTTATATAATGTGTTTTCAATACACAAAGAATTTAATAAGGAAATTCTTAGATTGATTCAGGGAAATCAATGAAAGAATTTATGATATTAATAATTATTAATAAGGAAATCCTTAGATTGATTCAGGGAATCAATGAAAGAATTTATGATATTAATAATTATTAATAAGGAAATCCTTAGATTGATTCAGGGAAATCGATGAAAGGATTTATGATATTAATGAATCCTTGTGTATGTACTTCTATAGGTCTGGGAATGCTAGATCTATCTGATTCGGAAAGCGATATGCTTGACGAGATAGATGAAGCTATTGACTTTGACCTTGAAGAAGGTGAATTTTTGCCACCTGACGACTGGACGTCTTGTGTTGATGTTGGATTAGACGAGGGTGTAGATCCTGATGTTGATATTGATGAACACCTCGTAAAGATGGAGAAAGAGTTGTAGATTTAGATGAAAATCTGGATGAATCAACTAGTTCTGAATCTGAAGATGATCTTCCTGAGAAACTCAAAGATAATCCAATGTTTAGGTCTTTAAAAAGGAAAAAGCAAAAGATTGGAATGTCTGAAGTTGATATTACTGGAAAGCAAGTTCCAAGAAGAGGTATCATTGGATGGTACTATGACGCTGACTTAAAGCTTTTTGCTATAAAGAGATATGACGGAGTTCAATACTTTGAAAAGAAGCTTGCAGTCTTCAGTTCTTTGCCTCGGTTTGAAATTCGCGACTTGGCTAGATTAGAATTGATTAACCCTAGTAATGATCCTTTTGGACGATATGTAGAAAAGATTATCAAGACAGAGGGTAGATCAATGAAGTTTCAAAGAATTAAGCCAAGAGTTGGAAAAACTGTCAAACTTAATGAACGAAGCGAAAGAACTGGAAGGCGTCGAAGAATGAAAATATATCCAGCTGTGAAGTGCATTCAACAGATTCCATTAAAGATCATGCCTCAAGATATCTTAGGTAAGTTGAAGAGATGGTCTGTGGATTCTATGACTGGTGAAGCTCTCATGTTTGAACATGATGATGAAGTTGAATATGAAGAGAGAGAGATCTTAAAGATTTATGATCGACGACATCTAATGAACTTATCAAAGGCTGATGTTACACAAGAATAGGATCACTGCAATTGAAGGATGTTGCTCGAGACTATCAGTCAATGGTCAAGACATGCATAAAGCTGAAGATACATATGGGTAGCAAAATTTACAAGTAAAGACCAAAGACAAAGATGAAGATAACGACGCTAGAGCTATTGTCAAGGGGAGTCTATTGGGACATGTTTTGTGACAACAGATCTAGCTTGTAATATGACTAGTGTAATTATTATCAAGTTTGTACATTAGTTTAGATTTGTAAATATATGATATTAGTTTGATATTATTATTTGTTAAATATAATAATATTAGTCAAGTAATGAAACCAAACTAAAGTCTAAATTGCGAATTGAGAACTCAAGTCGCAAGTCATAAGACTTGCGAGATGAGATCTCAACTCGCAGTGCCAACTCAAGTCGCAAGTGATAAACCTGCAAGATGAGATCTGGGCTCGCAACCCTTGTGGACTTCCAAGGCCCATGGTCTGCGAGTTGAGTCAACTCGCAAGGCCCATGGCCTACGAGTTGAAACTGATATAAATTGAAATGATTAGGTCATTTCTAGGTATCCGTGCCTTACATCACTCTCAATTATTATTACACATACACCTCGATTTCTGTGCTAAGAGAAGATTAATATATTAATAGGCTAGGTTTTGAAGGATTAACTTTTGTTAATTATCAAAACAAAGCCTTTAAGTATATAGATAAGTTATATAAACTTTAATCAAATGTATTGAGGGATTCCACACCTCAATACTTTAAGATAACGTTGTTATCGAACCAAGATCTAGTGACTTACATTGACCCATAGACATCCAAAGGTGGAAGGTCATCACTGTCCTGGTCGCGTCTCAGTCGCGTCTGCATCTCTTTCCAAACTTCTTACAACATCATCCATTATCAATCTCGTCCAGATCCTTCTCAATGTCGGCTTGTGGATCAGTTACAAACGCATCCACTGGAACCAGGAGGTTGGTACCAATACCACCCTGAAGAACTTCATGCACTATAGACTCAACAAATATCAGAAACAATCATGTCGTCCTCTTGGGGATGCTCGATCTGGTGCAGAATATCCTCAAATACCTCTTGTTGTGGCTTGGCAACAACAACTGGAGGTTGTTCTTGGATAGGTGCTTCAGCCGCTACCTGGGGTTGTGGCCCATCCCACCACCCATCATTTGGAGGGGCCACATAGTTTGCATTCAATACTACCCCGAACAGTGGTGTGGCCTGAGGTCGATCAGCAGCTTGGCGTCTGATGCTGTGACTCAGGCAGTGCATGAATATTTTCTTATCAACTGAGGACAGATGCACGAATGGGTCAACAGTTGGTAGATCAGGAACTACTCCATTTATAATCATCATTACGAACCGTGGATATAGTATGAACCGGTCTTTAACGCTGCCCCTTATTTGCTGAACCATCTCATCAAAAAGAACTGTGAGAAGTAGTAGGGCTTGTTGTAGACTAAGGAACCCTTGCCAGACTGCATTTTATGGTTCATCGTGTCGAACCCAGCCTTCTTCGGTCCAAATGACACAAGCAATATGTGACAACCGTCAAAATCTCAGGTCATTAACGCACTTAAATTTCTAGTCTATCTAATTTCGTTTACAGCACTCTAAAATCCTAGTGAAAAGTCTAGGTTATGACTCCTTAAGTACCGAAACCGTAAGTTACCGAAATCGCGTAACATTTTAGGAGATTGCTTAGCGGACTTTAAGACCGTGAGGAACATTAAGATAGGTTACAAAGTGCCAAAGAAAACAAATGAAATTAAATTTCATATGTCATCACAAAATATTTATCATATCAAAAATCGGAATTTAACTGGAAATTCCGTAACTCGGTAACACGACTGTAAATCGGTTTATTAACTCGCGAATGTCAATCGAGATCGAATCAAATACATTTTGATGAATGTTATAAACTTATAAAATAAAGTTTCATGACTCACACTTTAACCAACAAAAACATCACAAAAATCGGAAATTAACCGAACTTTCGTAACTCGGCAAATGCGACCCGAATCGAATAAAAGAAACTCGAATCCGACAAACTAATACTTGAATATCCATTATAAACAACCTAAAATACAATTTGAAGTATTTTAGAAATTTAGAACATTAATTTTTATAACCCTTATATTAAGCATAAAAACAACACAATTTAAAGCTTGAAATGTGCAAGACTTGAGCAATTTTAATACAAATAAATACCACATCTAATACATATTATATTTTAACCAAAAAAATAAAATAAAAACCCCAAATATTCATGCCAAAACCGGACCTCCTCTTCCCCCACTCAAATCCTCTCTTTTTCTTACAAAACTCCACTCACTTTACATGCAAAAAGCCTTCTACACTTACACACTCTTCCACTTTCATCATTTTTCTCATTTCCACTTTCAAAAACACACACAATTCTCTCTAAACACACACTAAATCTCAGCCAACATTCATCCCTAAATCATCTTCTTAAAAGTGTTCTTACACAAATACAAGAACCTTGAGGTAAAATCACTCTTTCTAGCTTCCATTTCCTACTTTTACTATGTTTATTTCATGGATTTCATGCCTTTTTCATGGCTTAAATCCCCATATAAGGTTTGATGGTTTGTAGGTTACACCTTATACACATTCATGTGTAAAAGAAGGGTAACCTATGATCAAACCAAGAATCAAACCGAAAAAGTCGACTTTTTGATGTTATAGAGTTTATTTACATGTTCTTGCTAGAATAAATGGTTTAAAATGTTAAAATATGTTTATGTTTATTTAAAACACATGTACATGCATAAAAGACAAGGCTTCAATCATTGGATGAGGTCTAAAAATCGTTGGTAGTGAAAAACACACCAAAAAGATCACTTTGTCATGCATGTAATCTGTCCAGATTTTGACCCTACTTGAAACGACCATAACTCAGTGAATAATGGTCCAAAAATCTTGATTTTTCTTCTGGAATTTAGCTTAGTGTCTTACCTTTAAAACCCCACTGGTCTCACTCAAATCCATTGAGTTTACGACCTCCAAATATATCACACAAAACTGATGCGCAAACAGTAACTTTTCTGTGAGCACCTTGTTGTGATACTTGTTCATGGGTCTTAAGGTGTTCCATAAATCTAAGAAAAATTATTTTAGACTCCTAACATGTATATCTCAGTAGTATAAAAAGATAGGAATATATCTTGATGATTAAGTATTTTTAGAAAATGCATGAACATTATGCATTATTTTAGTCTTGTAAAATGTAAATAATTGTGTTGTGATGAATCAAAAATACAAAAATACTAGATAAAATGTGTTAAAATTTTGGGGATTACTTTTTTCAGTAACTAGATCATAAAAAGAGTCTTGAAAATAAAAATGGGAATTTTTGGTAAAACATAAGTATTTTCCCTAAATTAATGCAAACAAAGCCTATAAAAGGTGGCATAATCATGAAAAATACTTTTGGATACCAAATAATTATGGGAAAATTCCAGTGTCATTTTCTTCAGAAAATGACACTATCCTCAAAATTTCACACTCTTTAGAAGTGTTTTGATACCTTTTCCGATTTACGTCTTGTTAAAACGAATAATCTTTGGAACCAAAGTTTCAGTGCTCAAAATGACTTGAAAATTTCACACAAACCTAAAAATGGTTAAAAACTGATCTGGTAAAAATTCCAGAATTTTTTGTGAATAATTACTATTTTTCCCATATTTATCCCACCTTTTAGACATAAAATGATTATAAATAATCCATAGGTCTAAAAATCCCCAAATTTTCACAGAAAATTTGTGAACTATATTTCGTGTTTCATACCAAGTTTGGTAATTTTTAGATGTTCTATCCATGTATTTTCAATATTTTGTTGACAACTCGAACAATTACCGACAACGTTAATTAAAGGGAAATTCGAACTTTTTCGGCACTTTGTAATTTAATTAGCTAGCTAAGCAATCCTAACAAACCGTATTAGTCGAGGAACTAATTAGAAACCTTGTGTTCTTAGGAATTGAATAGGAGTCAAACCCGGTCGGTACGCGCATTACATCCATCTGTACGCTCATACTCAACAGTGAGTATTCACAGCCCCTCTTTTTAAACGCTTTACTTAAATGATTTTGGGGTGAAAAGCATATTACTTGATTTCAAATGTTTTACTTGATTACAAATGCCTTGCTTGATTACAAATGTTTTGCTTGATTACAAATGTTGTATTTGATTACAAATGATGTCTTGAATGTTTATCGTTTTATACGCATCTGTTGTATGCTTGAGACTCTATCGTGTTAAGTCCCCGGTTTACTACACAACTTATTAACTCAATTTGAGCCGATGGTTATTATGGATAGCGCTATTTGGGATTGACACTCCCCCCATTCCGCACTGTGCGCGGGGGCATATAACCAACTACTTAATCATGTATGCGATAGGCATGATCACTTTGGGGCGGACTGTCGAAGGTTTGGTTGTGGACTCAAGTATAAACACCGACTATTGAGCAGTCACATTTTAGCGTATTAACAACTTTGACCACGTAATTCGGTCTAAACAACTTTGACCACGAAATTCGGTCTTACAATCATTACTACGTAGCGACGCAAAACTTTTAAATGACTTCTCATGTAGCGACGTGAATATTTAAACAAAATGGTTTCAGAAACTTTTAAACAACTTTGAAACTTGAAACCTGTGAACTCACCAACTATATTCTATAGTTGACCCTCTCATTTTACATGCTTTTCAGGAATCGGTCAGTAAATGTGATTGAAGCCACGTTTATGCTGTTTTTGATATCGAAATCATGTGCTCTATTTTGTTCTATTTTATGGATGTATTCGTATAGTGTAATTATATACTTGTGCTGTAAACGTAAGTAAGACCTTATGTAATATTTATTTGTAGACCGTTGAACGGTGAACTTTTGTAATTTTCGATTATGAAATCATTGTACTGTTACATCTCGTGTTTCCGCTTTAGCGGGGTGTGACACAATACGTGCATTAAATACCGCCATTGATCATATAGATAACTCTTGGTGAACTGGCTGTGGGTAACTTTTAGATAAATTAAATAGGATTTGCATTTGTATAAGTATTAGTCTGCGACAAGTTTAATGAGACAATATATGACTGTCACAGCTAGAGTGCGACAGCAATAAAATGCGACAATACACAATTGTCGCAATAAGTGAAATGCGACAATCATGATTGTCGCAGTTAGTGTAAATGCAACAATCTTGGATTGTCGCTGTAGTGATTTTTAGCATAAATAGGTCTGTGATATGTCATTTGAAAGGGTTGATGTGTGTGTATACGTACTGATCAAACATGATTGAGAGAGCAAGCTTGTAATAGTACAATATGCAAATTGTAGTGAATCATTCTTATATCAATTCATGTGATATTCATTCTCACTCTCACACATACGCATATACATACATATACTTACACAAGCAATCACGTTCCAAACACCTAGATTCAATCAAACAGTAACGTCGCCTACGTACCCCATTCGCTGAAATGCGCCAGCTTGCATATCTAGTGGGAAAGAGGTTAGGCTATTCTCCTGAGCCTCAGTCCCCAATTGTAGAGTTATACGAAGATATGTTGCAGAGAACTCTATATCCACATCGTTAACCCGAGTCTGGATGACCTGTGGGTTCGGCTCATAATCAAACACCGAGTTCGTCTAGAAAGGACGTAAATAGACAATCCTCAAAGTTGGTGAGTGGGATAGAGCATGATGAACCCTCGAGCTCATTAGAAATGTCAGAATGCCTCGATATTGCTCTGTGGCCTGATCCTCACGATTGAAAGAGAGCGCCATGTTGTGCTTGTTGTGGAATTGCCTCAATTGATCGGTCATTCCTATACAAAAGACAAAAACACACCAAATATATGCAATAATAATGTTAAATACACAAGTTAATCATTCTAGAACTTGAAAATGAAGTTCATACTATGCAATTAAGGTATATTACTTTATTAATGAAAAAACATTTTTCGAACATATGTAGGTTCGCACGAACTTGACTAAGGTCAAATAAGTTCGTATGAACTTACAACCCTGAGTAGGTTCGTACGAACTTGACATTGACCAAGTCAAACTACGTTCGTATGAACTTACAACAGTCTCTAGGTTCGTACGAACTAGTAAGTTCGAACGATGAACTACCATTTCAATCTTTGAAATGTTTGGAACAAAAACATGATCAAACAGTTGAAATAGGTGTGCTAAGGTGCGTTTAAGCTTAACTAACTAAGAAATCCGATTTTAAGTTCGTTTTAATAAAAACCTAAATAAAATCCAAATGTGGAATGTTTAATGGATGATACTTCGAAATAACTACTTACTTAGATGCGAATTATGATATGGACGATGTTTAACGGATTAAAAACTTCAAACACGGCTCAAATTTGGATTTCAAATTCGAAAATAATGTAACAGTGGATGCAAGTTCGAAGGCACAGGTAGGTTTGAAGGAATGTAATTTCGAAGGGGTTTTGAAAGTGAGAGGGTTTGACTTGGTCAAACCCTTTTTTACCCATCCGGGTCCAAGACCTTAGTACTTAATATTAGAACTTGGGCCCTAAGTGTACGAACTTAGTCCTAAGAACTTGGATTTTTTGAATTAAAACCGTTTCGCGATGACCAATATACCTAGGCGTTTAATTCATTAGGTTTTTAGTTATTAATCTAAACGAATGTAAGAATTTCCCTTAGAATAAGAACTTAAGTAAAATTAAACTAACGAAAATTAAAGAGACAAATATGAATTTTTCATATTAAAACTTACATTCTTTTTTAGAGTGTCACTGATACAACGATCGTATTAGCCATGATGCGTACAATACACAGTTAGGAATTGGATTATTCCTATGTTATTATGTATGTAATCTATAGTTCAAGTCTAGAATTCCATGTAATGGATGCTTTTAATTTTTATGTCATCTCTAAAGTCAAGTCCTTTTATATTTAGAGCAATGTGCTTTGGTACATGTGTAGTGACATGACTAGACTAGGGTTAGAGGCAAACAAATCTAAAATCAAACCAGAGGTGACAGGTTTGTACTTCCGTACAACAGAGCGACGTAGTTTGATAAGAGACCTTGAAAACGGTATTCTAGTTTTGCGGTCGAGTTTGCTCTATGTTAGGTTATACTGACTGAGTCTAGATCAGCATGTTTCATGATGTAAGAAACAGTCAGTAAACCCCCAGATGAAGTTGTTTACATCTGTCCAAACACATGTATTATGGTACAATCCATCATCTAAGAATTAAGACTGAGGTCATACATCAAAATAGAGATTGCATAGATTAATTGTCTAAATTAAGGTTGTATTTATGTACTTGAGAACCGTTGTGTCGCATGCCTACAAATACATCGTATGATGAATCTATTAGTTACGTTGATTTTAAGGTACATTGTATAGTGTATGTACTACATCTAAAAGCCATACATATAATAATGTTCTAGGCATGGGTAATGTTTTCATCATTTCTTTGCAATAGCACGATGATCCTCAACTTTTTGTAAGTTTTTGCAAAGTTAAAATAAAAATAGAAATAAAAATTAACTACAGATAGATAAAAGTTCTTAATGGAGATAACATACTCAAGATTAATCATCTCATTTAGTTGGATTAACAACTCAAAACGAGATCTATCAAAAGCCTTAGTATATAGGTCGGCCAGATTGTCATCAGTGGGAACCTTAACTAATTTAATCATTTGTTTTTCACGGCAGTCACTAATTTAATCAAAAGTCTTACTCTACCAGTTGTCTTATTGAAAACCCGTTTGTTTGGTGAACCAACTTCATAACCTAGGAAGAAACCTTCGTCAGTCCTTTCACCAAATTTTGGTTGATTTTTAGTTTTTAACAATGTACAATGAACTCTAAAAGGTTCAAATCCTATCAAATTTGGTTTTCGACCATAAAGAAGTTCATAACAAGTTTTGTTAAGAGTCTTAACAGTCAAAACGCTATTCAACACATGACAAGCTGTATTCACTGCCTCCCGTAGAAAATAACAGGAAGCTTTGAATCAACCAGCATTGTCCTTGCTGCTTCAATCAGTGTTCTATTCTTTTGTTCAGCGACTCCATTCTGTTGCGGCTCATAGGGTGCACTGAACTGATGTTGAATTCCCTTGCTTAGACAAAAGACGTTCATCACCGTGTTCTTGAACTCTAGACCATTGTCGCTTCTTATCTTCTTGACTCATCGACCATATTGATGTTCAACTTGGGTAAAGAATATCATCAGCGTCTGAGCCATCTCATCCTTGGTACCCAAGAAGAATACCCATGAAAACCGCGAGTAGTCATCAGTCCTCTAGCCCGAAACTCTGCGATGGAACACCCTGCACTAGCCCGTTTCTGACTATGAAGTTCATCTTTCTAAAATGCAGATGTGCCATCCTCCTATGCCACAGTTGTGATTCAGTCTCAGAAGCTTTGGATAATAGACATGTCAACTCCTGCGTAGATTCAGCGATGCTCATGTCCAATACATAAGTATCATTCTTTCTTGGTGCCCTCATGACAATCCACTATGGTATAACAAATATGGGTTTCAGGATTAATGTCTCACCATCTGTGAAATTAACAAAATGTCCTTTGTCACAGATATGAGATACATTCATGAGATTATGCTTAAGCTCCTCAACATAGTTGACTTGCTCTAGCTTGATTTTCCCATTAGTGACATTTCCCAATCCTGTGATCTGTCCCCCTTTAGCCCCTGCAAAATTCACATAACCCCCTTTCTTGTGCAAAAAATCCACAAGATTCTGCCTCACCCTGTCATATGTCTGGAGCAACCAATATCAACATACCACCCGTTAATAACTCTTCTAGTCAACTCCTCCACACAAAATGAAAACAGTTAGTTATTAAGGGGGACCCAAACCACCACGGTCTTGGGTCGGCCATTCTCAACAAATGTAAACTCCTTCAAGTATCCATCTCTCTTATCAAGTGAGGTGGATACTTTGGGAGTCTCATATGTTGAAGAATGGGAGGGGCTACTGATATCGCCTAAATGAGACATATTTATAGGGGCGATATCGATCCAATTTGTATATTATTTTAGTCATTTTATAATCTTTTAGCACTTAATTAGTCTAGTTTAGTTTCAGGTTAATAATCGAGAAGAGATCGAAAAGATATGAAGAAAAGATCAAGAGTTGATGGATTTTTGCAGCTTTTGCGAGGCTCCACGGTTTTGGCCATAACTCCCTCATACGGACTCCGATTGAGGAGATTCAAGTGCCCAAATCTCCGGAACTCAAAGGGCTACAACTTTCAAAAAGGGACCTAGGACTGAAAATGAAAATTACCCGCCGGGTACTCATGAAAAATACCAGTTTTGGCCTAGCCGGGAAAGGAGCACTCATCCGGGTGGGAAGGCCTTAGTACCCGCCGGGTAGAATGGTCGGTTACAGCTTTTTGGCTTAAATTATACCCTAAAACCTAATTATCATTAATCTTTTGATTAGCTGCGGATTAAGGACGATTTTGGGAGTTTTTGGAGAGCTTTTGGGGACACCCTAAGTGATCTACCCTCTTGTAATCATCCTAGAAGTTAGTATTTAATTCTCTTTCACTCGAATCTTATTTAATTAATGTTTGATTCATATTTGTAATTGGATGATGAATTATTCTTTGATTATTATTGTTTGTTTGATTGAACTTATGACAATATGCTCAACACATTATGTTCATCCAGACTAAATACCCTAGATGTTGGATTAATAATAGTTATATTTTATTTTGTGTATGATATGATGTTTAATTGAAGAACCATTTGTATTTAATTCATTTAGTTTATTCAATTTGTGTGGTAATTGTGCTAATGAGTGAGAACTCTTAGATTGTCATATTACACTTACTTTTAATTGGACACAATAAAAGAGTTGAATTAAGTTAATTGAATTAGAATATGAGTGAGTCATATTGAGAGAAATCTTGTATGATTTAGTAATCTCTAGGACACTAGGATTATAAGATTGAATTGTCATGTTAATTGAGTTAATTAACCATATTTGAAAATATTAATTAGTCAAGGACACTTGCTAGTTATGATTTCATTTAAATGAGTGCATTGTGAAAACAAATAGTCTAGGTTATTAATTCCTATATGCAAAATACATGTTTAATTATTATCCAACTCTAGGGGGAACAAGTCTAGATGAACATACTTCTATCCTTTAGTTAAACAATCAATTTAATTGCTTTATTTAATTTAAACACCTTTTGACTGCCTGTCATTAAGAGGCATTATCCTTCTATCTTAACTATAGATTAGACTAATATCCTTAAAATACATATAAACTCTTCCCGTGAGAGAGTACCTGGTAGACTTATCACTGCTATACTACTATCCGATTAGGTAGACTTGCCTAGTTGTGTAATAGTTAGCTTTGATTTTGTTTTACTATTTTTATAATTAGATATTTACACATCAGCTACATTAGGCCTTCGATCAGGAGACTTTTGTAAAAGTCTGGGATTGACTGGCCTTGGATTTGATGAAGATCTAACCCTAGATGAATAGTTATAATTTGAATTATGAAATTCCTATTATTACTATTTTGGTTAGAAAAATGATTATTTGGGGTTTGAAAACGTTGTGGAGCTTTCGACCTAATAGATTGTCGAGAGGAGCAACCTGTAACAAGAGTAGTGCTCCTTGAACTATCACTTGTCGAAAATTGTACTCGTTTAAACAGTGGTTCAGATCTTTGAAAACTAGAAGTTTTCTTAAAACTCAACCCGCTTCTACCCGAATTAGCAACATTATCCTTAATATTAATTTTAATTTCCTATTTAAAAATGCTTGTCATCCTTTTATCTCAGGTGTCAGAACTAACTTTGCCTAAGATGAACTAGATTTGACAGGTGATTGGTCTTTCTTCACCTGCTACGATTTACCACCTTTACCCTTATTTGGACACATACTTGCTACGTGTCCCTTTTGATGACACACGAAGTACAAACGTTTCACTAAAGCTTTCTTAGGAGCCTCGTGATCTGTTTGATGATCCAAATTAGGTAAAGCGAGAGAGGAGACAGGTTCTATTTGTTTTCCCTTATCCTTTTTAATGTTATCATGTTTAGGTGTGGATGTAACAAATTCAACCTTTTCATTAGACTCCTCATTAACTGGTTTTACTTCCATTACACCATCATTTTCAAAAGTTACTTTCTTTTTAGGAATTTGTGTAGGTATCGTGGAAGTCTCATTTGACTATGTATCAACTCAGGGATTATTGATGGATTAGTAGAGTCGTTTACATTGGACAACTCAGATTCATCATATATGAAAGTGTAGTTATGATTAAATGGTGGAGGGATTTCAGTGTATCCCATTCCACAGTAATCTTTGGGCTGTTTTTGTACACTTAACAGATTATCTAAGGTTTCTATTGAAAATCTTCTTAGTTCAAGTTTTCTATTAAGATCTGCAATACTAACCTTTGTATCTACTAACTCCTTTTCCTTTTCAGAAGATTGTCTAGTTAAATCTGACACGTGTTCACGAGCTAAATCAATTATTTGACTCTGCTCGTTAACTTTGTTTTTTAAAACTTTTAAATCTTCTTTATCGGATTTAGATTTACTAGTTAGCTCAGAGTTTCTCTGTCTTAAAATTGTGTTTTCTTCTTTTAAAGTATTAAGCTGAGCCGTCATCAAGTTAGATGATTCTACTACTTTCTCAGCCTGTTCCTCAAAGTTAGTACATTAAACACATGTATTTACAACAAAATCAAAGTTTAACAATACCTTATGCTTCTCAGCATCCAAGTTGGCCATGAAAGCTATGAAGTCCTTTGAATTCATGTTTTCAGTTGACTCCAGCCGTACAACCCTTGTCTCTGAAGCAGGTACCTCTAACTCGTCTCTTGCTCTGAGCTCTCCTCCAAATTTATCTTATCCTTTTCTTCCCTTTTCTGTTCATCGATAGAGGCCATGAATGCTTGAGGTTCTTCGGCCTTAGAACTCCAATCATACGAACCATCATGCGTCAAACAACCAAGGCTCTAGAATTGGTATTATTCCCGAAGTTGTGATTGCTGCTTGATGTCCCTTGATAAGAGTACCTCTGCCCATTCTGATTTGAAGTCTGCTCCCTTTTAGGTCTCTGACATTCCCTTGCGAAGTGCCCAAAACCATCACAGTTATAGCACTTTACCTTGGTCTTCTCAAACCCGACCTTTCCACCAACAAACTTCCTACCAGCTCTATTCATAAACCTCTGCGCTCTTCTTGCAACCATAGCCATTCGCCATTGCAAGTCCATTTCCTCTAAATCGTCAGATGTGGATTTGTATCAGCGACGGGTATGATCATCCTACATACGAATTCGAAGGAAAATTAAAAGTTTACTCGTATTCAACTATGAAGGAAGAAGACCAAAAAATGTATGAGGCAGAAAACAAAGCACTATCTGCTCTCACTATGTACTTACCGCAAGAAATAAAGCATACCTTCAAGAAGTACAATTCTTCTAGAGAGCTTTGGTTAGCTTTGGTGAAAAGGTTTGAGGGAAATGAGCAGATTAAAGAAAGCCGGTCGGACTTGCTTACTAAACAGTTTTATGTTTTTAAGCATTTGAAATCTGAGTCATTAGAGGGTATTATCACTCGATACTATCATCTGATGACAGAGATGGACAATATTGGGCTTGTATATACAGTCACTGTGAAGAATAACAAACTGCTAGAGGCGTTACCTCCTAAATGGGATATATACACTCTGATCATAAAAGATAGCAGAGAGTATAAGACCCTCACGCTTGATGAAGTAGTTGGGAAGCTGAGAGTCTATGATCTGAACATGCAAAAGAAAGAAACTGGATCTGATCAGGTTCAAGATCCAAGTGTATAATCACGGGAAAAAATCTGATTCTGCTGCATCAACAAGTACAGGTTATGGGGTCACAACATTCTTCACTAGGGAAGCTGATACAGACAATGTTTTGAGAAACTGTGAAAGCAAGGTCTGTTATATAGCCTCATCTGGAGATTCGGGCATGGACAGGAACGAACCATCAGGAATAACCTCGTAGATTCAGGTTTAGGGAACCAATAGAGAAGTTTCTTGTTTCTCACTATATCTGAAAATGAAAGGCCGTTGTTATCCATTTCAGTCATTAAGTGATAATATCTCGTGATAATATCCTCCAACGACTCACCCTTCATATGCTTAAAAACATAAAATTGTTACGTAAGCATGTCGGCTCGACTTTCCTTGATCTGATCATTCCCGTCAAATTTCTTCTCCGGAGCTAACCAAAGTTCTCTAGAAGTATTATAAACATTTGAATGTATGCTTGATCTCCTGCGATAGACACATAGTGATGGCAGATAACGCCTTGTTCTCTGCCTCATACATTTTCTTGTCTTCCTCTTTCATCATCGAATATGTAAGAACTTTCAGCTTTCCCTCAAATTCATATGTCGGAGAATCATACCCTTCACGGATGCAGATCCACATCTTCACATCATTGAACTTCGCAAAAGATTCAAATCGATCCTTCCACCAAAAACAGTCTTCTACCTTTAGAAGTTTCGGTGGTTAAGCGGATTTACCTACTTCGTGATCCATCTCTATCATCTTGCTAAGGTTTGACATTATAATGCAAGTGTACGAACTTAGGGTAAGTTAGTAGGTCAAAGTCAAACAAAGTCAACGAACTTGGGAATGTTTGAAGTTAGCTAAGTTCGTACGATGAGCTGTTGAAATAACTCAAATCTGAAAATTTCAAATTTGGGCATTTTTCAACCTACTTTTTCGAATACCCTGTAAAATAAGTAATCTATAACACCTTTGGATGTCAAAAACTAGGTTTCTAACTTCAAAGTCTTTTGCAATCTCTAGTTTCTTCAATGTTTAGACCCCGAACCAAACTGAATCAGATTCGTGAGGCTCTGATACCACTTGTAAGACCCCTGGTGATCTTATTCACGAGGTAATCTAGTATATTAGAGTGTGGAATCCTCTAACAAACAAAACGTTAACAAAAAAGTAACTACAAATATGTTATTATCACAAATCAGGCTTTATTGAACATAAACAAGTATTACATTCAACCTAAGATACAAATACAGTAGAGTACACGAACTTGCTACTAAAAACTCACTTCTAAACTTAGAAAAACAATATTTCCGGACTTGTGTATTTATAGCCACCTAAGTTCGTACGAACTTAGGTAACTTCGAAGGCCATACGAACTTAGGAAAGTTCGTAGGGATTCCTAAGTTCGTACTTACTTTCTAAGTTCGTACGAACCTACAAAGTACACATACAAACCTAAAGTTAACAATTACAATGATTTACAAATAAGACTAAGTACAAACTAGACGCTGTTAGGTTTCTTGGATGTTTAAAGTGTGTGACTGTTTATTAACTTTGCATGTTTAAACTATTAGTTAGATATAGTCTAAGGTTTTATGCATCTTAGGTTTCTTGGACCTTCGCTTTCTTTCCAGACTAATCCTATATGTTTAAATAACTTAGATTACTTCTATTATGACCTATACCTCTCCATTTCAAATAGTTGTACATCCCTAGATTACTCGCAATGTTCAAAATTGATTTATATGCATTACAAGTCCTTTAGTAAGTCGCAATGTACTTTACTGCATATCAGTGTTCCCATTCTTTCTCACATCGACCAGGCCTAAATTGAGTAAATTACTAGGTGATGCATAGTGATTCTGTGACAACCGTCAAAAATCTCAGGTCATTGACGCACTTAAATTCCTAGTCTATCTAATTACGGTCACAGCACTCTAAAATCCTAGTGAAAAGTCTAGGTTACGACTCCTTAAGTACTGAAATTGTATGTTGCCGAAATCGCGTAACGTTTTAGGAGATTGCTTAGCGGACTTTAAGACCTTGAATAACATTAAATTAGGTTACAAAGTTCCAAAGAAATCAAATGAAATTAAATTTCATACGTCGTCACAAAATATTTATCGTATCTCAAAACCAGAATTTAATCGGAAATTTCGTAACTCGGTTAACGCAACTAGAAATCGTATAATTAACTTGCGAACGTCAATCGTAAATGAATTAAATACATTATGATGAAAATTATAAATTTGTGAAATAAAGTTTTACAACTCAAACTCTAACTCTAAAAACATCACACTTAAACTTTACATTGAGTATTCGACCTCCAAATGTGAAATAAAGTTTTACAACTCAAACTTTAACTCTCAAACTTTCTTTTGTAATTTAGCTTAATGCCTTACCTTTAAAACCCCACTAGTCTCACTCAAATCCATTGAGTATTCGACCTCCGGATGTGTCACACAAAACTGATGCGCAAACATAAAACTTTCTATGAGCATCTTGTTGTGATGTATGTTCATGGGATCTAAAGTGTTCAATAAACTTAAAAAAATATTGTTTTTAGACTCTTCAAATATGCATCTGAGTAAGATAAAAAGATGATAATTTATCTTAGTGATCTTGTATTTTTAGAAAATGCATGAACATCATGCATTGTTTTAGCCTTGTAATTGTAAATATTTGTGTTTTAATGTTACAAAAATACAAAAATGCTTGATAAAAGGTGCTAAAATTTTGGTGATTATTTTTCTCAGTAACTTGAACATGAAAAGAATCTTGAAAATAAAAATGGGAATTTTTGGAAAAACATAAGTATTTTTCCTAAATTAATGCAAACAAAGCCTATAAAAGGTGAATTATTCACGAAAAATACTTTTGAGCCCCAAATAATTATGGGAAATATCATTTTCCTCATAAAATGACACTATACTAAAAATTTCACACATTTTGGAGGTGTTTTGATATGTCTTTTAGTTTACGCCTCGTTAAAACGTATAATATTGGGAACCAATGTTCTAGTGCTCAAAACGACTTGAAACTTTTACACAAACCTAAAAATGGGTAGATACTGACTTGGTAAAAATTCTAGAATTTTGCATGAATATTTTATGTTATACCCATATTTACTTCACTTTTTAGACATAAAATAATTATAAAGAATCCATAATTCTATAAATCCTCAAATTTTCACAGCAAATTTGTGAACTATCTTTTATGTTTCATACAAAGTTTGGTAATTTTTGGATGTGGTATTCATATATTTCCATTATTTTGTTCACAACGCGAACAAATACCGACAACATAATTTAAATGGAAATTCAAACTATAATGACACTTTGTAATTTAATTAGCTAGCTAAGAAATCCTAACAAACCGTATTATACGAGAATCTAATTAGAAACCTTGTGTTCATAGGACTTGGATACGAGTCATACCAAGTCGACACGCGCATTACATCCATCTGTACGCTCACTCTCAATTGTGAGTATTCACAGCCCCTCTTTTTAAATGTTTCGCTTAAATGTTTTGGGTTGAAAATCATGTCTAATTGATTTTAAATGCTTTACTGGAATTACAAATGCTATGCTTATGCTATACTCGATTTACAAATGTTATTCTTATGCTATACTCAATTTACAAGCGCTATGCTTATGTTATGCTTGATTTAAAATGCTTTGCATGATTACAAACGTTGTACTTGATTACAAAATAGTGTCTTGAATGTTTACTGTTTATACGAACATGATTATATGCTTGTTTTATCTAGGGATAAGTGTCTAGGAATGCATCCAACTTGTACCCAATGTCTATTGTGTGTACCCAACTTACGTTTGATATTTTTAATGAATCCAACTTTGTAAAAGTATTTTTTAATGTACTATGTAGTACTTTTGATGATGTGTCAACCTCTACGGATGTCACGTGGTACCTTACACAGATGACATCAGATACAAGTTAGGAGCATTCCCAAACACTTATCCCTTTTATCTATCGTATCTAAAGTCCCCGGTTGAATCTTTTACACGACCAATAACTCTATATGAGCCAATTGATGCATATGATAGTACTATTTGGGAGCAGACCACCTCCCCACTCACGCGGCCACGTGAGTGCATTCCATCATTCTAAAATGCCAATGATAAGACATATCTTTGGGGCATTAAAAATGGTCGAGGGTTGGTTGTGGACTCAAGCATAATAATTCATAATGACTATAAACATTTTGACGTTGGCATGATAAGTCGTTAAAACTATGAACATTATAACATGAGCTTTACAAACTTGACGTTATAATTCATTGGGATTTTAGACAATTATAAACATGGTTTCATGATAACTCCTTGAATTTTTATAAACCTTGACATGAAAATTCGTTGTGATTATAAACATCTTAACATTGACTTGATGATCCATTGAAACTATAAACATGACAACTCGAGCTTTATAGACATTACAACTTGAATTTTTAAAAACGTGACATGAACATTTCTTTTGAAAATATGAGCGTGATGCTACAAATGAAACATGACTTTGAAACGTAATTGAACTCCAAAGGGAATCGCTCTTAAATGAACCTAGTTCATAATTGAACCTCTTTTGCGAACAAAACATCAATTCATAAATGAATCTAACTATCTCATGAGTATCGCTCTTAAATGAGCCTTGTTTTTAAAGAACCACTTTTTATAACTAACCGCATAGAAGTGTGAATTCTTCTTAAACTTGATTTCAAGAACTTTGGATGATTATCGCTCTTATATGAGCCTCGTTTTTAAACGAACTACTTTTGCAAACTAACCATGTAGTAACTAGAATCTTTTAAACTGGATTTCGAGAAACTCCTTAAAAGGTCTTTCAAACACAAAACATGTGTACTCACCAACTATGTTTCATAGTTGACCGGTTTATTTTTATATGCCTTTCAGGACGTGGCCATGATTTGGCAATCGAAGCTAAACCTGTTACATCTTTTGGATGTAATCGCATGTATAACTTAAGTACTTATGCACTGTAAACGTATGTAAACTTTGATGTAATGCTAAATTTGTAGACCGTTGAACGGTGAACTTTTGTATCTTTCGAGTTTGAAATTATTGTACTGTTACATCTTGTGTTTCCGCTTTAGCAGGGTGTGACAGAAAATGGTATAAGAGCCGAAGGTTATAGAAACACCGGTTCTCCTTAGGGAAGCCTAGAAACTATAACCATTAAGTTAGTATCCCTTTGAGTATGACTTGTTCGGGTGTTGCATCATTCAAATTTAATTTAACATAGCCTGATCAACTATGTACAATTAAAGGAGAAGTGATGCAAGATCGGAATTTGTTATAGGAATAGGGTATGCTTTAGAACTCACTTAAGCTAGTATGATTTCTTTAAGTGTGCTGAGTACCGTCATAAGCTAGGACTTGATATACCTCTAGGAACTAATTTCTCTTTTGGTAGTCTTATCACGTCGCGTTTCTCATTCCACACCACCGAATCGGCCAACTATTCTGGTTACGTCACTAGTCGACCTAGGAGTAACCCACATAACACCGAACCAGAGGAAGAGGAACCCTCGATGGAGAACGAATCCACATGCGAAATGAGCGATGATATGTCACCTATGCCCGTTTTATCCCAGTCATCACCATAAGGCTTACGCACGAGAATCACCGCACGTAAGACCGTCGCCATACTCGCCCGATTATCTTTAAGAGTGCTACGTCCAACAGCTGCGAAATCTCCGAGAGTCGTTTCTGGAATCCCGAAATCATGAAACCTTGATATGACCTTCCGGATAGCACATAGTATGAATGTCGTAACCACCGAGCTTCAAATTAAGCAGGCAAGAAGTGCCCATCAAAGATAGATGTTAGTAGACGCGACAAATTTTGATAGAAAAGCATACTCATCGCACGATCAGCGCTTTGAAAACCGATTTTAGACACTAAGTAACTGGCGACACTTCAAGAGTATCATCCGACACCCATGCTACACGAACCAATTTCCCAAGGACCACGCATTAGGCATATGGCTAGAAAGAGAGTTTCGATACTAAGGAGAGTGACGATGGCAGTACCGCATCAAGAAGCGGAGGAGATGCCACTTATAGTAGCACTGATGTACGACCAGGCAGAAAGGTTAGAGCAATTGTTGGAGTATATGACCAGAGCATGAGAGGCAGTAAGTGCGATAAGAAACACTACTAGTAGGATGATGTTGCTATCCTTGTTACTATGAGGAGTTGTGTTGCTCACGTTGTTGTTGTTTATCTTGGGTGCTATGTTCCGGGGATATTAATAATCAATGTGCTTAGTGACAAAAACTTAAATTATTAAAATTTTTGTACAAGAAAAAAAAAACATTTTCCTAAAACGTTTTAGAGGCTTTGAAATTAAAACTTTTGTGCTAAGATTTTGTTAAAAAGGCTATTATGATGCACGTCCTATTCAAAAACCGTGTAGGAAATGTTGGTTTAATATAATAAAAATCTTTTGACGTTTTGTTTACCCACGCGATTATTATTACAAATCTCAAGTTTTGTGGTACATCATACATGAAAATCTTTGAGGTCAAGTTCGTACAAAAAGAAAATCTTTATTTTTCACTAATATTAGGATGCACTGTCATAGGAAGTGGCAGGCCTCATTATGAACGATTACTTGTCCAACGACGACTCAAATCCATTAGGAACAGATTCAGTACGAATAACTCGATGAGGAGGTAGTTCCTATGGAAGAGATAGTCGAAGAAGTCGACGAGAATCAGAACATTGGGATAATACATGTAGACGAGTAAGAAAGATTAAGAGATCAAATGGAAGAATTGGATTCCCGAGTTTGGGAAGAGGATGAGGTGCAAGACCTACGAATGGGAGTAGAGAATTGCAAGAATGCCTATTCTCGTGCAAATTAAGGACAAAATTTACTTTTGGAGGAAGCGGGCCAAATATCTGAAAGAAAGAACTAAGTCTTGGATCATGTAGAATTTTCGCAAGTCACAGAAGACACAGTGATCTACGTTGCATCACCATGTTACAGAGACATGCTTATGGCACGTTATTACCCACACCATCTAGACTTAGATTGTCCTAGAAGTGGAAAGTATCTCGGATATATATATGTACGTAAGAAAAGTATTGAGACGTAGATAAGGATGAAGACCTTGATCATTTTGTAACATGCATCTCAAAATTTTGTACAATGCTCAATGCATCCTTATATATATATATATATATATATAAACCTATCATCCTTCTACTTACGGGACAATAATCCAATTTACTAAGTGCCATTTCAAAGGAGTATTAAGGCATAAAAGCAAATCATGTGAACAAACGAAAGGCTGAAGGCCAAACGAGAAGGAAGATCGTTAATAAGTCGAGTAGAAACCCGAAACCGATCACGAACTTCGCGATCACCACTACTAAACCAAAACGATACACCGGGCCTCACCCGAGGTGCAATAAGTATAGATTCATTCATGAGGGAGATAGTGTCTGGCTGCATCCTAAATCTAGAAAACGAACTATTCAATATCGACTTAATCCCGATTGAGCTGGGTAGTTTTGACGTAGTAGTTGGCATGGACTGGCTAAGCTAAAAATCACGAGAACATAGGATGTTATGAAAAAGTGATAAGAATACCCTTAGAGTTTTTCCTTGGACTCTCACGGGAGAGGCCAAGGATTGGTTAGATTCTTTACCCGAAGGGGAAATAACCAAATGGGACTCTATGGTAGAGAAATTTTTACAACTGTTCTTCCCGGCCTCCAAATCGGCCCGTCTGCAAACGGTTCTTCCCGGCCAGTTATTCAGTTTTTCATTCTCTCGATTTGTTCGTGTTTGTAGATATTGATGATAAATGTTAAGGTTTGGAAAAAATTGATTGATATGATCTTAAAGAAATCCATGACGGTCGTAAAGCCCGATATTTCTAGAAGAGGTAATGAAGAAGAAGATATTAGAATATTGCTCAAGCTGCTCAACAAAATCTGACAAATATTTAATGAAAGATAAAGCTTCTAAAAAAATGTCATGATGAAGAATGTTCAACTGTTTTCATGACTTCTCATAACATCTTTCTAATGAGTTTGAAAGGAGTTCTTGATTGTAGGGAGCAGATTCGGAGAATAAAGAATTGGTTTAATCAAAAGCTAATCAAGCTCCAGAAGGTGAATATCAGTTTGAGGGGGAGCTTGAGATTAAATAGTTAAAAGATGATTCTTCGGCAACAAACATTTGGAATATACTTTCAAGATTAAGATCATTAAAAGGTGCTTTCAAAGTGTACGCTTCAAAGAGAAATATTCCAACAATTCGTTCAATAGTAGAAGTTGCCACTGAAGAACAAGAAAAAGGTCGAAAAGAAATCAACTTACAAAAGATTTTTGGCATTTAAGCTTAAAATACATATCGAAATTACAGACAATCTGATCAACGTTTACAATCAGGGGGAGATTGTTGGAATTAAATTAGAGGTTGTAAACATTATTTTTATATTTAATCATATAGTTAGTTTAGGAGTATAAATACCAAGTTTGATTCTTGTATTTGTAACCCTTGTGAAAGCCTTTCAATTAAAATTCGTATGGTTATATGAAATAGAAGTTATTCAATTTTTCATTCTCTTTATTTGCATACACTGTTCAATCACCAAATACATCAATTCATCATATAAACTCGATTAGATCATTACAATTTCTAAAGAAAGTTTCGGTTAAATAGGTGGTTAATCAGGATGAATTTCAGCAAGTTGTGGCAAAACCTATCCATGGTTTTTCAGTAGGGAAGCATGGAGCACGGATTGGCGTGGATTTTACTAAGCCAGAGTCAAAGCTGGCATACAGGGTTGTTCATCATGGTGGAAAGGATACTTGTACCGCTATTCAAGGTAACAAATCAACTAACTTTACTTCAAATGCATTTGGGGTTTTTGGGAATACCAAAATTGAGGAAGCTAATCTATAACGAACTACAAAACCAATGACCAATACAAAGGAGATAGGCAAGAAGATAGTTGAAGCGGAGAGAGAGGACTCATAAAGTGATGTGGAGGAACTCTATGATGAGTATGCTGAATTTATGAACCTTCCTAACCCAAAGAATCATGGCAAAGGGTCGAGTACTTCTGGTTCGAAGAACCCAAAGAAAGGGCTAACCCGTGATTTTCTATTATAGTAGTTGTGTAGTTTTGGGAATACTCATAGCCATGATACGGCATCACATGTGTCTTATTATTGGCATATCATGGCTATGAGGGTGTTGATTTAATTTGATTTGTTTTATTTGGTTATTTGTTGTTTAGGCTGTCTAGTTTACGTTGAGTGTGCAAGTACTTAGGTTTTTTAGCCTACGTATCCATGTACTGAACGCTTATCTCCCTTATAAAATTTACCCGGGTGACACCCTTTACCAAAAAAACTTTTTTTGGGCTTTAAGCGGTCAACCAAAATAAACCCCCCAAATCCAAATCAAAGTATCCGAGCCTTCAACTGAATCTGATTCATTTACTAATTGAACTCACTGGTTAAGTAACGTCGAGGAATCAACTCTGTAATTGTTTGGCCCTTTAGGTCCATATCAACTTCGAAACTACCTATACTCATCATGGATGTATGTCCAACTTGCTTTATTGTAATCACGTGAGAAGTAATTCAAATTCATTTTAGCACCAACTTAAATAATGACCTAATCCAGTATTACCAAATAAAACAAGCCCTTACCATAAAAGGTTAATAGTAAAAGAATGATACGTAAGATTTGTGCTAAGGGTAAGCATCTGTACCGAATTCTCGTCCCGTACCCGTACCGCACCTGTACCGTACAAAATGTAGGTTCCTAAACCTGGATCCACAAGGTAATAACGTATATAAAGTGCGGAATCCTTAAACACACGTAACAATAATCAACGAGTAACACGAATATAGTAAAGACTACTTTTATTGAACGTAAGTACTAATTACATTCAACGTAAGACAGATTGTTGGTGCACGTTTGGTGACAACAGCTCTTATTTTGTAATAGTTAGTTTTGTTATTAGTTTTGTAGTTAATAATGTAATTTTTTTATTAACTTAGCCTTTTTAGTATTTAGTTTGTAAGTTCGTACGAACCTAGGACCAGTAAGTTCGTACGAACTTACTGGGTATAAATACTAAGTTGTAATATTTTATTTGTATGCTTTTTAATCAGTTATATTCGAATATACAGTGCTATCTTCGAATACCTACGAACTTATACACTTAACACTTGCATTTACTTGTTTTGTTGTTGTTTATTGTGTATTATACCATTCCGCAATCTAATACACATTGTAATCCCGTTTGGATCCGTGCAAAGGGACTTTCAATTGGTATCAGAGCTGCAACAAGTCATTGTTGGGTTCGGGATTGCTTTAATCACAAAGAAAACAAGATTTTGAGTGTTTAAGTTGATAAAAGTTGTACTTTTGGATTCCTTAAGCTCTTGTGGTTCTTATCTATCAAGTTTCATTCGATTTCATCGGTTGAATCTCTGTAGATCTAAGTTTTTGTTCGATTTTGGGTGTTGAACAACAAGTTCGTACAAGTCAAAAAGTTACATACGAACTTACCCAAAATAACGTACGAACCTATAAGTTCGAACGTTTGAATTTTATGACAAGTTTGACCAGAAGGTTGACCATACGAACCTAGATAGTATTCGAACCTGTAAGTTCGTATAAATCTAAGTTCGTACGAACCTAGTGAGTTTGACTCTGTTGACTTTCATGTTTGACTTTCTTTGACTTTCTCTCGTGATGTCGACTCTCAAATAAATGTTGGAAATGGACCATGAGGTAGGGAAGTCGGCCTCACCTCCCAAACTACTTAAGGGAGAAGACTATTTCTGGTGGAAGGATCGATTTGAATCATTCGCCAAGTACAATGATGTACGCATGTGGATTTGTATTAAAGATGGTTATGAAGCACCGACTTACGAGTTTGAAGGCAAACCAAGAGTAGTGCAGTATTCATCTTTAAAAGAGGAGGAACGCAAGATGTATGAAGCAGAAAATAAAGCATTGTCTGCTCTTACTATGTGTTTACCTCAGGAAATCAAACACACGTTTAAAAAATTCGACCTATCTAGAGAGCTATGGTTAGCTCTAGAGAAGAGGTTCAAGGGCAATGAGCAGATTAAGGAGGGTCGTGTTGAGTTGCTCACAAAGCAATTCTATGTGTTTAAGCACATGAAGGATGAGACATTAGAAGAGATTATCACCCGATACTATCATCTAATGACGGAGATGGAAGGCATTGGCCTTAAATTTTCAGACACCATGAAGAACAACAAACTTCTAGAAGCTTTACCTACAAAGTGGGACATATACACTTTGATGGTGAAGGAGAGTTTAGACTATAAGACTCTCTCACTTGATGAAGTAATTGGTAAACTTCGTGTGTATGACCTTAGCATGCAAAGAAAGGAAACTGGATCCGATCAGGTTCAGGATCTAAGCGTTTACCATGGTAAACGATCTGATTCAATTGCATCAACTAGCAATGGGGCCACAACATTCTTCACTGGAACTGTGGAAACCGACTCGGCTGTCAGAAATTCAGACAGCAATGTTCGTTATGTAGCATCCTCGGACAACTCCAACAAGGACAGGAATCCACAACAATCTGGGACAACTAGTGGATTCAATTCGATGTCCATGAGTGTCAAATCAGCTGAAGATGAAGTAGCCCTACTTGCATCTTTTATTACCACAACTGAAAACTTTATCAAGGGCAAGGTCACAGATCCAAGTTTGATTAATGAGGACTATGATCAATTAGATCCTGAGGATTTAGAAGAAATGGATCTACAGTGGCAAATGGCCATGATAGCTAGGAGGGCTCAGCGGTTTATGAACCGTACTGGAAGAAAGTTCATTGGAGGTAAAGTTGGATTTGATAAATCTAAAGTAAAGTGTTACAACTGTGACAGTTTCGGACACTTTGCTAAGGAATGCCAACGACCAAAAAGGGAACAATCTTCAAGCAATAATGGTCAAAGGTTCACAAATGGAGGGACATCAAGTGACAACCATAGCTCAGGCTCAGGGAGTTTTACAAGCTCTAGAGCACTTTTGGTTCAAGCACAGGATGGATCATACGACTGGAGTGCTAAGACTCAAGAATCTCAAGCCTTCATGGCCTCGATTGAGGAAGTAAGAGGAGATGATAAATCAGAGTCAGACGCTGGAGAGGGCTTGGTGGATAAAATGGAGATTGATACCGCAGCTTCAGAGACTAGACTGGTTCAAGCACAGGATGGATCATACGACTGGAGTGCTAAGACTCAAGAATCTCAAGCCTTCATGGCCTTGATTGAGGAAGTAAGAGGAGATGATAAACCAGAGTCAGACGCTGGAGAGGGCTTGGAGGATAAAATGGAGATTGATACCGCAGCTTCAGAGACTAGACTGGTTCAATTGAAGCCTACAGAACACATGAGTTCAGAAGATTTCATAGCCTACATGGCCAATCTGGATGTTGAAAAGCAAAAGGAGTTAATCAGACGTGCTGCCAACTGGTGGTATGTGGATAGCGGTTGCTCAAGGCACATGACGGGCGAAAGGCAACTTCTTGTGGATTTCATACACAAGAAGGGAGATTATGTGAACTTCGCTGGTGAGAAAGGCGGACAAATCACGGGATATGGTACTGTAACAAATGGAAAATTTAAGCTAGAGCAAGTCAAATTTGTTGAGGAGCTGAAGCACAACCTGATGAGTGTATCTCAGATATGTGACAAAGGACATCCTGTCCATTTTACGGATAGAGAAGCACTCATCTTGAAACTTGGATTTGTCATTCCAGAAGAGTGGATTGTCATGAGGGCTCCAAGAAGAAATGACACTTATGTCATGGACATGAGTGTTACTAATTCATTCCAGGAGTCGACATGTCTAATATCAACCGCATCTGAGTCTGATTCTCAGTTGTGGCATCGGAAAATGGCACACGTGCACTTTAGAAAAATGAACTATATAGTCAAAAATGGTCTAGTGCTAGGTGTACCAGTGCAAAGATTTGGGCTAGAGGACAAATGTGTGCCTTGTCAAAAAGGCAAACAACATAAGAAACCTCATAAGTCAAAAACTCAAAATTCCACTGCCTAGTTGTCACTGATGACTTCTCGCGTTTTTCTTGGGTATTCTTTTTGGTAACCAAGGATGAGACAGCAGAAATGCTGATGACATTCTTTGCCCAGATTAAACATCAATTTGGACGAGGAGTGAAGAAAATAAGAAGCGACAATGGCTTAGAGTTCAAGAAATCGGTATTGAACGTCTTTTGCTTAAGCAAAGGAATTAAACACCAGTTCAGTGCACCTTATGAGCCACAGCAGAATGGTGTCGCTGAAAGGAAAAATCGTACCTTGATTGAAGCAGCTAGAACAATGCTGGCTGATTCAAAGCTTCCTGTCATCTTCTGGGGAGAAGCAGTGAATACAGCTTGTCATGTACTTACTAGGGTTTCAACTGTTAAGAAGCTAAACAAAACGTGTTATGAGCTCCTAAATGGTAGAAAACCAAACCTGACTGGTCTTGAACCC
Source organism: Logfia minima (assembly GCA_963921325.1). Lineage (NCBI taxonomy): Eukaryota > Viridiplantae > Streptophyta > Magnoliopsida > Asterales > Asteraceae > Logfia > Logfia minima. The sequence continues at coordinate 23,724,293 of OY992765.1, read as the reverse complement.
TTCGGTGTTCAATGTACCTTATTAAAGACCAAACATCAATCAAAATTTGGTGAGAAAGCTGACGAAGGATTATTCCTAGGTTATGAAGCTGGATCTCCAAACAAAAGGGTCTATAATAAGACAACTGGCAGAGTTGAGATTGTATATAATATACAAGTCACATCTTATACTCCAGCTGTATAAACTGGACCAGAATGGTTATTTGACTATAATGCTGTCTTCAAGTCATTCAATCTTCCGTTCTTAAGTGAAGCTGACACCTTGGGGCTAGAACATGTTGTGCTAGATGATGGTGAAATCAATGCGTTTGCACCAAGATCTAGTATTCCAAGTTAGGAAGATGCAAATGATAAAGGGAAAGAAACTATTGTCGATCCTATTGCGGATAGTGATTCAAATCTGAATGACATTCCATCTTCTTCAAAGAATACAAATCCTGTGCAAGAAATTGCAGAGGATAAAGTACCACCTCAGGGGGAGATCGGATCAAATCTAGGATCTGAGTTAATTGTTGACACTACGGTCTCAACTCGTGTGAACAAGTATCATCCGATTGATAATATCATTGGTGATCCGAGTTTTAGAGTGAAGACTCGTAGAGAGATATTGGATAGCAACAGTCTATATGCATCAATTCAAGACACTGGAATCATGCATAAGGGTCTGTTCAGTTGTTTCATATCTCAAATTGAGCCGAAAAATGTACAAATGGCTCTTAAGGATAATTCTTGGGTAGAGGCTATGCAAGAGGAGCTTGATCAGTTCAAGAAGCTCAAAGTATGGGAGCTAGTTGATCTACCAAAAGGGGAATATGCAATAGGCACCAAATGGGTGTTTAAGTGCAAACGTGATGACAAGGGTGTTGTAACTCGCAACAAAGCCAGATTGGTAGTTCAAGGATTTAATCAGCAGGAAGGGATAGACTATACAGAGGTGTTTGCACCCGTAGCAAGGTTGGAAGCAATTCGATTGTTTCTGGCATATGCTGCACATAAAAGAATCAGAGTCTATCAACTTGATGTAAAGACTGCCTTCCTATATGGTAAAGTTCAGGAACTTGTGTTTGTCCAACAAGCTCCGGGGTTCAGTGATCCAGACTATCCAGACCGAGTCTATAAATTAGACAAGGCTCTGTATGGGCTGCATCAAGCACCTAGAGCTTGGTATGAGACACTATCTACTTATCTCTTGGAAAATGGTTTCAAGAGAGGGCAGATAGATTGTACACTGTTCATCAAATGGCAAAAGGAGGATTTCCTACTTGTTCAAGTGTATGTCGATGATATCATTTTTGGATCATCTGATGAGAAAATGTGCAGAGACTTTGAACAAGTTATGAAGCGAAGATTTGAAATGAGTGCGATGGGGGAATTGAATTTCTTCTAAGGATTACAAGTTGATCAAAAGAAGGATGTATTCTTCATACATCAGACGAAGTATGTTCATGAAATGCTCACGCGTTTCAAGATGACAGAAAGCTCGTCATATGGTACTCCGATTCAATTGAACCACAATCTTGGACCAGATTCTGAAAGTACTGAAGATGTGGATCCGACTCAATATCGGGCCATTATTGGTTCTCTCATGTATCTAACCGCTTCTAGACCAGATATAACATTTGCAGTCTGTTTGTGTGCGCGCTTTCAATCTAATCCTAAGGAATCGCACCTGAAAGCAGCAAAGAGAACTTTGCGTTACCTTAAGCGAAAACCTAAGTTAGGTCTTTGGTATCCCTCGGGAGGCAATTTTGACTTCGTTGCTTATACTGACTCAGATTATGGAGGTTGTAACCTGAATAGGAAATCTACCACGGGAGGTTGTTAAGTTATTAGGGGATCGCATTGTTTCATGGCAATGTAAGAAACAAACCTCGGTCGCAATCTCAACCTGTGAGGCTGAGTATGTGGCAGCCGGTAGTTGTTGTTCACAAGTATTGTGGATACAACAACAGCTGCGCGACTATGGTTTGAATTTCACTAACACTCCTATTATGATTGACAATTAGTTAACCATGTCTATAACTAATAATCCTGTGAAGCATAGTAAGACGAAACACATTGAAATAAGACATCATTTCATTCGTGACTGTGCAGAAAAACATTTGATTAAATTAGTTAAGGTCATAACTGATGACAATCTGGCTGACCTTTATACAAAGGCATTTGATCGGTCTCGGTTTGAGCTTTTACTCCAACTAAATGGGATGAGAAATCATGAGTAAATTTTTCCCACAAAGAATTCTATATTTTTTCTATTTCTTAGGTTATTTTACTTTTTATCTTTGAAAAACAAATAAAAATTTGAGGGTCACTGTTCTAATTGTGTGGCTTTTAGATGCAAGACATACACAGTAAATGTACCTAAAATGTAACGTATTTGATAGCTTCACATGATAATCTATTGGTAGGCATTAGGCAAAATAGTTTTCAAGTACTAAATCTATACTAAATAGTACGATCTTTTATGTGAACTCTTTAATTTGATGTACGGCTTAAGTCATAATTCTTAGGAGATAGATCGTACCTGAATGCTTGATATTGGATATAAAATAAAAATAAATCATTTAGGGGGTTCACTGACTGGGTCTTCTACTACATCTAGAAACATGCTGACCTAGATTCAGTCAGTGTTCCCTTACACTGGAACAAACTTGACCGAGAAACAAGAATAAAGTTTTCAAGGTCTCTAGTCAAACTATGTCGCTTTGTTGTACGAAAGTACAGACCTGTCACCTCTGGTTTGATTTTAGATTTGTTTGATTCTAACCTTAGTCTTGTCTGAAAGATGAAATATGTACTTATGTACATTGCTGTTAAAGCAAAATGACTTGACTTTAAAGATGACATATAAATTAAAAATATCCGATACTTCTTATTCTTGACTGTCTAGATCTTAAGGGTATATCAAATATAAGATACACAGGAAATCGTGAACAATAATTCACTATGTACTTGAAAATCCTGAATGCCGAATGTTTAAGTGGACAACAATACCAATAATCGTTGTGATCTATCATTTACAATTATAATAATCAAAGGAATAAATAAAAATTCCTAACTGTGTGTTGTTCTCATCATGGCTAATTCGATCTTTGTATCAGTGACACTCTCAAAAATATTGTACGTTTCAAAATATGAACAATTTCATATTGGCATTTTACATTTTATGTTACTCAAATTGTTAAATAAATAAATGAATAAAAGTTCTTAGTTTTGGAAAATTATTTACATTTTGTTCGTTTAATTGCTCAAACCTTGCTCAATTGGTCAAAGAGTAAGTTCGTAAGAACCTACAAGGGCAATAAGTTCGTACGAACCTACTGTGGTTTGAATTCTGAAAAAAAATTTTAGACTGATTTTAATCGTAGAATCTTGCTTGCAGGGTTCTTAATTACTTATGTCTATTATTTCACATTATTACTTGTTATTTTTTGTGTGTTTGTGTTTCTTTTTACAAAAAAGGCTGATCTTGTGCGTGAGTTCAATAACAAGCACGTGGCAATTTCTTTTGATCTTGCCAATCCTGCGACCGCACCGTTTCGAGGCATGCTGGAATTTCTCATGCGCTCGCGTGTGTTCTTTGCACTCAATCATTCGCCGACATTGAGGTTTCCTTACCTCAGTCAATTATGGGCGACGGCAGTTCACGACTGTGTGCCTCAGCCACCGGTGATAAGGGCAACAGTGAATGGGGTCGATATCGAGTTTACTGCTGAGTTTCTGCGACAAGTGTTGCAGCTGGGGACTGAAGAACAGGAAGACGGTCCCACGACTTTTCCTCTTGAGATACGTGCAGGCGCGTTTCAACGCATGGGTTATGTGGGAGATGTTACCCATACCCAATACACCAAGAGCTTGGTGTACGGACAATGGCGGTACTTAATGCACATCTTGCTGGTATCTTTTGGTCCGAAGAAGGCAGGATTCGATACAATGAATCACAAGCTGCAATCAGGGATGATTTCCCTTGTTTACAATAAGCCGTACTGCTTCTCTCAATATTTTTTCGATGAAATGGTGCAGCAGATCAAGGGGAACGTCAAGGAGCATTTCATTCTATACCCTCGATTTGTTATGATGGTGCTGAATGCATTAATTCCAAATCTTCCGGCCATCGACCCGGTTATTTATCTGATGCCGGTTGATAAGAAGATCTTTGGTCACTGTCTCAGTCACAACAAGAGACGTGCTATTGTTGACAGGCCTCAAGACGTGCCATTGTTTGGGGCAATCATTGATGCTAACTATCAGGCTGCACCAGATCATAGTTGGTTGGATGTGCCTATGCCCCAGGCAGCTGCTGAGTTTCATGCTCACGAACCAGAGCCGGCACTTGCACAAGAAGAAGTGGCTGCTGATGAGCCACAGCAAGAGATGGTTAAGGAACTCCTGCACCAGATTGAGCATCCCGCTGAGGGAGACCATGTTGATGCTAATGTTGCTGCAAATTTAGTCAGAGAGGTCATTCAAGGCAGTGTAGGGACAAGTGTTGCGACTGCTACCTCTGAGATTCCATTTGATGACGTTTTTAGAGATATTGATGACTACCTCCTCCACAGAGACACGGGTTCTCCACCTACTGTTGAAGCTGATAAGGCTGCAACTCCTGATTCTGAGGCTACAGAATCTGATGATGATGATGATGATAGTGATGATGATGATGATGCGGACTGCCCTATGATTGGGTTTCTTGGGTCTAAGGGAGTGTTGATTGACCCTAAGGCCGCCCGGGAGAAGGAAAAGGGCAAGAGAAAGGTCCAGGAGGATGATGAGTATGTTCCCGGGGACTCCGACGATGAATCTGAACCAGAACAGTTCAGGTTACAGGCACGCAAGCACCAGCGTCCAATTGGTGTGGTTATTGGAGCGGGTGGTTTTGCTCCTACGATTGTCACACCTACACCGCCACCCGTTGCTCCATCAACAGTACAACAACCACCAGTTACATCTACAACCACACCACCCACACCTTCTACTGCCCCTCCTACGACTCAACCCACCCAATCTGTTCCCAACCCGGCTGCTCTTCTCTCCGATCCGGACAAGTTTACCTATCTTGAGGGCCGGATCACTAGCTTGATGGATATGGTGACTGCCTTGACTGCTGTGGTTACAAGCCAGGAAGTTCAAGTCACAAATCTGACGTCTATTAATGAGCGCTTAGAAAAGCAACTTGAAAAGGTAGAAGATCAAGTGCGGCTAAATGAGGTCACTATCTTCCAAATGAAGCGCCAGTCGCTCAGGGGGGATAAGACAACAGAATGCAAGGAAGATGAGCTGAGACTCAAAGCTGATAATGACCGTGACGATGATCCAAGTGCACCCAAAGAAGGTGAGCTGCCTGGCTCTTCATCTAGAGTGCAAGGTGCAGTTATAGCTCAGGGGGAGTCTGGTCAAGGTTCTGGTGTGAGCGGATCTGGACAAGGTGCTTCAAAGCCTCAAGAAGATATTGAACCATCTGGAGGGTGGAACAAAGAGTCCAATAAGGCACAAGCAGAGGGGTCAGACTGGAGCAAGAAAATCGAAGAAAAAACGGATCAGAAAGGTGGTTGGGGAACAGAATCAGGGTCTGGTGTTGGTGCAATGGCAGATAGTGGTGGTAGCCAGAAATCAGGGTGGGGTGCAAAGAAGAATGAAAATGAAGCTGAGAAGGCTGGTAGTAAAACACAAGAGTCCCCTGTAAATATTGCTGAGACTGATACTATCGAGGCATTGCTTGGTTTGGATGACCCGGATAGTGATTGGTCAGAATTAGAGGAAGGGGAGATCCTCAGTAAAGAGGTTGCTGATTGGAAATCAGATGAAAAGGTCCTACCTGATGCTGATGCAGATGTGGACGAATTCGTGATAGATACACAACCTGTTACTGAAGTTGTGGTTGAGAGTGAAGCTGGTGAGAAAGTGATCGACTTTGAGCAGGACTTAGCTCCTGAAGTTGATTCAGATTCAGAAGAAGTTGAACCAACTCGAGAAGAGTTAAAGAGGTTATGGTTCAAAAAGGCTGAAAAGGAACCAGAGATTAAATATAAAGGTGATATCAGGGTCAGAGGATCGGGCGGGTTGAAGCGTGGAATCATAAGTTGGTTTTATGACAGTGATCTTAAACTGTTCATATTAAAAAGATATGATGGGATTCAGTACTTGAAAAATAAACTGAAGACCTTTAGCTCGCTGCCGAAGATTGAATTGAAGGAGCTTGCCTGGTTAGACTTGGTAAATATTGGCAATGATGCTTACGCTAGTACTTTGGAAAGAATCTTAAAGCGTGAAGGAAGATACAATAAGTTTGAAAGTCTAAAGCCAAAACCGGGTAAAAGAGTTCCAGATCTGACCAGGATTGACCCTTTCACTAACAAGCCATAGATGAAGATGGTCTACAGACCGGTCAAGTGCTTGAAGAGAGTCCCTTTGAAGAAAATGCCACAAAACATTCTTACAAATCTCAAGTGGTGGTACGTTGACAGCAAGACGGCTGAAGCTGTGATGGAAGATGCTGAGGAAAATGTGCTGCTAAGAGTGTATGACAGTTTGCATCTGGTAAACTTGTCTAAAGACGATCTGATGAAGCTTCATGTAAACAAGATCTTGTATAGAGACAACTGGAGACATGAAGGCCGTAAATATCAGAGGGTCGTCAATGTGTGCATTGAGAAAGGCTTATGGGCTGAGAGTCGACAGGGTTGATCAACAATCAAGATTCGACAGAGCCAGAAGACTGAAGACTGACCGAGCTATTGTCAAGGGGGAGTCTGTTGGTGCACGTTTGGTGACAACAGCTCTTATTTTGTAATAGTTAGTTTTGTTATTAGTTTTGTAGTTAATAATGTAATTTGTTTATTAACTTAGCCTTTTTAGTATTTAGTTTGTAAGTTCGTACGAACCTAGGAAGTTCGTACGAACATGTAAGTTCGTACAAACCTAGGACCAGTAAGTTCGTACGAACTTACTGGGTATAAATACTAAGTTGTAATATTTTATTTGTACGCTTTTTAATCAGTTATATTCAAATATACAGTGCTATCTTCGAATACCTACGAACTTATACACTTAACACTTGCATTTACTTGTTTTGTTGTTGTTTATTGTGTATTATACCATTCCGTAATCTAATACACATTGTAATCCCATTTGGATCCGTGCAAAGGGACTTTCACAGATTCCTAACAAGTTATTCGAACTTGCTTCCATTCTGACTTACAAAACACAAAACAACTGATTACCTTCGAACATACGAAGTAATCTATATAAAGAACCTAAGTTCATACGGGCTTGGACCCTATGAACTTGTCTGTTCACAGGCCCATACGAACTTAAGTTCGTATGTCCCTAAGTTTGTACCTACCTAAGTTTCTACGAACTTACTAACAAAGCTTATAAAAGTAAACTTATATACAGAAACCCATAATAACTAACTATTACAAACTAGAAGCTCGTTGTCACACAATATGTACCAACACCAAACTGGTACCAACAAAATTCAAACGGTTACTTATTCGGTACTCACTTTCAGACCAAAAATAGAACCAGTACTTCCGGTTCAGTATCGGTATTTTCCCACTTTTCCCGTTATGATACTATACCCGAAATATATATGTTTTCCTTTGTTATTGGTCATTTTTTTCTTTCTATATTTCATAAGATTTATTCAGAAAAAACATTAGGGATTAAAACATTATTTCCGTAATCATATTATGCGAATATGAGCATAAAATGATATTTTTCGGCGATTAAACAAAATTATAGAAGTCTAGCTAGAGCTTTTTGACACAAAAATTCACATTTTAGCATCGTAGTTAAATCGAATTTCAAGCGTGTTGATTATTAATATGTCACACCCCCAAATTTAAACACGTGCGGTTAACAATGCGGAAGCTTTCGGGGTGTGAGGAAGATCGAATAACAGTTCATCAAGAGCGTATGATTATCGCTGAACATAATATATTAATATGCCATTAAAAGTTTTACAGATATTTCGGCTTATCATGCCGTTAGAACATCAATGTTATCAAATACATTGTTTTAAATCAACAGATAAGTCCTTGGGAATTCAACAGATAAAACTACATTAAATTAGTTAAGTAATTAATTCCTATTGTTTTCAAAAGATGGCATCCTAATCATTGTGGCAGGTACGATCCCAACATTCATGCAACTTACGGCGTAGCTAATTCCCTGAAAAACATATTTATAAAAACTCAACATAATGTTGAGTGAATTCACAGGTTTAGTGACTCGATCATAAACCATCATTTAGTAATCATTTCATTAATAGTTTAAAAGGTGGCATCAAATGCCTAAGTACGATTATTATAAATCAAAACCTCTTACTATAATCCCCCATCAGGTTTGCAAGTCCTATGAGTTAATATGCCGAACTAAGCCTATAACCAAACCACAACACAATTGAATCGTTTGCCTGGACCAGTTAGGTATACTCGTCCCCAAAACACGCGAACAAGGTCGCTAGTTAGCGCGACTAACTAAAACATACGTGGGATGGGCTTGTCAAACCAGATAGTACTATATGTATACTTAGTGGTTAGCGTCATCTAACTAATGGTTATAGTATTGCATGCTAGGACTTCGGCACTACAACTTATCAAACTTAGTCCTTCACAAGGATACAATGTCAGGTTTTAATAATCGCATACATTTAGTTATATGTTTTTCACCCCAGTTTAAAAGCAGTAAAATAATAAAAGTGGGGATGTGAACTCACCTAAGTCCGGGCGTGCTAGCAAAATGTATTTATAAAAATACCCAAATAAAGTCTCTTAGCGCCCAAAACGCAAGAGTTTGAATTAATATATGTAGACGACTTTAACTAATCCGTCTATGCTAGTTGTTCACTCAACTAGGTTTAAATATGCCATCGACGGGCTTGAATATCATGTAAGGCCATTATAGGCAAAACGACATGTTGTGATCTTTAATAGTTTTTCAAAAACATCAAAATGTGCCTAAGTCAACGTTATAATGTATTCTCATAAATAGTAGGTCTATAACGTTAATTGTTGACTTGTTATATCTATATAAATCTATATATATATATATAATGTCTTGGACTAATTAAATCGAGATTTGTGATTCCATTAGCTTTTAGATTGGGAATCGTATATTAGTTATACATCGTTATGATACTTATGCGGTTTATATATATATATATATATACTCATATATATATATATCATATCGTTATAACACTTAGTCAATATATATATATGCTCATATATGTACAAATATATATACATCAATATCGCTATAATACTTAACCCAATATATATATATACTCATATATGTATAAATATATATATATATCAATATCGTTATAAGTTCTTATAATTCATTTTTATAACTTTTGCCGTTATAATACCGTTTAACTCGTTTTAAATTCCGTTTTCGCGATTTCTCGGTTTATACACTAATCGTTATTTCTTTTATATCTTTGGAATGAAGTTCCCTGATTTACAGGGAGGTCTCAATAATTCACAAAGTTTCTATATGACGGTTTTTGTCTTTCGAACCTTTATTTTGTCGGTTTTGGTTAAAGTGTTCGTTTTCTTCGATTTTTACCGTATGATTTATATTCTTGACATCTTTTCTTGGGATTTTATTTTGAGAACTTATAAGTTACTGTTTTTAGGATTTTTAATCCATAAACTTTCCGTTTTCACATTATTAGTTCCGAAAGTTCCAATTATTCCGTTTTAAGCTAACGTTTGGTTTTATCGGCTTTTTAACAACACGAGACTTGTTCTTAACACTTTAAGTCATAAATTACACTTTAATATGTTTTGAATTATTTAATTAATTACCTCAGCCCATATTTTGTCTATTTCATATTTTTAGTCGTTATAGTCTCATTTATCTCGTTTTTAGTCTAACTCTTCAGTTATCGACTTTTAGCCAAACCATTCTTGATCTCATAATTATAATTTATAGATTCACCTTTGTTATAGTTAAATTTACTGATTTTCATAGTCATATTCCATAAAATATGGTTTTTATATACTTTGTCCGTTTTAGTTTCCATTCGTCACTTTTTCACAGATTCTGTCCACTTTTGAGGTCCTTCTTTTGCTATTATTTTGGCTAATCAAACGTGCTTAGTTTATTCCGAAATTTTTACCATATGTTCTCCGATGTCTTAGGTTTACAGAAAAGTAAGCTTTATAATTTTTGGCCATGTTTAAGTGGTTCAAACATATTTATTTCTACACAAAGGTCCAACAGCTAACTTTCTGGACAGTTGGTTAAAGATTCATTTGTATACTGAGTTATACTTATTTTCATGAAGTGTTATTATACTACTTTAAAGCTAAGATAATATGTGATCTTTAGGAAAAAGAATCACATCTTTTAGATCTGTAGTTTGGAAGTTATAGTCTTCCAAAGTTAGGTCAGATTATGTCTCAAGAGGACAGGTTGTACACTTGTTCTTATAAATTCGTTTCAAAGCACTTATACTTGTCCAAAATTCATGAAACCGGTTGGGTTAGAAAGATAACTCTATAAACTTGATTTTAGACTCAAGAAACACTAGATTTGGTTAGGTTTTGACCGAGTTATTTAACTCCAAAGTCGACCAAAGTTTTTGTCAGAAATTATACTTTATGTTTTGGTGTTTGTTTTGGGTTTTTTTAACAAAGTTTGGTTATAATCAACAATAATACATGTTCATAAGTCAATTTCTAGCATGAGTGAACATCTAACACATATTAACTAACATATAAGTAATTAAATGGAAGAATCAAAGAGTTTATAGTGATAGTTTCCTTACAATGCACTAAAAGAGAGGATTTGAGCAAGGTGAAGGTTTGAACTTGGTGTGGTTGGACTCCTAACTCCAAATCCGCGAGTTTAAAGTTTTTTTACCCTTGGAATGAAATGGAAACGAAATGTGCAATTGATTGTGAGTAAAATGAGTGTAAAATGAGGGTTTTAGGTGTGGTGGTTCATGGTGGTTGAGGGTGGTTCAAGGGTGGTTCAAGGGTGGCTTTGTGGTGGTTGTTTTGGACAAGATGGTGGTGGAGGGCTGCTGCTGTTGTGCCGTAGGTAGAGAGCAGAAAAGAGGGAGAGAGTTTGATGTTTTCCTTGCTTAGAAATGTGACAAAATGAAGTACAAGTCAAAGGTGAAAGAGAGGGAGGTAAGGGAGGGTTGTTCCTTGTTTCATGGATCACAAAGGGATGCCAAAGGGGTCCCTAGGCCCCTCTTGGCTGGTTTTAGGAGGAAGGAAAAAGGAGGGGGGGCCTTTGAGGGTTGTAATCACAATTAGGTTTAGATATTTTAGTCATAAAACGTTAATCTCGATTAGTTTAGCGTTAATCGTGTGATTAAAGTAGATTAGTGTTAATTAAGGTGGATTAGTGTTCATTAGAATAGATTAAGGTTAATAGGATGTTACAAATTGATTGAAACAATATTCGGGTGATTTACCGATACTTTGTTTATTGTTACTCGGGAATTCTCTACGTCTTTGTGTTAATTAAATTTGTATAATCGTTGATTCGATTATTCGGCATGTCATGCCATAACCTAGTTCAATAATAGTAATTTACTTTCTATTAATTAATCTCAATAATATTCGGATGTTGATTGATATATTATTCGATTACAGTTACAACTTATCTAGTTCGTTACACGTTTTCTAGTTCACGTGAACGTTTATTGATTTTTAAAAGTTGATATGCTTATTACTTAGCGTAACTATCACAATAATAATAACTACTATATAATTGAATAGATTTACGTTATTTTCAAAATAGATCACCAATGTTCGGGTATTTTGGTTTCTACCGATTGTTTCGGTTAATTCTCAAAGATCATGAATGCTTCTAGCATTAAAATTTAATTGCATTTCTTATGAAAATTTGTGGGCTTTGTGCTAGGGTTAATTTAATAAAAACGAATTCACATAATTAAATCGGGAATTAGCCTAAATGCACGTAATTAACATGTACAGAAATTACCTAATTTTTAGGGTTGTCACTTAATATATAGCATAGGCCTGTGACTTTGTGTCATTACAAAATCACGTAACATGATACAAAATAACGTTTTTGTATATATACAATTTCCTTTGTCATTGTTGTTGGGTCAGAGACCCCACTAATGTAATTTATAGAAGACAAATTTTATCCAAGTGTTTTATCAATCGTTGCTATGTTAGCAGCGAACGTAGAGTAGACAGTGTTCTAGTACTCACTGATCAAACTGATCAGTGAGCTCTTCTATACTTAGAATATTTACAAGTCTACTCTAATCACTACATTTGTAAGTAGTGACTTTCTCATTGTAACTTAGAACCTAATGAAGTATCTATCATTCTCTGATAGATACTTAGTCTCTAGAAGTTATACAGGCTTGACGCTGTCAAGAACTTGAAGCGTTTGTTGAAGTCAAAGACTGAAGACAGAGACAGAGAGTAGTTCCCTGATGTGGAAATCAAAACTACTCTATTAACCAGCGGTTCAAGCCTGCATCTGAAGAAGTACAGTGGGTCTAACAAATACCCAACCTACAAAACAGATGGTCAACTTATGCAGTACACAAGAAAGCGTGCATATCTTCTCACAAATATGTACACTCACTTATTGTACAATTGCATTTAATTCTTTGTACATTTTCTGTAAACAATGAATAAAGTAAACATAAATTTTATTCCTAGGATGTAATGTCACATCCAAAACCTTTGGAAGTTGTATTACATACCCAACTAATATGGTGTTGACACGTGTAGGGTTTATGTCTCCTTGTGTGAGACTATAAATACCACACGCAACTACCATATTAAATGTCCATAATATATATTCGCGATCAACCTTTGATTTAAGCGCGTTCCTGCATATCAGTGAACCAAGTGCCCTCACTTATCTGTTAAGTATCAACAACGACCTATTCGCTGATGATCTGTTGAGGCAAAATTTGTCACAAGTTAAGTTTACTTAGACTAGTTTGTATTGTCTATTTCCACAATAAACTTTGTAAAATATTCATTGATTGATATCAATAAAAGAAAACTTTAAACTTGCATTTATTTGTCTACATTTACATTCGTTGTTAGTAGTTCATTAAAAGTTGACAAAAAGGGACCAACAATTGTCCTAATGTATTAAATGAGGAATTTATTATTTACTTGAGATAGATTGATATTTATTGCCTTTGATTTTTATCGAATATAAGATATGTATACAAGGGTTTACTCATATACGTATTAGTTATTCTTTTTTGTTATATTTGCGGTACCAAACTAAGTATGATACTTCTTTTATCGCATCGTTACCGAAACCTTATAGGTATCAAACCACTTCAATTGGTACGGTTTTTGACATTCACATTTGAACAAAAAAAAATGATATCAATCGGTTCAAAACGATTTGATACTGATTATGTACCACACTCTAATTTGTGCATCATATTTTAAGAGGGTGTTATTTTTAGAATTATGGCACAATTGTGTCTCAAAAATTGAACAGATGTACATCGGCTTTAGAATTCTTTAACAGATGTGCATACAAATTAGATGCACACATCACTCCATGTTGTCACCTTTTTTTTTCTCCTTATCCATTAAATTGTAAGATTTATTTTATAGTAACGAACCATTTCATTCCGACCTGTGAATCTGACAGGGTCGATTCTGAGGGTCAGGGTCTCGAATAAAATAGGGTCTGAAATTTAGCCACTATATATAGTATATGTTAATAAATGTTAAGATATATCACTTAATGTACAATGAAACATAAACTTTGAGCAGGTCTATTGTACTATCGCTATTTTGTTTTGATTATTTTTATAATAATTATCGACTTATTGTAGTTTTAATGGATTTTATTTATATAGAAAAAAAATTTTAGAGGCCCAATTTTATTTTTCGCACAAAACTCTCAAAATCAACGGACCGGCCCTAGAACCTGATGTCTAACAAGCAAAGCTACCTTTCATATTGAAGAAGTTAAATTTCATGTCACCTAAAAGTAAGTAGTATTAAGTTAATTTGAACAACTTTATTCTTGTACTAACCACTAAAAGTCAAGATTACACATGCTTAGCAAGGAGCATAAAATATTGTTACATAGAATAGAAATTGGTAGTCTAGATTTGTTGTAATACCGAAGTACATAATCAGTGGAGTGAAGGTTTTAAAAAAATAAATACCAAAACAAAACATAAATGCCATGAATACATAGTAGTCAAACTTTGACGTTTGTTTGAAAAATAGTCAAATATTCTACATAAATTAATTTGGCACACAAAAACCTAGCCTTTTCTCACCTTGAAACAAGCATTTAAATTTTGTTTCACACTCCACCCCACCATCTCATTTATCTCTAAAATTCCTTTTTCAACGACCAATATCACTAGACAAAGAACAAAAGATGCTATAAAACTTGTACATAATGCCTTAAAGTTTGTACATTACTCTGGATTTCAAGATTTTGGGTGTGGAAATGAGACAAGTTCAATAAAATCACCACCTACTACTCTCAGAGCAACAATTTTTTTTTGGTGTCATTCACTCACTAAAATACAGAAAACAACTTCTATCTATCTTCACAAGTCACAGATACAACACAAAGCTTTTACTTTTGTGGCTTCTTTCACATTTGTAACCCCCTGCTTTTCTTGAAGTGTTTCTGCTCATTTTTCATTTTCCATCTCTGGATTTCTTGTAACTTTATCTTTATTTCTTACTCTCTTGCAAGAAAACCTCATGTTTTTTTGGCATATTATGTAGTGTTTGATTCATCATTATATATTCCTCTCTTTCAACAGAAGATACCAAACACATTCTGCTTGTAAGGTAATACATCTCGTTATTTTGTATTATTTGTAAGTCATTTGGGTTCTTAATTATGATCAAAATCTACACTTTTGCCTTGATTTTATTGAAAGTGAGAATAACTTTTCAACATCTAAATGAGTATCTATCTTTTTTGCTATCTGTACACATCTTGATATAAAAAAGGCATCTAATTAGTTTTGAGATGGAAATGTAAATTCACTTGATTTGCCATTCAATGATTCAATATTCTTGATATGAAAGGCGATTAGTATGAAACCTGACCTTTTGTGCTTAATTAAGTTAAACAGTTTGATTTTTTATTATTTATTTCAAGATCTCATGTGTGAATCTCTTGTTTCCCTCCTAAAGATGGGATTTTTATTAAACAGTCCCTTTTTGGAGGATTCACTTCTGTCAAAGTGCTAATCTTTAATTGGATATTTTAATAAGAAAATCAAGAATTTTATATGACCCTCATGCTGTTAAAGCTCTAGTCTTTGTCTAGGTTTGATAAAGTATTGATATTTATTTTCTGTGGCTACCAACTACTCATGAATCTGAGATCTCTCTAGCATGTTGAAAACACAGGTCAAGATTTGACCTTTTGGACTCATTAACAATTCAATATTGCTTGCAAATTACATATACACCGTCAATGTTACAAAAACCCCATCTTTTTCCATAAAACGGAAGCCAAAGAAAGTTTCTTATTTTACCTTGTTTGACTACTAAAGCAAATGAACTAGATTTTGAGTTGACAATTTTCAGAGTTAATATATCTGTAAAGGAAGACCTTGAAATCCCAATTGAACTATTTACTAGTAGTATCACGACAGAAGAATTCTGCAAAAAAGCCAAAAACTAGAATGTAAATTTCGTTATTTTGCAAGTACTTTTTTTTGGAAAGGCAATGAAATCAAACACCCCACCACAAATATATAAATTTTTCAACGAACATATACATATGTCCACCCCTGAACTCGAACCCACAACCTTATGATTAGAGGGTCACTTCAATAGCGCGTGCCCAAAAGCCCTTTGGTGTATTTTGCACATACTAAGTTTGACTTGTAATACTTCTACAGATTGTGATCCATTTATTGCACTTTTTTTGTTTATATTTATAAATTTTAATCTGTTTAGGAAATCAGAAATAAATGGAAGGAGGTGTGAATCTGAGGAACTGGGCAGATCTATTGCCTGATGCACTTGGATTAATCTTTAGCAACTTATCTCTTCAAGAAACACTCACAATTGTCCCAAGAGTCTGCAAATCTTGGAATCAAGCAGTCTTGGGTCCTTACTGTTGGCAATATATCAACATTCTCGACTGGAGTTATCGATCAAATCCCAATCACATTGACCCAATGCTCCGACTCCTTGTCACCCGAAGTGGTGGTGCACTCCGCGAGATCACTGTTTCAGGCATCCTGAATGATCTCACTTTCTCATTTGTTGCGGATCAGTAAGTCAAACTCTCTTTTGACTATCTAAATTTTTGGCTGTGTTTGGATGTGCGTTTTGAAAGAGATTATGTCTTATACAGAGTAGTATTTAGTAATGTGTGTGTGGATGTCCGTTTTGAAAGTGATTATCTAGGCTGTAGAATATAATAAACAGTTTTGAATCTTTAGTTTGATAGTAGCCATAACAAAATTTATCATCAGAATGTAGAGTAAATTTATTAAAATACAGGTTATTAGAACCTAAAGAAACAGAAATGGTTATTTAGAATCAATTTAATTATCAAATGCTTGAGTAAAGTTAACTATACCCTTTTTTTAAGTTGAAGCAACAAATCCGAGATGCCATGTTTTATTATGAATTTATAATTGATTATTTGATTCTGATTAGTCCCATTTTCTGATATATATTATTTTATTTGATTTTTGGGGGATCCCTTTTTGCCATATTAGCGCACGATCACTGCGAACGTTGCAGATTCCAAGATGTAACATTAGTGATTCGATTGTGGAACAACTATCAAGCAAGCTTTCGGCTGTCACCTTCATGGACTTAAGTTACTGCTGCAAGATCAGTGGTCGTGCATTATCCGCTATAGGAGAATCTTGCAAGGCACTTGTAGGATTTCGTCGAAATATGCACCCGATAGACCTAAAAGAGAGACGTCCACAGGCAGAGGAGGCTGTGGCCATTGCCGCCACCATGTCCAAGTTGAAGCACCTTGAAATGGCGTATAATTGTATAGACACCAAAAGTGTGGTGGAGATCATAAGTATGTGCAACGAGCTTGAGTTTTTGGATGTCAGAGGATGCTGGGATGTGAAACTTGATCAAGATTGGCTCGAGAAAAGAGCTCGAGAAGTTAAAGTCTTGGGCCCACATGTTGTGGATCAGTTTGAGGGTCATAGTTGCTCGGATTATTCGGATTCTGACTCGTTTTATGATTATGAAAGTTTGGATGATGGATTATGGGATGATGATGATGTCGATGACGATGAAGATAGGGTCGGGTCAAGGTTAGAACTTAGGTTTTATGAAGGGTTTAACGAGAATTATGTCAGTGGTTGGGTTTGAGGGATTTTGGGAAAAGAAATATTATATTCTCCTAAAGTGATTTTATAAAATCATCTAAAACTGATATTCGGCTAAAATTCAACTTGTTTTTTAGCCAAATGTTTATTTAGAAGATTTTAGAGGTAACTCTAGAAGGCTATAATGTTTACTTTTCTGGAAACAACTTGTTTCTAAGGACATGAAAAAGGCTTCAAACTTTTGTTGTATGTGATCTATCTATTATGAATGAATGTTGTTTGAAGTATGTTTGTCTACTGATTCGGCTTTATATTCGAGGAAACTCCTATTTTTCTAAAACGAGACTCGATCTCGAACATGCTATTTCCAATTGTTTTAATTGTTCTATGAAAAATGATAATCACAGCGTTAAAAGTCATTTGTACTATTTGTAGAAATAGGCTTTGTTTGATACGTGTTTTTTGGGAACCATTTTGGTGAATAAATGATATTTTATTTTTATATCCAATATAATTTGACGTGAAATATTTAAGAGATAAGTTATTGAAAATAATAAATAAAAATATAATTCTAAATTTAATAAACTTTTATAATTGTACATTGTTCTTGAAATAAATAAAAATAGATAGGTAGACAATTAAGATGAAACTGAGAAAATAGCATCTTGAATTGAAAGTTGTACATTGTTTTTGGATCAGATAGGGAATAAAAACATGATAAAATGATAATCTATATTAACTTGTACCTCATGCAATTAAAAATGTACGTCCCAATTTGTACTAGAAAAAGCCTAAGTCCTTTTCTAATGAAAGCTGATTATGGCATTCTGTTTTGAACCGTGTTTATTCCGAGTGGTCGAAGTACATTCTGAACTCAAATAGACCCAATCATGTTACTAATGTGAATGATTTTGTATATTGTGCATCAAAAGTTGTACCTTGCTCTAGCTTTCTCGGTTTACAGTTTAAAAATACATTGAAAAAGAGTTTTGTGGATAGTGTTCTAGAAAATTTGTTATCGACTAAACGGAAAAGTAAGAATAATTTTTTGGATAATATTTTTGATAGTGTTTTGGATTTTAATTTTTTTAAATGATTCGCTAATTTAAAATATTGAAACGAATAATAAAATAAATTAAATTAATTTTTTTTTTTAAATAAAAATTAGATTCTAAAAAAAGTGTACATAACCAATTTAAATTAATCCGCTTAAATTTTAGTAAGTTTGACCCGTTTAAAATAGTTTAAATAATAACTCATTTTTTAAAATGAGTCCATTATAAAAAAATAGCTCATTTTACTTAATTCATCTTATTTTTCTTTTTAACTTCTTCCTCATCTATCTTCTTCTTCATTCTGGACACAAAATACACACATAAACTATGTACGAGCTATCTTTTTCTTTAAAAAAAAAAAAAAAAAAAAAGAACAGGCAAAAAAGGAAGAAAAACAAAAAGGAAACAAGGAAGAAAAAAAATTAAAAATAAAAGAAGAACAACATCTCTCGGCGGGCTCATTCTGGAAAGACATCCAGTACACTGTTACAGAGTGGTGGAACGCCGTCTGACGACGTTCTTGACGAAAAATAGTGATAAAACGGTGTCCACTCTGTATACTCTAAAATGTCCTACACTATTCAATACGTATTCCGTATAGAATCGTACATTGACTTCATATATTGTTGGAAATAACAATTTAAATTAAATGAAAAAGACCCAAAGTAAAAGGCAATTTGAAATTTGATTGAGAAATTGTCTACACAATGCCTAATTTTGCATCTAATGTTACCATTAACTTCATGGTAAGTAGTTGGTGCCCTTTTATATGCGTTTGTAACATTGTTTACTATAAAAAATTAGTCATACACTACCTATCTCACTTATACTATTTTTTAGAAAAATATATCCTATTTTCAAAAGTTTTTAAAATTTTGCCCGGAATTCTTTTTTTGCGATTTTGCCCCACCCAGCATCAAATCGCAAATTGCTTTTTGCGAGCCATTTCTTTTTATGTATTACATATAGCAAAGATTTGAACACTTAGAAGTTTGATTTTGAACAATACTCTCCCTTAACATATGCATAGATTGTTTGAAAAGTTAGATATGAAGGTGAGTGTTACTTTTCTTTTGATGTTGTTTGAGCTCCCCCATAAATGTATCATACGTGTCTCCAAAAGAGTTATGATGGGAGCTCGATCTCAAACAATTAAAAATTTTCTCAAATAAAATGAAATCACATTTGAGCTCTTTCAACTAATACAGGTTTGAACTGAAATGTTCAGAAGCCATAATAATGAAGAACGAGTTTTACTCTAATTTGAGTAAAAACCATAACCTTTGAAGAAAGAGTTATGAAATGATTTGCTCATAAGTCATAAATTTGATGAAAGAGTTATGAACTGAATTATTCATAAGTCATATCATTTTAAAAACGAGTTATGAACTGAGTTGTTCATAAGTCATAAATTGGAATTTAGACAACAACTTTTGGAACCAATTTAAGCACAGTGTCAATGGGTTTTCAGAATGTTGAAAACCATTTGTAAGTTGTGTCTACTTGGTGTAAAGATATTAAACTCCACTTTGAGTTGAAACTCGGTGTTTCATTTCGAAATAGTATTCGTGGAATCAACGCTGAGGAAAATCATTTGGGAGCGGAATATACAAAATCATTCATTCTTTGCACCGGATAAGAAACATTTTCTGGTGCAAGTGAAAACATTTTCGATCTCGAATCGTTGAACGATTTTGTTTTCGAAGATTGTTCTGAAAAGCTTCGTTTCGGTTTCCAAACTTTTGTTTTCTTGGAAATTCTTGAAACCGAATCATGTGATGTTTCAAAACTATTACTATCAAATTGATGAAAATTATTTTGAGTAAATGTTCCAGGTGAATGTGATTTCCTATAATATCCCTTATTCTTTTACAAAGAATAATTGGTAAACTAAGAATCATTTTCGAAAGTGGTTAGGAAGACTTATCCGTGTAAATCTTCACTGGAACTTTCACTTGAGGTTTTGACATTATGTGTTGGGACATGTTATTGTGACAACAGATCTAGCTTGTAATAGGACTAGTGTATTTATCGTCAAATTTGTATAATTGGTTTAGACTTGTAAATATATGATATTAACTTGTTATTATTATTTGTTAAATGTTATTAGACAAGTATTGAATTCAAGTTAAAGTCAAAGGTGCAAAATGAGAAGTCAACTCGCAGGTTTGACCTGCGAGTTGAGATCTCACCTCGCAGCCTGATCTGGATTCGCAAGACTTACTTCTGCGAGCTGAGATCTGGGCTCGCAGCTATCTGGACTCGCAAGGCCCATGGGCTGGGAGTTGAGTCAACTCGCAAAGCCCATGGCCTGCGAGTTGAACCATATATATATATTTTATTGCTGCTCATTTATGGATATCCGTGTCATTATTACACACAACAAATATTTAATTATTCTCCTCGTTTTTCGTGCAGAATTAAAGGCTATTATTATATAGGCTCGGTTTTGAGTGTTTAACCTAGTTAATATCAAAACGAAGCTTGTTAATTAATAGCAAAGTTATATAAGCCTAAACCTAAAGTATTGAGGGATTCCGCACCTAAATACCTTAAAGATAATCCGTTATCGAACCAAGATCTAGCGACCTTACAATTGGTATCAGAGCTTTCGGGCTTAGAAACGTTGTGGTTACAAGGTTTTTGGTTATATAACAACTTTGGGGTTGTTTTACGAACGGAATCTACTGATTTATTCATAAAAATACCAAAAAGTTTCAGTTCCCAGATTTCGAGGCGCCGTTTTGCGAGTTGAGATTAGGGCAACACTGTTATCAACGAGTTGAGATTATCTGCGAGTTGAGATTGACTTGCGAACTGAGATTCTCTGCGAGCTGAGATTGACCTGCGAGTTGAACTTGCGAGTTGACTTGTTGACGTGCGAGTTGAACTTGCGAGTTGACTTGTTGACCTGCGAGTTGAACTTGCGACTTGACTTGTGGACTTGCGAGTTGACTTGTTGACTTGCGAGTTGACTTGTGGACTTGCGAGTTGACTTGTTGACTTGCGAGTTGACTTGTTGACTTGAGAGTTGAACTTGCGAGTTGACTTGTTGACTTGAGAGTTGAACTTGCGAGTTGACTTGTTTTGACTTGTTCTGCGAGTTGAAATGTTTGTTTGTCTTAATTTTTATTTACGATCTCTAGATTAGTTTAACTAATTAAGCGTTTATTATTTAAAATGATGTACGATTGTCGTGTCGACTTAAATGTGAACACGTAAAATCGTATACTTATTATATAAGACTTATGACTTTCTGTAATAAGTAATATATTCGTGTAGCAGTTTAAATAGAGAGTTAGACTTATTGATTTTATATATAATTAACGACTATAATTGTTAATTAAGTTTCATAACTTAATAGTTCAATTGTGGGTCGTAGATTATATAAGGTTATCAATATATGTTAAACTTGTTGTCTAACATTGTGTGATTTTTGATATTACAGAAATGGCTCGACAATTCGCTGGACATCATAATGTTCTGGTTGATTTGGACGTCAATGCATGTGGTGCATCTAGAGTTGCTCGGATTCTTACGTTTCTGGGCCGATCAAGGATCCAATATGCTATCACGGCGTCCCCCGCGTTGTCTCAAGATCTTTTAACCCAATTCTGGGCTAATATTGAGTATGATACTGCTTTAAATCCTCCAGTCATTCGGACGAGGATTAATGATCGTCCAGTTATCTTCTCTGCCTCCCATCTTCGAAACATACTACAGTTGGGCACTGTCGAGCAGGAAGATGGACCCACTGAGTTCTCTTCGGATTTTATCGAGGGTGCACTGACTCGTATGGGATATGTAGGACCAAAAAGAGGACGTCAGTTCCTCAAGGCTCTAGTATACGGGGAATGGAGGTTCTTATAGCATGTTCTGGTAACTATTTTTGGACCGAAGAAGGAGGATATGACGAGCTGAGCTATTCTCTCCTATCTGCTTTACTGTCACTGGTTTATAATAAACCATACAGCTTTTCGGATTACATCTTTGGGGAAATCGTTCGCCAAATCTTGGGGGGAGTTAGATCCCAGTTTATGATCTATCCAAGATTCTGCATGTTGATCATTCATGCCAATATCCCTGATCTGCAGGTTGTTTAACCAGATATTAGAGTGGATACCATTGGGCTAAGAGCTTATAATGCCATGTTCATGCAAACCTCATAAAGGTTTGAGATGCAGCCCCAGCTGACTGAGCTATTTGGCTCACTGATCGATCCTAATTATCAAGCTCCACTGAATCACGGTTGGATTGATGTTGATGTGGCTGAACGTGCACCAGAGCCACAAGAGCTAATTGAGGAGGTTCTGGATCAGGTAAACCAGCCTGGTCAACAGGTGGATACTGAGGTTGCTGCACAGCTGGTGCAAGAGGTTTTGGTCCAACATGATGACGCTACTAATCCGGACTTTAGAGAGATATATCAGTTTTCGGTTGAAGGTCCAAGTACTTCTGGACCACCTCCACCTACTGAGGCACCTGATGCTGAGGCACCTGATGCTGCTGGACCATCGGGACGAGACGGAGAAGCTGCCGCTGCTACTGAGTCTGATTTCGATGATGATGATGATGAGCCTAGATCATCTGGGTCTGTATCTGGGATCCCTGGTGGGATGATTCGTCAAGGATCAAAGCTGATTATGGACTCGGCACTTAAACTGAAACGAAAAGCCGTGGAACAAGATCCCGATTTCATTCTTGTGGATGAGGACGAAGATAAAGAAGAAGAGGAGGAGAGGCTTGTCTCTCGACCTCGCAAGCTGTACAGGCAAACAGCTTCAACCTCTGCAGCTCCTACACAATCACGTTCTATGCCCTCTGAGGCTGATATGATTGCTGCTTTGGTTCGACCTTCTTCACAACCAACCACCAAATCCAGCAGGGTTGCGGCGCGTCTTTTGACCGATGTTGCTACAGAGATAGCAAAGAAAATGCAACCGTCCGCTCCCACACCGCCAACCACCACTGATGCTGCTCCTTCAACCTCACCAAAGACTGATGCTGAACGCATTACACACTTAGAATCTAGGGTTCGAGAGTTGCAGATAGTTGCTAACACTTTTGCCACACAGCTTCTACAATTGTCAGACAATGTCACTACACAGAACAATGCTTACTCACTGCTGCTCAAGACCAACAACACTCTGGTAGATGACGTGGCTGAGAAGCAACGAAAACTTGACCGTCTCTCTCGTCGTATTACCTACTTAGAACAGAACCAGCCATCTCAAGGGGAGAAAGCTGCAATTGAGAAGGCTGCATTTGAAGAAGTTTGTAAAGAGGATGAGCTGGCTAAGAAGAGCCGAGATGATAAAGATGATGATCCCGCAGCTGGAAAAGAAAGTGAGCTAGCTGGTCCTTCAACGACTGGTCAGCAGACTACAATTCAAGGGGAGTCTGTTAAAGCAAGTGGTAGTGGAGCTGGTGCTGGTGCTGATAAGGGTAAAGCTGATGAAGGTGAAGCTTTGTATTAATATAGACTGATTGTAATTATTAATACATTGTAATTTTATACTTGTAATATAATTCTGTAATTAAGATGTTTGAACTTGAATGTGTAAAACATTAATGTTTAAATGTTATAATTATGAATGTGTGTATATTATAAGCCTTTTGTAATTCTAGATTGACTATGATCGATAAAAGAGTTATGATATCATATAATGTATGATGTTCGTATATTATAAGACTTATTCAAATTTTAGATTGATTATGATAATCGATGAAAGATTTGAATAAGTGTATATATAATATATTTTAAATACACAAAGGGATTAATAAGAAAAATCTTAGATTGATTCAGGGAAATCAATGAAAGAACTTATGATATTAATATATTTGTGTACGTATTTCTATAGGTCTTGAAATGTTGAACTTATCAGATTCTGAAGGCGACATGCCAGATGAATTAGATGAGGACATTGACTTTGACCTTGAAGAAGGAGAGTTTGTTCTTCCTGAGGATTGGACTTCCAGTTTTGAAGTTGGGGCAGATGAGTGTGTAGATCTCGATGCTGATATTGATGAACACATCGTAAGCCCATCTACAACTAAAGTGGTCATCCAGGAAGAAGATGGAGAAAGGGTTGTTGATTTAGATGAAAACCTAGATGAATCAACCAGTTCTGAATCAGAAGATGAGCTTCCTGAAAAACTCAGAAACAATCCTATGTTCAGACCCCTGAAAAGGAGAAAGAAGAAGATTGGAATGTCTGAGGTAGATATCACTGAAAAGAAAGTACCGAGAAAGGGAATCATCGGATGGTACTATGACTCTGAGCTAAAACTTTTTGCTATCAAAAGGTCTAACGGAGTTCAATCTTTTGATAAGAAGCTTAAAGTTTTTAGTTCGCTTCCTCGATTTGAAGTCCGAGACTTGGCACGCTTAGAATTGAAGAACCCCAGTAATGATCCATATGCAAGATATGTTGAAAGAATAATCAAGACTGAGGGTCGTTCAATGAAGTTGGAAAAGATAAAGCCAAGAGTCGGAAAGACAATCAAATTACAAGAACGCATTCAAAGAACTGGAAGAAGATTAAGGAAAAAGACTTATCCAGCTGGCAAGTGTGTACAACAGATACCGTTGAAGACAATGCCACAAAATATTCTGGGAAATCTTCTGAATTGGCACATGGATTCAGAGACTGGTGAAGCTGTCATGGTTGAAGCTGATGATGAACTTGAAGGATGAGAGAGAGTAATTCTGACAGTCTATGACCATCGACACCTGATGAATCTGTCGAAGAAGGACCTGTTGAAGTTAAACGAAAACAGGATCTTGACGACTAAAGCATGGGGTGATCTAGCAAGAGATTATCAAATGATGGTGAAGACTTGTGTTAGAATGAAGATTCATATGGGTAGCTCGATTTACAAGTAAAGACCAAGGACAAAGATGAAGATAACGACGCTAGAGGTATTGTCAAGGGGGAGTCTGTTGGGACATGTTATTGTGACAACAGATCTAGCTTGTAATAGGACTAGTGTATTTATTGTCAAATTTGTATAATTGGTTTAGACTTGTAAATATATGATATTAACTTGTTATTGTTATTTGTTAAATGTTATTAGACAAGTATTGAATTCAAGTTAAAGTCAAAGGTGCAAAATGAGAAGTCAACTCGCAGGTTTGACCTGCGAGTTGAGATCTCACCTCGCAGCCTGATCTGGATTCGCAAGACTTACTCCTGCGAGCTGAGATCTGGGCTCGCAGCTATCCGGACTCGCAAGGCCCATGGGTTGGGAGTTGAGTCAACTCGCAAAGCCCATGGCTTGCGAGTTGAACTAGATATATATATTTTATTGCTGCTCATTTATGGATATCCGTGTCATTATTACACACAACAAATATTTAATTATTCTCCTCGTTTTTCGTGCAGATATAAAGGCTATTATTATATAGGCTCGGTTTTGAGTGTTTAACCTAGTTAGTATCAAAACGAAGCTTGTTAATTAATAGCAAAGTTATATAAGCCTAAACCTAAAGTATTGAGGGATTCCGCACCTCAATACCTTAAAGATAATCCGTTATCGAACCAAGATCTAGCGACCTTACATTATGAAAACTTGAGTCTCAAACTTGTACCTTTCCTCAGACTCTTTTCTTGAAACACCAGTAGAAGACATGGATTTTGACAATGGGGTTGATACTGATGGGGACGGAATATTTTAAAATTATTTACTAGTTTGCAAGAGATTAGCTCGTTTTTGATCAAAATTATTTTTTTGAGTTGTTATTTTTTGTTTCAAATCAAAGATTTTCTTTTCCAAAATTAAAGTTGGAATATAAATCTTAGTAGAGACCACTTGTTCAATAACATCGTTTTGTTCAGAAATTGGATTTGAGTAGCTTGGAAAATAGTCCTTAGAAAATGGTGCTTTCCGTGACCCATAGCTTTCATTCAAATTTTGATATCAAATGATGACTTCCCAATTTCTTCCTCCTCATTAGTTGTTTTTAGAAAACGCATGTTTAAAGTGCTACACATATAATCGTCATCATACAAAGATGGTACTTTGGAAATTGTTTTCTTTAAATAGCATGGATTGTCAAAACATATTCCTTCCATTGGATTATTAAACTTGATGTCCTTTGGTTTATTTAAGAAAATAGTTTGTTCAGTCTGAGCACGTTTTAACAAAGCATCTTCAAGCTCTTTCAACTTGCTGAAAACTCTTTTATTCTCAACAATTGCATGAACATGCTGTTTAGTAGCAAGTTTTCCAACTCGTTCGGATTCCTCAAGTTAAAAGGATAAGTCGAAGATTTCTTTAGTCAAAGATTTTCTTTTTTTCAAGTTTCTCATAACTATCTTTGTAATCTTCCATGTGAGTTCTCAAAATTAATTTTTCACGAATTAGTTTTTTAGACATCAAGGTTATTTGCCAGTTTCTTTGCAAGTTCTTTAGCCTTTTCCTTTTCTGAATTTAAATGGTTTTGACACTCACTAAGAACTCTAGAATGTACCTCAAAGCAGTGGATTTGTCAAGAAACTTGACTTGATTCAAAGCAGTGGATTTGTCACCTCACAGCTTCACAACATGAGCATGTTCTTCCCAATGTTTGTCTTCCCAATTTTCCATAAAGAACGCTTTTCCAACTTCCTTTTTCTCTACGATGAGCATATTGTTCACATAATACTCAGACGTTCTTCAAATGCTTTCCGTTGAACTCTCTCATGTTTGCAATGATGAAGACTTTGATTTACAATACTTCTTTTCTATTGATCTTGTAAGACGTGCACACTTTTTTACTAGTGCTTTGTATTCTTCATCGGATTCACTCTCAGTTCCATCTCTCATCATCATAAAACGCGTTGCTTGAATGGATCTTTAAAGATTTAAGATTTGAATTGTTAAAGAATCATTTTCTTTAAGAAAAACGTTGATTGGAAATTCTAATTTTATCCGTAGGAATTTTCGCTTGAAAATTTATTGAAAATTTCCCGGATAAAATTTTAAATTTCTCAAACCAAATTTATAGGTTTGTACACTTAAATTTAAATTTTGGTTATTCAAAAGTTTTCCCTCTAAAAAACTTGGTATCTTCTCTTTTGATGGCCCAACCTATTGGCCCAATCACCTGTATGAATACCAAACTAGTCAAACCCAATCTTTTGTTTACCAAACTGTTGGACCAGTATCCCAATTGCTTAGTCCAATTTTATAAACCTACTTCATTGCTCCTGCTTCCTAATCGATTCGAACTCCCCAGATTCTTTTCCACTTGTTCGAGCTCGAATATGTATTTAGATTCTTTTCACAGTATATCGAGCTCGGTATGACCTGTTCAAGCTCGCATCTGTATCCACCTGTTCGAGCTCATATATGTGTCTACCACTTGTTTCAATCTTGAATTGATATCCAAGACTTTCAATATTAGCCGTCAATGTATCTGATCAATCTCGTAAGTTAATAAACTATATGTTTAAGAAAGTGCGAGCTCGATATCCCCTGTTCAGAAACTATATGTGGATATCGAATTCTTCTGGTACCTCTATTGGATTCATCTCTTGTTAACCTCGCAATGACCTGCTTATATCTACCTGGACTAACACAAAGTATAGGTATTTGATTAATTTTCAAACAGGACGAACAAGCACGTACTGATCTTCAAGTGCTAAACTAATTCGAGTCAATTAAATCGTGAATTGATGATCAAGTTTGTTCTATAATGATTTCGTGAAGCTTTTGATCAGATTTTATCAATCAAATTAACATCAAACACGATGAATTTGATCAAATCAAACCGCGAAGAATACGAACACTTTTCGGAAAAAATTCGATCCAAGCCTGTAATTTAAATGGATAGAGCTCATGATTGTCAATTGTTCATGTATTCTCTTGATCAAGTGAAGCTTTCTATCAAATCAATTTCACAAAATGATAATTTATTGATGAATTTGTTAGTCACAACTTCATGAACACGCAAATACCCATTTTCTTGAATTTCTTCAATTTCGATGAATTTTGGACTGTAATTGATCGAATTGATGCTTCAATCTTATTCCTAGATCAATAATTTACAATTTTGTCGGATCACTTCTTGAAAAACACAATCAAATGATGATTTTGATTTTTCAATTTTGAACAGTTGACTTTTGTTGCCCAGATTATAAACAGTTTGACCTTCTTTTTCTTGATGATTTCGATTCATTTTCTTCTTGATAATCCTCAAATATTATAATTTCTCTAGCTCTGATACCAATTGTTAAGAAATATTCAAGCAATCTTATGAATGTTGAGAGAGTTTCCTTTGAATGTGTTTTCTATTAAGTGTAATAATGAATGTAAACTTTGGAAACTTACAAATGTTAAACCCTAACTAGCTATATATATTCAATAGACTAATTACATGATTAATTAAAAAATCAATGTTTACAATCTATATTTTATTCCTAACATTATTTTTATTAGTATGTAAATCGCATGAAATAAGTTTTCAAAAGAGTACACAATTAAAGTGTAGTTAGTTTTAAACATAATCTTTCATTTAATATTGTGTGTGGGGTCTACTTAACTAACAGATTTCAAATATCTTACCTTTAAAACTCTTATGTTTCACTTTATTTCACATTACGCGATCAAATTGCTTTTGTAAAGGGATCAAAATTTCTAGAGAGCAAATTCTAAAGACCCTAAATCTCGCAAGTTTGCTTCTGAGTCATCCGGTACATATTTTATCATACATATGCGATTCAAATGGTTACTCTATGGAAGTATGAGGCTTCTGCAAACCTTCCTTGTAGTAAACCCTTTAATCAAGTTGCAAATGCCTCCATTCCACATTCAAAATTAAATGTTGGATTTGTGGAGTTGGTTACATTTATGAATGTCCATCTCTTGAATGGTGCATATTTTAATACATTACCACATATATTTCCTTCTTTCTTGTGTGAATGGTGGTATCCTTGCACTACAAATGATGTCAATACTACTATTATTGGCATAACTAATCATAGTAGGAGAAAAATTACCATTGATCAAGACCTACTAAGAAGTGTCTTAGAATTACCTATAGAAAATGATTTTTCACCTATTCCTACAGAATACATATCAAGGGCTTCTCTTTCTATGATAGGTTACACTAAACCTAAAGACATTATTTTATACTCAGCTTTTCAATCTAGGTTGCAATTTATCATTATTTTAGACACTATAAGAAGCCTAGGTGGAAAAATATGGGAGTATAGGGAGCTAAATGAGTTTGAGACTCAACTTTTAAGTTCATTTGTCACTGGTCAAAATATCAACTATGTAGAGTTATATTTTAGAGAATTATTAAAACTTGCAAATGAACCAAAAAGAATTTTTAATGTTCCTTTTATAAGGCTCCTCTCCTTGTGTTTTGAAAACATTATAGGTCCTGACCCATATCTTGTTTTTTCTAACACCATTAAGGATATATCAGTACAATGCTCACATCTAAGATGTTTAACCATAATATTACACCGACTGAGTTTCCAATTACACCTGCCATGCAGCAGTGGATTGATCATCCATATGTTGCTCATGCACATATTGAAGGTGATAATCCTAGAAATGGTGAAGGTATTGATGATGCAAATGCAAATGAGGGAACAACACCCGCACCACTTGTGGCCTATGATCTCAATTCTATACACATGACACATAATGAGGCAACGAATCCAATACCAACAAAAGATCTCCATGATCCTTCTCATTTACAACCTAAGATTAGTGAGGGAACATTCCTTCATTGAAGGTTCCCTAAACCTGGATCCACGAGGTAATCATGTATGTAAAGTGCGGAATCCTTAAACACACGAAACAATAATCAACGAGTAACAGGAATATGGTAAAGAACACTTTTATTGAACGTAAGTATCAATTATGTTCAACGTAAGACAAAACCCTAACAAGTTATTCGAACTTGCTTCTATTCTGACTTACAAAACACAAAACAACTGATTACATTCGAACCTACGAAGTAATCTATATAAAGACTCTAAGTTCGTACGGGCTTGGACCCTACGAATTTGACTGATCTCAGGCCCATACGAACTTAGCTAAGTTTGTATGCCCATAAGTTTGTACCTACCTAAGTTTGTACGAACTTACTAACAAAGCTTATAAACGTAAACTTATATACAAAGACTCATAATAACTAACTATTACAAACTAGAAGCCCGTTGTCACACAATATGTACCAACATACCTCCCCTTGAAAATAACTCTAGTTTCTTGAGTCTTGATCTTGATTCTTCATTCAACTCAGTTGACTTCCTGCCCACAATCCTCTTTCTACACAAACTTTAACCACCTTCTGATATCTTCAGCGTTCGTGTCTCCAACTATCTCTATAGAGAATCTTGTTGACATGTAGCTTCATCAGATCATCTTTTGACAAGTTTACCAGATGTAAACTGTCATACACCCTTAACAGCTCATTCCCATCAACATCTTCCATTACAGCTTCTGCTGTCTTGTTGTCAACGTACCACCATTTAAGGTCAGTCAGAATGTTCTATGACATTTTCTTCAAAGGAACTTTCTTCAAACATTTAACCGGTTTATAGATCATCTTCATCCACGGTTTGCTTGTAATCAGATCTATCTTTGTCAAATCTGGAACTCTTTTCCCTGCCTTCGAATTTAAATCAACAAACTTGTTCGATCTTCCTTCACGCTTAACAATTCGTTCCATAGTTCTAGCGTAATGATCTTGTCCCAGATTTATCAAATCTAGCCAAGCCAGCTCTTTAAGTTCAATCTTCGGCAGTGAACTAAAAACCTTCAAACTATTTTCCAAGTATTGAATACCATCATATCTCTTAATAATGAACAGCTTCAGGTCGTTGTCATAAAACCAGCTTATGATGCCTTTTTTCAGCTCTCCTGATCCTTTGACTTTGATAATCTCTTTGAATTTAAGTTCAGGTTCCTTTTCGATCTTTTTAAACCACATACTTCTTAACTCTGTTCGAGATGGATCTTTTTCAGCTTCTGAATCACCGTCAAGAATATCATCATCTTCTGATTCTAATCTCTCACGGTCTATCACATTTTCACCAGCTGTATCATCTCTGACAACTTCAGTTACTGGTTGCTTTGTCACGACGTGCTCATCTATATCAGCATCAATGTCTGGTATAATTTCATCGTCTGACCTCCATTCTGCAACCTCTTTTTGGCAAAAATTCTCCTTCCTCTAACTCAGACTCACTACTATCATACACATCTAGATTAAGAAGTGCTTCGATAGTGTCTGTCTCAGTCAGATTTACTAGAGTTTCCTCAGTTCCACTCACACCTTGTTTCTGACTTGACTCCCCCTAAGCTTGTGTCACTAGTCTTTCAGTTGAAGAGCTAGGAAGCTCACCTTCCTTCGGTGCATTGGGAATATCGTCTTTGTCGTTATCAAATTTCTTCCTCAACTCATCACCTCTACATCCTGTCATTTCCCCCTGAGCTGCCTGACGCGTCATCAGGCGGTAAAGAAGGATCTCATTGTGCTGAACCAGCTCCTTTAATGTCTCGTTGCACTCCTCTAATCTTTCGTTGAGAGCCATCAAGTTGTTGACATGAATTTCTTAACTCGCAACAACTGCAGTCAGAGCAGAAACCATATCCGATAAGCTTGCGATCCATCCCTGAAGATAGAGAAATTTATTTGGATCAGAAAGATTGGTGGCGGGATGTGACACAGGTGGTGTAGGCTGAGTTGGAGGTGGAGTGGTTGTTGGTGTAATCGGTGGTGGTGTTGGTGTCGGTGTTGGTGTGGATGTTGCGGTGGTAACCGGTGATGTAGAGGTAGTGGTGGTTGGTGGTGGAACATCAACATGCTCACGAATGAACACCCCAGTTGGACGTCTTTTTTGGGGCGCCCGAAATAGTGGTGGGGTGTCATCGTCATCTGAATCATCATCAGCTTCATCCCGAAGAACATAATTCTCACCTTCATTCAGCTTACGTTTACCTTTATGCTTCTCGGAGAGAGCACCGGCGTAGATCAAGAATCACGCATGACCCATGAAAAGCCAGTGTTGAACGATCTTCACTGTCCTGATCACTCTCAGTCTCTTCCGGATCTCGTTCCAAACTTCTCATAACATCATCTACAGATCTCATTTCTTCATCAACACCTTCAGTATACGTATCAATCTGTGCCAGATCAGCCTCAAGGTCGGCCTTTGGACCAAGAACGAACGCATCCACATCGGTTAACAAATCGGTGCGGGGCTCCCCCTGAAGAACATCTCTCACTACTACTTCAACAATATCATGATCAAGGTGATGACCCTCCTAGGGTTGCTCTAACTATCGAAGAATCTCATCAACCACCTCGTGCTCTTGAGTAGCAGCAGCCCGAGGTGGAGTAGGAACACGGTCTTCTACCTCTACCTGGGGCTTGTCCAACCATCTATCATTCGGTGGAGGAACATAGGCAGCATTGAGTATGTCCCCAAATAGTGGAGTAGCCTGAGGTCTTTCAACAGCTGGACATCTGCTAATGTGGCTCAACGATCTTCTTATCAACCGTTGAAAGATACACAACAAGATCGACATCAGGAAAATTCGGTGCTAACCCATTGATAATCATCATAACGAAACGTGGGTAGAGCAAAAATCGATCTTCAACATTGGCACGAATCTGTTGAACCATTTCGTCAAAGAAGAACTGCGAGATGCAGTATGGCTTGTTGTAGACTAGAGAAACCATGCCCGACTGCATCTTATGGTTTATGGTGTCGAGACCCTCCTTCTTCGGAACAAAGGAAACTAGCAGGATATGCATAAGATACCGCCATTGGCCGAAGAGGTAGCTCTTTGTGAATTAACTGTGTGTGACATCTCCAACATATCCCATCCTCTGAAATGCTCCAGCCCTGAGATCCAAACAGTATGAAGTTGGGCCATATTCCTGAGTTTCAGTACCCAGTTGAAGGATAAGCCGTAGATAAGCGGGAGAAAACACGATATCCACATTTTCGACCCGAGTCCGGATGACTAGGGGATTTGCCTCAAAGTCAAACACCGCATTCGCCCATAATTGACAGAGATATGAGATCCTCAGCATCGGCGAATGGGAGAGAGCATAATGTACCCTCGAGCGCATCAAAAATGTGAGAATGCCTCGGAAATGTTCGGTTGCCGGATCCTCAAGATCAAAGGAAATGGCCAGATTGTGCTTGCTGAAAAATTGTCGAGCTTGATCAGCCATACCTGCAAGAAAGACACACAAACACACCAAACATAGGCAATAATAAAGTTAAATAATCAGGCTAATCATTCTAAGAACCACTTGTGCGGATCAGACTATGACAAGCATGATACATTAATTTTAGTTAAAAGTTTCATTTTTCATTACATAGGTTCGTACGAACTTGACCACGGTCAAGCTTGGTTCGTACAAATTTGTAACAGTTGATAGGTTCGTACAAACTTGGCCACGGTCAAGCTAGGTTCGTACAAACTTGTAACAGTTGATAGGTTCGTACGAACTTAGACAAGTTCGTATGGACTTACAACATTTACCTAGGTTCGTACTAACTTAGCAAGTTCGTACGAACTTGTAAGTTGGAACGATGATCTGCTTTTTCAAAAATTCAAAAAATATGTTAACTAAAACACA
The DNA here is from genome assembly GCA_963921325.1 of Logfia minima. Taxonomy (NCBI): domain Eukaryota; kingdom Viridiplantae; phylum Streptophyta; class Magnoliopsida; order Asterales; family Asteraceae; genus Logfia; species Logfia minima. Next base: position 23,690,357 of record OY992765.1, on the reverse strand, counting down.
ATCCATTGAGTAGAAGAGGTGCGCCGTGGTGCGGTTGACGAAATCTAGTAAGTTTGTTCGATTTTAATCCATAATCTCATTTTTTATTTAGATTTTATTGTTGTTTTTCCCAAAAACCGAAAATACCTAAATTAAAACATGATTTACGGATGGAGTATCGAAATAGTGACTTACTGAAATGTGCAATGTGAATCTGGTGATGTTTAGCGGATTCAAATAACCAACACAAATAAAAACCAAAAGATTTTGAAGATTTAGATGTAACAGTGACGTAAGTTCGAAGGTTTGGAAGGTTCGTAGGTCTTGCAAGTTCGTAGGCGTTCGAAAAAAGTAAGGGTTTTGACTCAGTCAAACCTTTTTATACTCATCCGGTCCAAGTTCGTTAACTTGGGCCTTCGAACTTGGGTCACAAGTTCGTACAAACTTGTGAACTTTAGATAGTGTTGAACTTTAATATTTTCAAACTTAGGATTTTCTAGCACGACACGAGATAATACTCGAGGCTTGGGTTTTATCCATTGTTAGTAACCAAAATTTATTTTTATCTCCTCACATAGACCATAATTATGAAATAAATAACACTAAATAAACAAATAACAAACAAATATGAAATTATTCATATTGGAATTCACATTCTTTTTGGAGTCACTGATACAAAGATCGTATTAGCCATAACGCGTACGTTGACACAGTTTTAGGAATTTTAAGTAATCCTAGAATGTTATTCATGTGGCTAATTCTTCAAGACGATTATCAGTATTGTGATCCACTTAAACAGATAATAGTCAGAGTTTGTCAAGTACAATTCTAGTTATTATTCATGATTATCTATGGGTCCCTCATGTGTGACATACTCTCAGGACCAAGATATGTCCATAATTCCAGGTATTGAAGCTCCTTAAGTTACTTCATCTTTAAAGCCAAGTCCTTAATATAGAATAAGTACACACTGGTACACGTGTAATAACTAGACTTGACTAAGGTTAGAAAAAATCAAATCTAAAATCAAACCAGCGGTGACATGTCTGTACTTTCATACAACAAAGCAACTTAGTTTGACTAGAGACCTTTAAAGCGGTATTCTTGTTTCACGGTCTAGTTTGTTCTAGTGTAAGATCTACTGACTTAGACTAGGTTAACATATGTCTAGATGCAGCAGAAGAATCAGTCAGTAAATCTCCCAGATGAATTGCTTATCTCAATCCAATACCATGTATTATGGTACAATCTATTACCTAAGAATTGAACTTAATGTCATACAGCAAACGAGAGTTAGCACAGACTAATCTCCTTAGTAAATTTAGTATGTTAAGACATGAGAACCTTTATGTTGTATGCCTACCGATATATCATATGATGAATGTATTAGCCACGTTATATTTTAAAGTACATTAGTCTGTGTATGTACTACATTTGAAAGCCACACATATAATAATGTTCTATGCACGGGTAATGTTTTCATTATTTATTTGCTTTGGCAAAACGACTCGCATAATTTTTGATAATTTTTCTAACTTTCTAAAAATAGAAACTTACTAAATATGGAAAGTTACTAAAATTAGAAAGTTACTAAAAGTAGAAATTAACAATCAGATAGATAGAAGGTCATGCAGGAGATGGCTTATTCGAGATTGATCATCCCATTTAGTTGTACTAACAATTCAAAACGGGATCTATCAAAAGCCTTAGTATATAAGTCAGTTAGATTATCGTTTGTGGGAACTTTAACTAATTTAATCATCTGTTTTTCTACACAATCACGAATAAAATAATTTCGTATATCTATATGTTTCGTTTTACTATGCTTAACTGGATTTTTAGTTATTGAGATTGTTGAGTGGTTGTCTATCATCATGGGGGTGTTACTAAGGTTTAGACCATAGTCACACAGCTGTTGTTGTATCCACAGGATTTGTGAACAACAACTACCGGCTGCGACATACTCAGGCTCACTGGTTGTGATAGCGACCGAGGTCTATTTCTTGTATTGCCAAGATACAATGCGACCTCCTAATAACTGACAACCTCTAGAGGTTGATTTCCTGTTCTGGTTGCATCCGCCATAATCTGAATCAATATAGGCCAAGAGGTTAAAGTCGCCTCCGGAGGGATACCAAAGACCTAACTTCGGTTTTCCCTTCAGATAACGCAATATCCTCTTTACAGCCTTCATTATGTCAGGTCTAGAAGCGGTTAGATACATCAGAGAACCGATAATGGCCCGATATTGTGTCGGGTCCACATCTTCGGAACTCTCCGAGTCTGGCCCGAGATTGTAATTTTGGGGTACCGGTATGCTGAATGGCGAACTATCTGCCATATTAAATCGTGCAAGCATTTCATGCACGTATTTGCTATGATAGATATAGAATCCATCCTTCTTTTGATCAACCTACAATCCTAAGAAGAAAGTCAGCTCCCCCATAGCACTCATCTCAAACTTGCGCTTCATAACTTGTTCAAAATCTCTGCACATGCTCTCGTCAAATGACCCAAATATTATGTCATCCACGTAAAGTTGTACTAGTAGAAAATCCTTCCTCTGTCACTTTACGAACAATGTATGTCTATCTGGCCTTTCTTGAACCCATTTTTTCCAAGAGATAGGTAGACAAAGTCTCGTACCATGCCTTGGGTGCTTGATGCAAATCATACAGAGCCTTGTCTAATTTGTAGACACGGTCTGGATAGTCTGGATTAGTGAACCCTGTCGATTGTTCGACGGACACCAGTTCTTGTACTTTCCCATACAGAAACACACTCTTTACATCCAGTTGATAGACTTTGAATTTCTTGAACGCAACATATGCTAGAAACAACCGGATTGCTTCCAGCCTTGCTACTGGTGCAAAAACCTCTGTGTAGTCTATTCCTTCCTGCTGATTGAATCCTTTCACTACGAGTCTGGCTTTGTTTCGAGTGACATTTCCTTGATCTTCGCGTTTACACTTAAACACCCATTTGGTGCCTATTGCAAACTCTCCCTTGGGTAGATCAACTAGCTTCCAAACTTGAAGCTTCTCGAACTGTGAGAGCTCCTCTTGCATCGCTTCAACCCATGAATTTTCCTTAAGAGCCATTTGAATATTCTTTGGCTCTACTTGAGAAATGAAGCAACTATACAAACATTTATGTATTATCCCAGTGTCTTGGATGGTTACATAAAGGCTAGTGCTTTCAACAATTCCTCTACGAGTCTTTACACTTGAACTAGGATCACCAATGATATTGTCAATTGGATGATCTTTGTTAACCCGTGTCGAGACCGTAGTGTCAAAAGGTATATCAGACCCAAGATTCGATTCGATCTCCCCTCAGTCGACACATCTTCTTCAACATTTTCTTGCCCTGAACTTGTAGTCTCGGAAGAGTGAACTTGTTCATATGAATCAGACAACTTCTTCTGTCTGATCGATTACAATTGCCTTTCCTTTACCCGTTGAAGTTTCAAAACTTGGAATACTGGATCTTGGTGCAAAGCCATTATCTTCACCATCATCCAGTTTCACATATTCCAACCCTGAAGGTTCCTCGGAAGTGCCAGTATTACTTAGGAGAGGAACATGAAAGGTCTTGAAGACAACATCGTAGTCGAATAACCAATTGGGGCCGGTTTGAACAGCTAGTGTGTAAGAGGTGACTTGTATATTGAATACAATCTCCACTCGACCAGAAGTCTTATTAAAGACTCGTTTGTTTGGTGAACCAACATCATAACCCAGGAAGAATCCTTCGTCAGCCCTTTCACCAAATTTTGGTTGATTCGTTGTTTTAAGTAGCGTACAAGGAACTCCAAATGGTTCAAACCCGGTTAAATTTGGTTTCCGACCGTGTAAAAGTTCATAACATGTTTTCTTAAGCCTTTTAACGGTTAAAACCCTATTCAAAACGTGTCAGGCGGTATTCACTGCTTCACCCCAGAAAATGACGGGAAGCTTTGAATCAGCCAACATGGTCCTTGCTGCTTCAATAAGTGTCATGTTCTTCCCTTCTGCGACTCCATTTTGTTGTGGCTTGTAAGGTGCACTGAACTGATGCTGAATTCCCTTGCTAAGACAGTAGACATTCAACACTGCATTCTAAAACACTGAACCATTGTCGCTACGGATTTTCTTGACTCCTCGACCATATTGATGTTGGATATGAGTAAAGAATGTCATCAGCATATGTGTTGTCTCGTCCTTAGAACTCAAGAAGAACACCCATGAGAATCTCGAGTAGTCGTTAGTGATAACTAGGCCATAGTGTTTCCCGCCTATACTCTTTGCATTCACTGGACCGAATAAGTCCATATGAAGGAGTTCAAAGGTTGTGGCAATGGTGGTGAATGGTAGGTCTTTCCCCTAGGCCTTCTCTAAGGAGACTTTTGAAATAATCTCTGATTGACTGGGCTTGGGTTAGATGTAGATCTAACCTCAGTTGGATATTTATAATGTGAATTGTGATAATTCCTATTAGTATTATCTGGATTAGAAACGTTTCGTTTGGGGGTCTGAAAACGTTGTGGAGTTTTCGACCTGATAGATTTTCCAGTAGAGCTACCTGTGACAAGAGTAGTGCTCCTTGGACTATCATCCATCGAGAACTGCACTGGTTGGAAACAGGGTTGAGATCTTTGAAATTTGGGCGTTTGCTTATGACCTACCCCATTTCTAACCACGCTTTCAGCACTTTCCCTAATTTTGAGTTCATTTTGGAAAACGCATGCCATTTTCTAATTTACACTAGTTATCTCAGGCGTTTTAATTATTTTTGCTTGAGAACTACTAGTTTTAACAGTGATTGGTCTTTCTTCACCTGTGTGGGTTTGACTCCTTTACTTTTATTTGGACAAACACTAGCCACGTGTCCCTTTTGATGACACACGAAGCACGAACATTTTACCAAAGCTTTCTTAGGAGCTTTGGTATTGGTTTGGTTTTCCAAATTACTAGAAGTCAGAGAGGAGATCTGTTATATTTGTTTACCCTTATCATTTTTATCTGTTTCAATTTTAGGATCAACAGATTCAACTTTAGCTTTAGACTCCTCATTTTCTGAGTTCACTTCTATTACCCGCTTACTTTCAAAAGACACTTTCTTTTTCAGATTTGGTTTGGGTGTCGTAGAAGTTTCAGTTAGTATCAACTCTATCTCATTTTTATTAGTCTCAGCTCTCTCTGACTTAGTCGACTCAGTACTAGTTACCAAGTCAGAGACTGCTGAAGGAATTGTAGAATCAACACTCTTTGACAGCTCAGGTTCAGTTGTTAAGAATGTGTAATTATGATTATAAGGTGGTGGGACTTCAGTATATCCCATGCCACGATGATCACATGGCTGTTTACCTACAGTTAGCAAAGTGTCTAAGGTTTCAACCGAAAATCTTCTTAGTTCAATTTTTCTATTAAGATCTGTAATTCGAACCTTAGCATATGCTAATTCTTTTTCCTTATCTGGTTTTTCTAGTCAAGTCTAATACATGTTCTCGAGCCAAATCAATTATTTGACTTTGCTCGTTAACTGTATCTCTTAATTTTTTAATATCTTCAGTATCAGATTTAGACTTAACTACTAGTTTAGAGTTTCTATGTTTTAATGCTACACTTTGTTCTTTTAAGTGTTTAAGCTGAGCTGTCATCAAGTTAGATGACTCTATCAATCTCTCAGCTTCCCCTGCAAGGTTAGTACATAATAAACAGGAATTAACTACAGAGTCCAAATTTAATAGTACCTTGTGCTTCTCAGCATCCAGATTAGCCATATACGCGATGAAGTCCTCCGTACTCATCATATCAGCCGTTTCCAACCTTAACACTCTAGTCTCTGAAGCAGATACTACACTCTCAACCTTCTGCTCTTCCTCATCCTCTGTATCAGTGACAACTAGTCCATCCCTTTGATCACCATCTATCGAGGCCATGAACGCCTGAGGTTCTTTAGCAAAAGAATTCTAGTCATAAGAACCATCTTGAGATTGAACGACCAAAGCTCTAGAGTTTGAGGAATTTCCAGAGTTTGAATATTTATTAGTGGTTCCTTGAGAGGAGTAAGTTGGTCGCCCCTGGTTCATTGTTTGCTCTTTCTTTGGTCTTTAACATTCTCTTGCAAAGTGTCCAAAACCATCACAGTTATAACACTTCACCTTAGTCTTGTCAAAACCAACCTAACTACCTACAAACTTCCGCCCAGTGCGGTGGACAAACCTCTGCACCCGCCTAACAACCATGGCCATTTGCCATTGCAGATCCATTTCCTCTAAATCATCAGGATCCAGTTGATCAAAATCTTCATTTTTCATCGCTGGATCTGTGATCTTTCCTTTAATGAAATTCTCTTGAGTGGCAACGAATGATGCTAGAAGAGATACTTGTTCCTCACCCGACTTTACACTCATTGACATAGACTTCAACTCTTTAGTTATACCTGATGGCGAGTTCTTGTCTTTGCCCGAATCTCCAGATGAGGCAATATAACAAACCTTGCTTCTAGAGTTTCTCAAAGCATCATTTGTATCGGCTTCCCTAGTGAAGAACGTTGTGACCTCATTACCTGTACTTGTTGATGCAGCAGAATCAGAATTTTTCCCTTGATGTACACTTGGATCTTGAACCTGATCAGATCCAGTCTCTTTCTTTTGCATGTTCAGATCATAGACTCTCAGCTTCCCAACTACTTCATCAAGCGTTAGGGTCTATACTCTCTGCTTTATTTTATCATCAGAGTATATATATCCCATTTAGGAGGTAACGCCTCTAGCAGTTTGTTATTCTTCACAGTGTCAGTATATGCAAGCCCTATATTGTCCATCTCTATCATCAGATGATAGTATCGAGTGATAATATCATCTAATGACTCAGATTTCAAATGCTTAAAAACATAAAATTGTTTAGTAAGCAAGTCAAACGGCTTTCTTTGATATGCTCATTTCCTTCAAACCTATTCTCCAAAGCTAACCAAAGCTCTCTAGAAGAATTGTACTTCTTGAAGGTGTGCTTGATTTCTTGCGGTAAACACATAGTGAGTGCAGACAACGCTTTGTTTTCTGCCTCATACATTTCCGATCTTCCTCCTTCATTGTCGAATACGAATAGACTTTTAATTTCCCTTCGAATTCGTATGTTGGAGGATCATATCCGTCGTTGATACAAATCCACATCTTAACGTCATTATATCTAGCAAATGACTAAACCGATCTTTCCAACAAAAGTACTCCTCGGACTTCAACAATTTTGGTGGTGATGCAGATTTCCCCACTTCATGATCTATTTCTATCATCTTGCTTAAACTTGACATCGTAATTAGAATTTTCCCTCCAAAATTCACGAAAATTGTTCGAGTAAAATTTAAATTTTTTCAAACCAAAATTAGACAATGGTAAGCCTAAATTTAAATTTTGGAAATGAACAAATTTTCCCTCCAAAATTGTCCGAGTAATCCTTTGTTTTTTTTTTTTTAGGAGTTACTAGTAAGTTCGAAGATGACTAAGTTCGAATTCAATTAAGTTCGTACGAACTTAGAAATGTTCGAACACAGGTCAACAAAAGTCAAACAAACTTAAGGTAAGTTCGAAGAGCAGGTCAACGAACTTGGTCAACAAACTTAAGGTAAGTTCGTAGGGTTCAAGTTTGTACGAACTTACAGATTGTAAGTTCGAAGGATACTGAATAGGTTCGTACGATCGATCTGATCAATCCTAATTCGCAAAATCCGAATATAGGCTCTTCTAAAATCGAAAACTCGGTGATCTTCAACACCTTGAACGTAAAAATCAATGATGAAACGTCCAAGTCTTCCTTATTCTCTCGTTCTTTATTGTTTTAAACCCCGAACCTTAAACAAATCAAAGTTTATTGCTCTAGTACCACTTGAAGGTTCCCTAAACCTGGATCCACGAGGTAATCACGTATGTAAAGTGCGGAATCCTTAAACACACGTAACAATAATCAACGAGTAACACAAATATGGTAAAGAACACTTTTATTGAACGTAAGTATCAATTACATTCAACGTAAGACAAAACCCTAACAAGTTATTCGAACTTGCTTCTATTCTGACTTACAAAACACAAAACAACTGATTACATTCGAACCTACGAAGTAATCTATAGAAAGACTCTAAGTTCGTACAGGCTTGGACCCCCTACGAACTTGACTGATCTTAGGCCCATACTAAGTTCGTATGCCCCTAAGTTCGTACATACCTAAGTTCGTACGTACTTACTAACAAAGCTTATAAAAGTAAACTTATATACAAAGACTCATAATAACTAACTATTACAAACTAGAAGCTCGTTGTCACACAATATGTACCAACATTCACGCACTTCTAATCAACCCTCACAACCTCAGTCTGTGCCTTCTAGTACACTTAATAATGTGCTTTTAGCCATCACTAAGTTGTCTGAGAGGGTACAGACTAAGAATATTAATAAACACACATATCTAGAGCAGATGAAGAATCTAGTATCTACTATGGTGGATAGGGTTAATAGGCTTAAATAGCATTTGAAGCAAAGGTTGGATACAATGCAGACTACCCTTAGTGCTTTTATTGATGATGTCAAAAAAGTGGAGAAGATGAAGTATGTAAAAGTTAGGGAGAGTATTGGAGTTAAGGAGGTGAGGAGGTGAGCAATAATCAAAAGATAATGAAATAAATAATAATGATAACAATAATCAAAAGATAGATGATGATGATAAATATACCGGTGATGAGCGAGATTATGGTGATGATGGACCTGATGCTACTAAGGTGAAATCACAGAGTCTAGAGAGTGCATAGACTTTGTGGGAACCATAGACTAAATTTCTACATGTACACCTAATTCAGTATTTAACTGTGGTAGATCAAGTAATGTTAGACGTGCTAGATAAGATCAAGAAGAGAGATAGAGGTGAAGAGGAAGAGCTTAAAGAAGTATTAATGATCAAGGGCAGGAAAAGATTGAAATCAATGGCACAAAAGCAGAAAGAAGACAAATCTAACAGTGCATTGAAATTTAAGAATTGTCTATTAAAGAGTTATATGAGATGGGTGAAGAAGAAGAAGAAGATGACAAAGATGATGATGATTTAATCAATCCTGGTTGTAGTTCTAAATCTACACAGGAACATGGTTTAGAAGATGATGATGATGATGATGATGATGCTCCTATTTAGATATTATTTAACAAGTTGAAGACATCCAAAGGCTAATCTGGAGGATCTCAGTCTGATACAAAGATTGAGTCACAACATCAGGAATCAAATCAAAACAAACAAGTTGAACAGACTGAAGAAATTGAAGAAGAACAAGAAGAGATTATAACAGATCCTCAACTAAGGAGAGCTAAGGAGATCTTTGGTTATAACGATAAGAAGCAAGATGAACCTTCCACAACATAAGTCATTAAAAAGATATTAATTAATAATGTTGTAGAGAAAGGTATGTCACAAGAAGAATATCTAAAACAAGCTTAACTCAGTGAACAACAACTTATGGAAGACTTCAAGCTTCAAGATAAGTTAAACAGGTAGTATGTATTGTCCTAAAAGCTTAAGGAGAATTATGTATACAGGAAGATTCTAAATCATCTGATCATGAGCTGCACTATATACAAAACTGAGAACATAATAAGAATAGATTACAAACTAACAAATCATGTAACTTAACATATATTTATAGATCAGTTACGTACTCTGGGATTTGTGGAAGGGAAATACATTGCCAGATTTATCAAGGCTTGAGTGATAAAGAAAGATTTTTATGTCAGAGATTATCCTGCTGGTTGAAGCTGCACATGATTTGGGGAGATTAGAAGAGTATGATTATGGTACTTTATGTGTATCATTTAATATTAAGAAGGATAAAAGACCAATTAGATTAATCAAGGAAGAAATAAATAACAAAACTCATCATGTACAAGAAGGCATACACTTGAAAGAAAAACACATACGTCAAAACCAAGAAACATGAAGGATTTATGTACAGAGATGGTCATGGAGTTAAATGTTTTCAATTTATCAATGTGCTACTTGATACAAAGTACTATTACTTGTAGGGATTAATGGACTTGTGCAAAGAAGAGCATAGTCTACCATTCTAGAAAATAGGTAGTGAGGGGTTTGTTTTTATCATCTTAATAATTTGGGAAGACTACCAGAACTTAAAAGCATGTGTGATAGAATCAGAAAGGAGTATAAAATTTGAGAAAGAGAAGATATATCGGATGGAGAAGAAGAACAAAATAAGAAATGATTAAATTTATGTAATTAAATAATTTTTTCTACACTTGTAATAAAATACTATTTGTAAAATTGACTTATCATGTATAAAAGTCATATTCATTAATAATTAAGTTACTTCTCTCTCTTTAAATTGGAAAAAGATTTGGACATCATCAGATAAGAGGAGATTGTTGGGAAAAATAATGATCAAACCTAAATTATAAATCTGAAAAGTCAAAATCTTGAATCTTCAAAATTAACTAAGTGTTATTCTTAGTCTGTGTAATCTGAGTCTTTCTAATGTACAGACTGAAATGATCACAGACTCACAACTTTAGAGAGTAAAGATGACAGACTAAGAGATTGATAGACTGAAGATCATACAGAGTGAAGTATACAGATATAAGTCATACAGATTGAAGAATGTTTGACAGAGTCAAACATACAGAGTCAAAACCATTGCAGATTCAGAAATAAATGTGCGGCTAATCAAGGAAGATCTGAATTCAATATAGATTAATTAGGATCATTTGAAATAGTAATTTGATTTAGTTTTCCACTATTTAAGACATAGCATTTACTAACAATCAACACCAACTTATCTAAATAGGTGATTGATTGTTCATAGAAACCGTCGAAAAAAATTGAACAAAAAACTTAAAAATTTTCTGTGAATTAATATAGGCTATTTATGTGATTGATTAACTCCAATTAGCTAGGTGCAATTGAATTATTCATATTTGTAATTTTTTTGGACTATTGAATAAACCATATTTATTATATTCATTAACTATTGTTACAACTGTTCTTGTTTCCGCCAAGAATAGTACAAGTTTGATTGTTGATTAAACCGATATTATAAACTAATCTCTTAATTTTAAACTATTATTTAAGTTCTGGGATCTAAAAGACCTAACAGTATGTCCGAATGTTTAGCAAAGTGAATGAATCTCAACTTTGTATCCTGCTTTATGGTTATGCAGCGAGAGATTCAATCGCTTTCTAAAAGACCCAACACACATAAAGAGCATGATCCGAAATGGTGACCACAAAATATTCAACTAGCCATTTATATATTAGAGTGAAGCCAATCACACAGCAAAACTTTCCATTCTATTTGTCTGAGAATTCTAGAGATATTTACGGGATATTTTGGCTATAAATAGAGTGACCTATTGTACTTGAAGTTTTACCGATTTTGTAACTTGAGTGTTCAGTTTGTCTATTCACTCAGCTAGCGAAACAGTAACTTGTAATTGAATTAATCATAGCTTTGGCTAGATTATTCCGCAATCAATAGTTGATGTAGTTTGTGAGTAATAAATTCATCATTCAAGTAATTGATCTTGCAGTCTCTATTATCTACTTATGTACTTGCAATTCATACTCTCTTTAATTGTACTCAGTGTTTTAAACTATTAAAAATCAATTAACCTTTTATATACACCAATTAAATAAGATATTTTATTCACCCCCCCCCCCCACTCTACAATTACAAGCTATACATTGTAACTTCAAAATCACTTGGTTCATAAGTGGTTATTGGGATCAACATGCGTTTACATTGATTTTTCTATAAAGGTTTAGTTAAAAGGACCATTTAGCTACATAAAGTAAACACGTCAAAACTTGTTTTGCAATTTCATGGGATTTAATATGTATGTTGACGATCTTCATCATGTTATAAGAGTAGGTGATATATGATCTTGTGATAGTAAAAAAGAAGATGGAGAACCTTTTCATATTTTTGAAATGTTTCATTTAGTTTTAAAACGAAGGTATTCAAGGCAACTAAATAGAGAAAAAGTATTTTTATGTCAAAAATGCCGATTAATTTAATATAATACTTTCATTTACATTCAATCATTTTTTAATATAAGTTGTGCCCTAGGATATAGGATAAAAAGTACTCCTCGATAATTAATTTTGACTTTTAAAAATTAATAAGGGAAAGCTAAAGAGTTCTAAATCGTGAGGCTTTCATTGGCTGGGACTTCAATCCAAAGAAATTATGGACTTTATAAACGAGTTTGGTTATAACTATGCCTTCGATACAATTACTCAGACCAAGTTGAAAATTTTATTGTTTAGCATGGTCTTGAAAAAGGGCATTTTAGTCCATTCCCAACTATTTTGGACCGATTGTGAACCACTACTAACTTGTGTACAACTTGATACAAGTATAGCTGTACAAAAATATCGGTTTTTTAATAGAATTCGGTAAATCGGTTTGGCTCAAACCGGTTTGAGTCAAACCAATTCGGTACAAACTGGTTTTAAACCGGTTTTGAATAGGTTCCCGCCGGCTAATCGGTCTCTGTTGCAACTAACCATTTGAAAACGGCTATATAGTCGTTTTTGGTCGGTTTTTGCCCTCTTTTTGGTGTTTTTTGCCCATTTTGATAGTATAAATATGTGTTAGATGTTGCGGTTTATTTACTACACTCAAAGCTTGGTAAAAATTATAAAAACACTCTCAAATCGCAAAAAAATGCAAACTCTACTCTCAACTCTCATTAGCAATAGCATCATTATGTGGGCAATCACAATCTTCTGTCTATGATTGGGAATCGTCTAGCAATGCTATGGTTGTTTCCATTATGTCGACGAAAAGAAACACGAATATTTGCTGCAATTATGACTTGTGTGAAATGTCAAACGGTACTAGAAAAGCTTGATACAAGAAATTTGGGGCATTTTTTAAAGAAACCTTTAACACTACTTTGAGAAATCATGCAAACCTCTATTGCAAAGCGGTGAAATATGGATCGGGTCATGACCAAATGACAATGGCGAATGATGCTATGATTTGGCAATACGAAACGAGTTTGGTGCGTGATAGGATGGCAAAGTTTGTGATTTAAGAAAGCTTGCCTTTTGAACAATTCGACAATCTGTGGTTGACAAAACTCATCCAAGAAACGCTCCAACCTCGTTATACACATCTAAGTCGTACAACTTTTAGACGCAATGTTATTAAAATGTGGAAATTGGCTAACAATAAAATGATTTTAGGTTTTCAAAGTATAGAAAACGTTATAATTTTACTTTGTGATGGTTGGACGGCTTCATATGGTTCATCGGATTCGTACCTTTGCGTTACCGCTCATTGGGTTAACCCCCATACGTGGCAAATGATGAAGCGTACGATTGCGTTTGAATTATTTGGATATCCGCATACCGGCGATAATTTATATAAAATTTCAGATTATGTGTTAAAAAGTTTAAAGCTAGAAGAAAAAGTATTTTCTATATCTTTTGATAACGCATCTAATAACACACCCGCCGTTGGACAATTACAACTAAAATATAAACTAGTTTGTAAAGGCGTATTTTTTCATAGTCGATGTGTTGCACATATTATTAACTTAATTGTGCAACATGGAATTAGTTGTATTGCAAACATAAAAGAAAGTTTTAAACAAATGTTACGTGATATTTTTTAGTTCAAAATAACGCTAGATACCATAAATATATGAAAATTTTGTATCAATTCGAATTCCGTTTGGTTATGTCCAAATTGAGATGTACCTACTAGATGAAATTCGACATGTAACATGTTTGAAAGTGCTTTAAGACAAAAAGAAACTTTGAAAATGTTTCATGACCTTCTTGCAGAACAAAATCGGGTTACACCTTTTCCAAAGTCGAGTTAACATAATCGGGTTTAAACAAAAAACTGTTTTTTTGTCGAGTGTTTATTATCTGACTAGTTGTTTGGTGTTAAACCAAATATTTTAATGTGTTCCAAAATAAATGATTTTGAATTGAGGGGCGACATTTTTGAAAAAATGGTAAAACCAATGAAAGGAAAATGTATAAAATATTTTAAAGAAATGCCTCATGTTATAACTTGTTCCGCCACTTTGAACCCGGTTGTAAATGTTAGTGGCGTTGAAACTTTACTTCAAAAAATTTCTTACGATTTACGTTTGTTAGATGAAAACCCGAATTTCACGAAAGATGAAATTTCTAACTTTAAAAAATATTTCGAAAATTTATTTGATATTTATTTATCAAAAAGTATGGTTCCATATCCTTTATTCGAAATGAGACAACATCCGGATCAAGTTAGCATGCCAATAATGAAATGACTCGATTATACAACACTTTAAGAAATAAAAATACGAAAAGAGCTCGATTAAGCACTCCTAGTAGCGAAATTGGAAGGTATAGTGGTTCCGACTTTTTAGGATACTTCACTATTGAAGAGTTTCACAATTTGGATGTTTTGACATGGTGGAAAGAGCATGAAGCATAATTTCCGGTTATAGCCGCTATGACCCGTGATCTATTGACCGTCCAAGTTTCTACGGCAGCTTCGGAGTCGGCTTTTTCTGTTAGTGGTCGGGTTATCTCACCAAGAAGAACCAAAACTCACCCCTTGGTCGGTGGAAGTTTGTATTTGTTTGAAAGACTATCTTGACGGCGTTGAACGAATACAAAACACTTCACCACTCGAAGGCGAAATGCTAAGGATTGAGCAAGAAGTACATGAGGAAAAGATAGAAATGGGATTGTCGGTACCACTCACCGCGCAAGAGCTAGCTTATGAAGAAGACTTACGCAATATGACTTATGAAGAAGACTAAATAAACGACGATTGGAAGACTTTATGTTTATGTTTTTATGTTTGAAGATGTGTATGTATTTGTTTTAATGAAAATAAACAAGAAATTTACTCCAACAACGTATTTCATATTGCTCGATTTATGTATATATTTATCTGTTAGTTTTATGAACTTTTAGTACTTAATTCTCCTAATTACTGTGTTCAGAGGTTACGAGATGTATCGGGTGAAAAGTCGAAAAAAAACAAAAAAATAAAGAAAACATGGGAGTTACCCGCCAGGAACACCCTTTTCCCGCCGAGTACTTCCCTTATCCGGAAAGCTTAAAACATAAATTTTTGGAGGCTATTTTACCCGCCAGGAAATGTATCTACCCGCCGTGTGATTAGAAAAAACCGGTTTTTGACCGGTTTGAGCTAAACCAAAAACTGGTTTGAGCTAAATCGGCGCCAAACCGGTTTGAACTTTTTCAGCTCCAAACCAGTTTGAACCCAAACCGATTTTGACCATGTTTGACCAAACCGATTCGATTTTAAAACCGATCCAACCCGATTTTATACACCTCTAAATACAAGTAGCTCATATGTCGTTACTGTTAGGCTTTTGGATAAAATAGAAAGTTAAACTAATTTGAATTTGTAGAAAATAACTTTTGATAGAATTCTAATCTCTGCCGATTTATTTGTTTGTTGAAAATATTTTATAACTAGAGGTGCCAATTACATCAATTTAAAATCATTATCTACACTAATAATGATTTTATTTGAAGATTTCTAATTTCTTTTCTCACTGTTAAATGGTAAAGACCACTTGACCCAGCCGTAATCCGTAATCTATTAGACCAATCATACCGAACCTAAAGGACCAAACCGAACACCAAGTTTTTTGTTTACTTAAAATTTAGAAATTTGGACGAACACACAGACGCTAATATAATACACTACCATTTTTTAATTTACAATTCTAATTCGAGTTTTACACGGTTCTCCTCTCAATTATTTGTATATCAAATCAAACATTATTAATTCTTTGAAAACAAAACACTTTACATAGTCATTTACTAAAATATCCTTCTACTAATGTTACTCCTCCTACCACTCCCACGACTAAGGGTTTGCTATAATCGACTATCGAGAGAATAGAATAGGGAAATGAGATATGAACAATAAATATTATTTGCGTAGTAGATATTAGTTAGTTGTTAAATTCAAAATAAAAATTTAAAACTGGATTTAAAAGCCAATCTTGTTAGATCACTTCCTATGGTGACTGAAGCAAGATTGAAAACTGATCTCAACATCAGCGTCACGTCAGCTTTAAGACTGAGGACTAATCTAGAACTGAACGCTTCTTATGGTGACTGCAAGACTGAACTTTTCAGTGCCACGTCAGCGCCACGTCATTTCTTAAATATCAATACAAATACATTTTTTTATTAATAATAAAAATTACAATAATTAAAATCCTACGTTACATTAATAATTAAAAAACTAAGTTGCACTAATAATTAAAATTAAAATAATTAAAAATCTATGTTACACTAATAATAATTAAAAAGCGATACAATTATTAGATGGTGATTGAGATTGAAAATTTTTGTTTTGTAATATTTTGTAAGTGGATGTGTTTGATATAATGTAAGTAAAGTTGATGTGAATTGGGTGTGAAAAATAATGGGTAATTGTTTTATATAAATTGTGTATGAAATAGATGAAAATTGAGAGAATTGTGTGTGACAAAATAGATAATTGTACGTGTATATATATAGTGTTTGATATTGTTTAAACCCGTTGCCTAGCTGTTGGACACATGCCTTCCCGTCCTCTTTTCGTTCTGCGTGAGACGATGGATTATAGGACGGTCTCTAAGACGAGACCGTGCCTATAATGACTAACCAAGACGGAGCTAATTTGGAATTAAAAACGGACACAAAACTAAACCGAGTGATCGTTATCATTTCGCTCTGCTATCAAATCCATGCTTGTAGCGATTCCTACATAAAAACGCCACCTACCACTTCTTTTTTTTTAACCAAAATATTCGCACCAAAATTGCCTCTCCTCCTTATATTACCCCATACACATCTCTCACCTCTTAACTACCAACCACCCAAAAATGGCTCTTCACAACACCAACAACTCACTTCTCCCTTCCAAATCTTTCCAATTCCAATCTCTCCCACCACCATTCAATTCTCTCCCAACTACTATCTCCATCCGCCCAATCTCAGCCATCCATTCGCCCGATCCATCCTCATTCTCAAATTCAAAACCACCTTCTCCCGCCTCATCAGCCACCTTGTCCACAACCCCAAAACTCACCAGCCCACCATCACCAACATGGACTATAGACAGCTGGAAATCCAAAAAAGCACTTCAACTTCCGGAATATCCGGATCAAAGCGACCTCGAATCTGTTCTTCAGACGTTAGAAAGGTTCCCGCCAATTGTGTTTGCTGGAGAAGCAAGGAATCTTGAAGATAGACTTGGTGAAGCTGCATTGGGGAATGCTTTTTTGTTACAAGGTGGTGATTGTGCGGAGAGTTTTAAGGAGTTCAATGCGAATTATATTCGTGATACGTTTAGAGTTATTCTTCAAATGGGTGCAGTTTTGATGTTTGGTGGTCAAATGCCTGTTATCAAGGTTACATTTTTTTATTTATTTTTTCTTTTAATTTTTGTTTTATTTAGAACTAACCCAATTTATAGATGCTTATGCCTTCATATTATTTAATTTGTATAAGTAGTTTAAAATTAGAGTTCATGAGAATATTTAATCAAAACAGGTTGAAGTTAAATTATCAGGATATGATAGTTAACTTAGATAAATGTGATGTTGGAGATAGTATATTTAGATATCCTTAAAAGTAGTCTGTCCCAATATAAATGTTACATCTGTATATTTAGATCATGACAAAAAGAATGTACAATTTCAAAATGTTTTACCCAATTTCCTATTCTACTCTCAGTTACTTACGTTAACCAAAAAACATATATATAATTTTTGCATTCATGAAAGTGTGTATTTTGTAACGGTAAAATAAATATTTGACCATCATAAAGTCAAATAATTGTGAGTTTTAGTGGTTGGACACTTATTTTGGGAACATATTAGTTTTGATGAATTTAATTGGGCAATCTCCTAAATGATCATATGATCTGTAAGTAAAAAAGGTTAGCTAAGCACTTAAAATCTTTTAAACATTGTTATGCAGTTTTCTATGATAATTGAACTAGCAATCGATGTCATAAACCAGGTTACATAATCTTTCTCTTTACTGTCAAAGTGATCAGCATCTATTAGACTAAAATGGTGAATTTGTTCATGATGTAACTTGTTTTACGGTCTAGTTAAAAGCTGACTGATTTTGGGTTTTGGGTATTTGACTAAAACAGGTAGGAAGAATGGCGGGCCAATTTGCTAAACCTCGATCAGACCCATTTGAAGAGAAGGATGGTGTGAAGCTACCAAGCTACAGAGGAGATAATGTAAATGGCGATGCGTTCGATTTGAAGTCAAGGACACCCGACCCACAAAGATTGATCAGAGCATATTCGCAATCTGCGGCAACTCTTAATCTTTTGAGGGCTTTTGCCACTGGAGGGTACGCTGCTATGCAACGGGTCAACCAATGGAATCTGGATTTTACCGAAAATAGTGAACAGGGTGATAGGTATGCTTAGTTAGTTAATATATACAAAAAACATGATAGCATTAAGACATGATAACAGGATTTATAATTTATCTTGTTGTGGCGAGTTAGGTACCGTGAGTTAGCTAATCAAGTTGATGAGGCATTAGGCTTCATGGCAGCAGCTGGTCTTACAATTGATCACCCAATCATGACAACCACTGATTTCTGGACATCACACGAGTGCTTACACTTGTCATATGAACAAGCTCTAACTCGATTAGATTCAACTTCTGGTTTATACTATGACTGTTCAGCTCATTTTCTTTGGGCTGGTGAGCGTACCCGCCAATTGGATGGTGCCCACGTGGAGTTCCTAAGGGGAATTGCAAACCCTCTTGGAATTAAGGTATTTCTTGTCTTTAAATTCATATTTTCTATTATGTATTAGAGGTGGCAACTTGATTCACTACATATGAAGTGGTTTATTTGGGCTATGTTTATCTCTAATTGGTCGATTGGGTGATATAAATTTTTTCCTCTAAAGGAAATGGGTCATATAGGTCGAAAGTCAGAAAAAAGTGTTATTATAATGCATAAAATCTTCTATAACATTTTATAAATATTTAACTTTTTATTGAAACTCTGTAACTTCTGTAATTGATAATTTGGCACACTATTCATATACATTAGATTTTTTGGACAAATAGTGTGTACGGTCAACTTTTACCATAGGAACTACTCGTTTTTACATGTTATTTAACTCACCCATTTCAGGCCCTCTAATGTGAGTGTGTGTGGTTACAATATGAAGGCCTCTGACAATTATTTTTGATAGGTGAGTGACAAAATGGATCCAAACGAGCTGGTCAAGCTCATTGACATCTTGAACCCAGAGAACAAACATGGAAGGATTACTATCATAACAAGAATGGGAGCCGAGAACATGAGAGTAAAACTTCCAAATCTTATAAGAGCGGTTAGAAGAGCAGGTCAAATCGTCACTTGGGTCACGGATCCTATGCATGGCAACACCATCAAGGCTCCAAATGGTTTGAAAACTCGCCCCTTTGATGCTATCAGGGTAACTCACTTATCTCACTCATCCATAATGTTTAGGTACTTACAATGTTTTTGTCATTAATTGCATGAACTACTGGTAAAAGTAGTCGACTCAACATGAAAGGGACTAATGAATCAATATGAATCGACAAAAATGAGTCTTTTTCATGTGTTTTACCCGTTCTTTGTAGCTTAGGAGGCCCTTGTTGGCCTTGGTGCATTGGTGCATTGGGGTAGCCCTTTTTCTGTACTGGTTAAAGATGACAATATGGGCAGGTCAGGCGGGCTGGGAAAGGTGTCAAAAGAGGTTTGGGTAAAACCAGGTCAGGCTGGTGCATCAGCGTTGCTCTTTGAACATTCCCCTTCTAATTACCCTTTTTGAGATCAAACATAACTTGAATTACTCGTTCATAAGTAAATGGGTTGAGAGTAGGACCAATAGGGTCGGTAGTATGTAGTAACCCTTCTTTTTCATTCAGCACCCCACTTGATCACGAAAAGTCCATCCTATTTGTACAACGACTATCCATGAGTTTGATATCGGCCATGTGTAATTATTATAGAGGGACCAAGCTCATGGTCCTCAATCTGTTTAATATATCCAGAAATGTGTTGGTGATATTTTTTGACGGGTAGATATTTAATCGGTAATTTGCCATGAATACACGGGTGAAATGTAAGCAATGCTTCTATGTAGAGGTGGAAAGATGGATAAGGTCGGGATTAGATAAACAGTCATAATGGGCTCAGGTTGAAACCTAGCTAGGATTTTAGTACAGGTAAAAAAGGGCCGAGTCGGGTTGACCATTTCAAAAATAATTAATGTGTTAGTTATGATTAGAAAAACATTATTATTAAAGGAAAAATCTAAGTCCTTTAACAACAACGAGGTGATTGTATCCAATGAAACTAACCTTAAACCCATTTGACCTATTGGAGCCATATATCTGAACAGTTTTTCCTTTTGGCTAATTAATTTAATTGACTTCTTTGAGATAAAACATAGGAAATTAAATTGTCACTATAGAATGACAGAGTTGACATTTAACTTTTCACTATAGAAATGACTTACTTTCTTACAGTCAGGTTTGAATCGTTTTTTTTTTTTTTTTTTTCAACGGCAAATCGTTTTCCTTTTAACTAACACTTATAAGTTGTTGTGGAAGGCGGAGGTGAGGGCATTCTTTGATGTACACGAGCAAGAAGGAAGCCATCCGGGAGGGGTTCATCTTGAAATGACCGGGCAAAATGTGACTGAATGTATTGGTGGGTCAAGAACCGTGACCTTTGATGATCTCGGCTCACGCTACCACACCCATTGTGACCCACGGCTCAATGCCTCTCAAGCACTAGAGCTAGCCTTTATCATTGCCGAGCGTTTACGAAAGCGAAGAATCGCTGCAAGGTCAATTAATTAAGAGTTATCATATTTTATGTTTTGTTGTGCATTTCTAATAAATCATCGTAGGTAGTGCTCAGAATATCCGGTATATTCCTTATTATTTCCATTAGTTTGACAAATATGTTTTGTATTGTATGCGTATACTTAAGGTGATGGTTTTGAGTCTAATACTTCAAAATTATATGTATAAAGTTTGGTTGTCAGTTGATCCAATTCAGTTGATCTAATTTATATATATATATATATATACACCTTGATCAAAGAAAAGAATTAAGTTCAAATGAGAATGAGATTTTTTGTGAGAATGGAGGAATCAATCTCCACCATCCATTTTATCTAAATAATAATATTCATTTTATCAAAATAATAATACTCCCAACATTTTTAAAAATTGAATATCTCACAAATGGCTAGTCAAAAAAATAAAAAAATTGCACTATAAAAATCAGCATTTTTTTTTTCGGTTAGACATCTCACAAGGTATACTTTCGACGAACTTTTTTTTTTCATTTTTTGGTGGGTTTCGAAAACTGGTAACACATGTGTTAGTTTCGGTAACAAATGTGTTAGTTTCGGTAACACATGTGTTAGTTTCGGTAACACATGCCACTAACACATGTGTTACCGCAACTAACACATGTGTTATCGACCACTAACATATGTGTTACTGGTTTTCAACCCCAAAAAGAAAAAAAAATAAATTTTACCGAAAATATGTCATGAGTGATGTCTAATCGTAGAGAAAAGAACGCTGATTTATATGGTGCAATTTTTATAAATTTTTGATTAGCCGTTTGTGAGATATTTATCTTTAGGAGAAAATTGGGTTTTGCAAAATGGATGGCTAGAATTAATTTCTTCATTCTCACTAAAATTTTTATTCTCATTTGAACTCAACCCTCGAACAAAAATAAAAATATATGAGAAAAATGAAAGAAGAATTCTAAACCACTTATTACTTTGAGGGGTAACGTGACTACTTAAACTTCTAATTAATTAATTTAATTAATCAAATCATTATTCAGAATGAATTATTTGATGAGAGTTTTTTTTGTGGTCAATGCTTCTATGAGTATCAAGTAAAAAACCTTTATAATAACATTTTCATTTTGATATTGATTGATCGAGGAAAAAGAAAAAGCAACATTCATCTTCCATTACTTTTATCCTTTTCTTCTCCACTTTTAAAAAAATATCTTTTCACCATTTGTAATAATCGTTTTAATTCTAGTTTTTAATAGTAATTCACTACATGTTTTATTGTTTCCAAAAAAAATTTCTTTTTTTTCCTTCTTTTTTAACGGCAGAATTTTATAAAAAAAACAAAGTTAGGGAGGACTTTGCAAATTACACAATAAAATGCAACATTGGATTTTAAAGCAACAATGTCCATGGAATTTTATTATTTTTACATCTAAACGAATACCAATTGAATGAATGAAGAATAATAGAATCAAGAATCTGACTTTTCTTCATTTTCGAAGATTGGAAGACATAACTGTGTCTGAAAATCCAGAGAACCCATACGGTTGTGAGAGCAATGACCTCGACAATGATGCTTGCTTTTTGATGAGATATGAACCATGAAACCATTGAAGATGATGAAACAATTACAACATTATGATGTCAATTGATGTAAAAATAAATAAATAAATAATTCACTATATTATAAATATATCCATCCATAATAGTACATATAGTTTGACGTTCCACCAATTGTCATTTTTATTTCACCAGTTCTTATTTTTATTTCTAAAGTACTCATTCTACTGGTGAAATTTTTATTTTATTAAAAGAAAATCAATAACAAACTTAAGAAGAAGAAGAAGAAAAAAGATATATATATCCATCCATATTTAAATTTTACCTGAAAAGTTTTGGAGAGAATATTTGAACGGATAAAATTAAAATTTTCGATCAACGTTTTTCTTAAAGAAAAAGATTCTTTCACACTTCAAATCTTAAATCTGTAAAGATCCATTCAAGCAACGCGTTTTATGATGACGATAGATGGAACTGAGAGTGAATCCAACGAAGAATATGAATCACTAGTGAAAGAGTGTGAACGTATTACAAGATCTCTACAATTAGCAATGAAGTGTTCTAAATCAAGATCTTCATCTTTGTAAAAGAAAGAGAGTTCAATGACAAGCGTTTAAAAAACATCTAAGTATTATGAGAAAAGATTCTCATCGCAGAGAAAAAGGAAACCGGAAAAGGGTTCCTTATGGAAAATGGGGAAGAGAAATATTGGGAAGAACATGCTCGTGTTACTAAGTTGTCGAATGAAAAGTCAAGTGCTTTGAATCAAGTCAAACTTCTTGAAACTCAAACTACGACATAATCTGAGTTACATTCTAGGGTTTTAAGTGAATGTCAAAACCATTTAAACTCGGAAAATAAAATGTTAATAAACTTCAAAAGGAACTAGCAAATAACGTTGATATTTTTAAAACTGTGGCTCAAGAGAAATTAATTTTGAAAACTCACGTGGAAGATTACAAAGTTGAGAAACTTGAAAAAGAAAAGAAATCATTGATTAAAGAAATCTCTGATTTATCTTCTCTACTTGAGGAATCTAAACGAGTTAAAAATCATGTTACTTGACAACATGTTCATGCAATAACAAAGTGTTGGTACATGTTGTGACAACAGCTTCTATTGTGTAATAGATTAGTTTGTAATCAGTCTTTGTTATTAATAAATGAATATTTTGTTATATGTTGTTTATTAATTACTTGAATGAATATATTTTGTTTGTGTATTTATGCAGGTTCGTACTAACCTACTCGTTCGTACGAACTTATGTCTGGTACGAACTTGCAG
Source organism: Logfia minima (assembly GCA_963921325.1). Lineage (NCBI taxonomy): Eukaryota > Viridiplantae > Streptophyta > Magnoliopsida > Asterales > Asteraceae > Logfia > Logfia minima. The sequence goes on along the minus strand of OY992765.1, from coordinate 23,666,678 downwards.
GTAAGTTCATACGAACTTAGAAGCTGCTAAGTTCGTACGAACCTAGCTGCCTATAAATACAAGGTTCGAAAATATCATTTAAGAAGCTTTCCTACGAACTGAGTTCAGCTGACTAAGTTCGAATATATCATCCTAGTTCGAATACGTACGAAGTAAGGTCTTATTTGTGAGATAAACGTGTTTTAAACACTTGTATCGTTTCTTAGAGTATTCCGCACTCTAACAAACGTTGTTACCCCGTTGCATCCGTTCAAGGGGGACCTATAATTTATATCAGAGCATAAAACTTAGTGTTTAGGTTCGGGGTAAAGAAATCAAGTGATTTCGAGAGTTTGGACCGTTAAACTTGTTGTTTTTTGCTTCCAAACTTGTTTATTATCACTTTGTGTGGTGTAGTTCAAATTTGGTCGGTTGAAAGTAACTCAAAATCATAGATCTGAGATTCTGAGTTTGTTCAATAGCCATCGTTCGAACTTGTACGGTTTTTTCTTTTTATTCGAACTTGTACGAAAGCATCATACGAACTTACTTGAAATATTCTACGAACTTACCAGCTGTAAGTTCGTACGAACCTAGTCTTCGAACTTATAAGTTCGAACAGTTTGAATTTCTTGTCAATTTAGTTCGTTTGACTTGTTCGTTGACCATTCGAACTTAGGAAATCTAAGTTCGTACGAACCTGTCCTGTTTGACTTTCGTTGACTTTTCTTAAGGATGTCGAATCTCAACAAGATGATAGAAATGGATCATGAGGTTGGTAAGTCAGCCTCACCACCTAAACTTCTCAAAGGAGAAGACTACTTTTGGTGGAGGGATCGATTTGAATCGTTTGCGAAATTTCACGACATTCGTATGTGGTTATGTATTAAGGATGGGTATGACACACCCACTTATGAATATGAAGGAAAAACTAAGTTCTGTCCTTATTCGATAATGAAGGATGAGGACAAGAAGATGTATGAAGCAGATAACAAGGCGTTGTCTACTATTACAATGTGTTTGCCCCAAGAGATCAAACACACTTTTAAACGATATGCCTTTGCTAAAGAGCTTTGGGAAGCATTAAAAAAGAGGTTTGATGGAAACGATAAGATTAAGGAAAGTAGAGCTGACCTGCTCACTAAACAGTTCTACGTTTTCAAGTATATGAAAGGCGAGTCATTAAAGGAGATTATCACTATATCTTACCATCTGATGACCGAATTGGATAACAACGGTCTTTCATTTACTAAAACAGTTAGAAGCAACAAACTTCTTGAGGCGTTACCGTCAAAGTGAGACATGTACACTTTGATGATCAAGGAAAGCAATGACTATAAAACGATAACGCTTGATGAAGTGATTGGAAAATTGCGTGTTTATGACTTGAACATGCAGCGGAAAGAGACAGGATCCAATCAGGTTCAGGATCCTAGCGTTTACCATGGTAAATGGTCTGATTCCGTTGCGTCAACAAGCAGTGGTGTTGCAGCTTTTTATACTGGGGAGGCTGAGACAGACTCAGCTATCAGAAATTCTGGTAGCAATGTCTGTTACATTGCCTCATCTGAAGATTCAGGGATTGATAAAAAACCAAAAACTAGGACATTTGGTGGTCTTAAATCTATGCCCATGAGTATGAAATCCGCTGAAGATGAAGTAGCCCTGCTTCCCTCATTCATAACTTCTCGTGAAAACTTCATCAAGGGAAAGATCACGGATCCCGAATTAACAAATGAGGATTATGATCAATTAGACCAAGATGACTTAGAAGAGATCGACTTGCAGTGGCAAACTAGGTTTTGGTTGCAAGAAGAGCTCAAAGATTCATAAACAGGACTAGGAGAAAGTTTGTGAGCAGCAAACTAGATTTTGATAAGTCCAAGGTGAAGTGCTATAACTGTGATAGTTTTGGGCACTTTGCTCGGGAATGTCAGAGACCTAAGAAAGATCAAGCTTATAGTCAAAACGGGCAGAGACACTTCACTCAAGGCTCCTCCGGTAACAACCAGAACTCAGGAAGTAATCAGACTTCAAGAGCACTGGTGGTTCAGTCACAAGAAGGAGCATATGATTGGAGTTCTAAATCTGAAGAACCGCAAGCATGCATGGCCTCCATTGATGCAGAAAAGGAGGAAAGTAATGCTGGATCTGATTCAGAAAAGGACACTGCTACTGAGATGGAGATTGAGGTGCCAGTTGCTAAAACAAGAATCAAGTCACTGAAGTCAACTGAGGACATGAGCTCATAGGATTTCATTGCGTACGTGGCAAATCTAGACGCTGAAAAGCAAAAGGTATTACTTAATCTAGATCTGGTGGTTAAAGCATGTGTTTGTACTAACTTTCAGGAATAAGCTGAGAAGTTGGTAGAATCATTTGATATGATAACATCTCAGCTCAAATCTTTAAAAGAAAAGAACACTATTTTGAAAATCAGAAACTCGGAACTTTTAATAAAATCAAAATCTGAGAAAGCAGACATGAAATTTTTAAAAGATAGGGTGAATGAGCAAAGTATAATAAATGACTTAGCTCACGAACATATCTTAGAATTAACTAAACTGTCTGCTGATAAAGAGAAGGAATTGGCTGATGTTAAGGTTAGGATAGCGGATCTTAATAGAAAACTAGAATTAAGAAAATTTTCTATCGAAACCTTAGATAACATGCTTAGTGTTCAGAAACAACCTGGTGATCATAGGGGAATGGGTTACACAGAAAGCCCTCCTCCTTTTAATCACAATTATACTTTTATTTCTGATGGGGCTGAGATGTCTACCTTAGATGATTCTGTCAAACAATCAGTAGTTCCAGGGCTAATGCAATTTGTTAGACCTGCGAAAGCTGAGACAGTAATTGAACCTGAATCAACATCAACCGACACTTCCAACACATCCATTTCTGATATAAAGATAAATTTTGTAAAAGAAGGTGTGAAGGAAAAAGAAAGTGTCAAGGAGAAGTTACATAATACTACTAAATTTGTTTCACCCCAATCTGAAAATGAAAATGAAAATGTAAATACTAACATCAATAAGGGTAAACAAACTGAAATTGGCTCCTCTCCAAGTTTGCCTAACTTGGACACCCAAACGGATCAAAAGGCTTTGAAAAAGGCATTTGTGAAATGTTTTTGCTTTGTGTGCCACCAAAAGGGACACGTCGCAAGTATTTGTCCAACCAAGGGCAAAAGTGAAAAGTCACAGGTAAAAAAAGACCAATCACATGTGAAATCTGTTTCGTCTCAGAAAAAGAAAATTCCAAACTCCGAGACGACTAGTGTCAAACAGAGAGTGGTAAGCAATTTTACAAAAGAAGTTAAAATAAATGAAAATAAAAATGCAGGCACTTCTGGGAGGAATGGGTTGGGATTTAAGAGAACTTCAAGTTCTCAGAGTACACAACCTCTACAAGAATCTGTGAAGTTCACGACCAATGACGGTTCTAGGAGCACTACTCCTGCTACAGGAAGCTCTCATGGACAGTCATCCAGGTCAAAGACTCCACAGAGATTTCAAACTCCCAATAATCGATTTACTAACCCGAATAGTAATAATAGGAATTATAAAAATTCAAATTATAACTATCCAACTAGGGTTAGGTCAACCTCAAACCCAAGGCCAGTAAATTCGAGACTCTTTCAAAAGTCTCCAGAAAGAAATACCGTGGTAGTTTGGGTCCCCTTTACTGACTAACTGTTTTCAATCTTTGTGCAGGAGTTAACCAGAAGAGCTATTAACTAGTGGTATGTTGATAACGGTTGCTCAAGGCACATGACGGGGTAAAGGCAAAATCTTGTGGATTTCGTGCACAAGAAAGGAGGATATGTAAACTTTGCAAGAGCAAAAGGTGGACAAATCACGGGATTAGGTAATGTCACGAATGAGAAAATAATGCTAGAGCAAGTCAACTATGTTGAGGAGCTGAAGCATAATCTCACGAGTGTATCTCAGATCTGTGATAAAGGACATCCCGTTCATTTCACAGATAGAGAGGCATTAATTCTAAAACCAGGATTTGTCATACCAGAGGAATGGATAGTCATAAGGGCACCTAGGAAGAATGACACTTACGTAATGGACATGAGTGTTGCTGAATCTTCTCAGGAGTCGACATGTCTAATATCCAAAGCCTCTGAAACTGACTCACAATTGCGGCATAGGAAAATGACCCACTTGCACTTCAGAAAGATGAATTTCATAGTCAAAAATGGACTAGTGCAAGGTGTACCATTGCAGAGATTTGGGTTAGAGGATAAGTGTCTGCCTTGTCTAAAAGGAAAACAACTCAAGAAACCTCATAAGTCCAAAACTCAAAATTCCATTGCCTCAACTTTTGACCTTCTTCACATGGATCTTTTCGGTCCTGTGAATGCAAGGAGTATAGGTGGTAAACACTACTGCCTAGTTGTAACTGATGACTACTCGCAATTTTCATGGGTATTCTTCTTGGGATCGAAGAATGAGACAGCTGAAATGCTGATGACATTCTTTACCCAAGTTGAACATCAATTTGGACGAGGAGTCAAGAAAATTAGAAGCGACAATGGCCTAGAGTTCAAAAACTCGGTGATGAACGTCTTTTGCTTAAGCAAAGGAATTCAGCATCAGTTTAGTGCACCCTATGAGTCACAAAAAAATGGAGTCGCTGAAAGAAAGAATAGAACTCTAATTGAAGCATCAAGGACAATGCTAGCTGATTCAAGGCTTCCTGTCATTTTCTAGGGGGAAGCAGTGAATACAGCGTGTCATGTGCTTAACAGGGTTTTAACCGTCAAAAGACATAACAAGACGTGTTATGAACTTCTAAACGGTCGAAAACCAAACCTTACTGGTCTTGAACCCTTTGGTGTTCATTGTACATTATTAAAGACCAAAAATCAACCAAAATTTGGTGAAAAGGCTGATGAAGGATTTTTCCTAGGTTATGAAGCCGGATCTCCAAATAGAAGGGTCTTTAATAAAACATCTGGTAGAGTTGAGATTGTATACAACATACAGATCACATCTTATACTCCAGCAGTACAAACCCGACCAGAGTGGTTATTTAATTATGACGTTGTCTTCAAATCTTTTAATCTTCCTATCCTAAGTGATATTGACACGTTAGGATTAGAACATGTAACACTGGATGATGGTGAGAACAATGGTTTTGCACCTAGATCAAGTGTTTCATGTACGGAAGATTCAACTAATAAAGGGAAAGAAATTAGTGTCGATCCTATGTCGGATAGTGATCCAAGTCTGAATGACATTCCATCTTCTTTAGAGGTTACCGATTCTGTGCAAGATATTGCTGAGGAAGAAGTACCACCTCAGGGGGAGATTGGATCAAATCTAGGATCTCACCTACCGGTTGATACTACGATTACAACTCATGTGAACAAGTATCATCCAATTGATAACATAATTGGTGATCCAAGTTCAAGAGTGAAAACTAGTAGAGAAATATCTGACAACCCAAGCCTCTATGTGTCGATCCAAGATACTGGGATAATACATAAATGCTTATACAGTTGTTTTATTTCTCAATTAGAGCCGAAAAATATCCAAATGGCTCTTTAAGAGAACTCTTGGGTAGAAGCAATGCAAGAGGAGCTTGCACAATTTGAGAAGCTCAAAGTTTGAGAGCTAGTCGATCTACCAAAAGGAGAATTTGCAATAGGCACAAGATGGATGTTTAAATATAAACAAGATGATAGAGGAATAGTAACATGGGACAAAGCAAGGCTAGTTGTTCAAGTATTTAGTCAACAAGAAGGGATAGACTATACTGAGGTGTTCGCACTAGTAGCAAGGCTGGAAGCAATTCGATTGTTTCTAGCGTATGCTGCACATAAAAGAATTAAGGTCCATCAACTCGATGTAAAGAGTGCCTTCCTATATGGTGAAGTTCAGGAACTGGTTTTTGTCCAACAAGCTCTGGGGTTCAGTGATCCAAACTATCCAGATAGAGTCTATAAATTGGATAAGGCTCTGTATGGACTGCATCAAGCACCTAGAGATTGTATGAGACATTATCTACGTATCTCTTGGAAAATGGGTTCAAGAGAGGTCAAATAGATAGTACGTTATTCATCATGTGGAAAAACGATGATTTCCTGCTTGTACAGGTGTACGTCGGTGACATCATCTTTGGGTCATCTGACGAGAACATGTGCAGAGATTTTGAACAAGTGATGAAGCGACGGTTTGAGATGAGTGCCATGGGATAATTAAACTTCTTCTTAGGATTACAAGTTGATCAAAAAAAGGACGGATTCTATATTCATCAGACGAAGTATGTGCATGAAATGCTCACTCGTTTCAACATGAAAGATAGTCTTCTTATGGCACTCCGATTCAACAGAATCATAATCTTGGACCAGATACTGAGAGTACTGAAGATGTGGATCCGACTCAATATCGGTTCTCTCATTTATTTAACTGTTTCAAGACCTGACATAATGTTTGCAGTCTGCTTGTGTGCAGTCTGCAGGCAGCAAAGAGAATATTGCGTTATCTGAAGGGAAAACCGAAGTTAGGTCTTTGGTATCCTTCCGGAGGCAATTTTGACTTTGTAGCCTATACCGACTCGGATTATGGAGGATGTAACTTAAACAGGAAATCAACTACTGGTGGTTGTCAATTGTTAGGTAGTCGCTTTGTCTCATGGCAGTGTAAGAAACAGACCTCGGTCGCCATCTCAACCTGTAAGGCTGAGTATGTGGCAGCTGGCAGTTGTTGTTCACAAGTTCTGTGGATACAACAACAGTTGCGTGATTATGGTTTAAATTTCTTAAATACCCATATTATGATTGATAATCAGTCAACCATATCCATAACTAATAATCCGGTTAAGCATAGTAAACGAAACATATTGATATTAGACATCACTTTATTCGTGACTGTGCTAAAAAACATATGATTAGATTAGTTAAGGTACCCACTGATGATAATCTAGCCAACCTTTATACCAAGGCTTTCGATAGGTCTCGGTTTGAGCTTTTAATTCAACTAAATGGGATGAGTAATCCCGAGTAAGTTATTTCCTACAAGAACTTTGTCTAGTTGTAGTTTATTTCTACTTTTATCTTATATTTCTTTTATCTTAGCAAAAATAAGAAAAATTGAGGGTCACTGTACTATTGCAACGAAATGATGAAATCATTACCCATGCCTAGAACATTTTAAATGTGTGGCTTTTGGAAGTAGAACATACACAGTAAAAGTACCTAACATGCAAAGTATTTAATAGCTTCACTATATGATGTATTGGTAGGCATTAGACATAACGGTTTTCAAGTACTTAATCTATACTAAATAATACGATTTTTCTGTGAAATCTTTATTTTGAGGTACGATTTAAGTCTTAATTCTTAGGAAATAGATTGTATTTGAATGCTTGCTATCGGATATATAATTAAAATAATTCATCTGGAGGGTTCACTGACTGTTTCTTTTGCTACATCCTGAAAACATGCTGACCTAGACTCAGCCAGTGTATCCTAAAACTGGAACAAACTCGACCGCGAAACAAGAATACCGTTTTCAAGGTCTCTAGTCAAACTATGTCGCTCTGTTATACGAAAGTACAGACATGTCACCTCTGGTTTGATTTTAGATTTGTTTGCTTCTAACCCTAGTCTTGTCTTATAGCTGAAACATGTACCTATGTGCATTGCTTATAATACAAAATGACTTGACTTTTGTTGGTGCATTTCTGTGTGTCAGTCAGTTGGTCAATGTTCGTATTTGTCAAAGTCAATTAGTCTTACTATGTGATGTGATTAATGTGTATATTCAAGTCAGTGAATGAAATGTAATTATAGAATATACATAGAATATTGGTCATGCGACACAGAGCTTATGTCGCAATAGCGACATAATGCCTATGTCACAGTGGGCTTGGCCTGCGACACAAGGCTTGTGTCGCAGGGTCCAGTTTGTCTATAAATAGTGAAGTCATATTTCATTTGTGGGTGGATCAAACCCTAAAGAGAGAGAGAGAGAGAGAGAGAGAGAGAGAGAGAGAGAGATTGTAAAGCTTATTCTTCAATTGTTCATATATACAAAACCTTAGAGAAACTGTGCTTGTGATTCAATATACGTTCAATACTCGATTAGTTGGATTCCGCCCTTCTGATTGAGTCATACGATCTGATTAGGTCCAGCAAAAAGGTTCCTACAACTTTAAAGATGACATAAAAATATGAAAAATATCTGATACATGATATTCTAGACTTTCTAGATTCTAAGGGTATATCAAATGTAAGATACATAACAAATCATGAACAATAATCAAGTATGTACTTGAGAATTCTGCATGTCAAATGTTTAAGTGGACCACAATACTGATAATCGTAGTGTTCTATAACTTACATCAATAATAACAAAAGGCATAAATTAAAATTCCTAACTGTGTATTGTGCTCATCATGGCTAATTCAATCTTTATATCAATGACACTCTCAAAATGATTGTACGTTTCAAAATATGAACAATTTCATATTCGCACTTTTAAATTCTAAGTTATTGTATATTTTTGATCAAAGTTCTTCATATACGGGAAATACGTACATTTAGTTCGATTCGTCGCTCAAACCCTGCTCTATTAAGTGTCTAAGTATGATGGTTTTCGCAAAATGATTTTAAGTTTGAAAAATTTTCAATTTTTGGCTAAGTGTATCTAAGTTCGTACGAATTTAGATGTCCGAATGCCTAAGTGCGTACGAACTTAGACTGATGGGTATAAAAGGGGCTGACCTGGTCAAACCCTTTACTTTTTCACAAGCATTTGAACCAAACTTTCATGCAAACTTACCTGGGTCATTCGAGCTTACCTTCGAACTTACTGTTTTCATCATTTTCAAACTTAAACTTGAAATCTAATCCGTGTTAGACCATTTTAAACCGATACAAATCCTCTCCACACTTCAATGAACCTAAGTAAGTAAACATTTCAGCAATTGAACCGTTAAAACATGTTAAACTTAAAATTAAAGTGGGTTTTTGATAAAAATAACTTTAACTTGAAAATTAGACGTGTGTTTATGGTTAAAATTGATTGAAACTTGTTGAAAAACACCAATCGGACCTATGTGTATCCATTTCAAGTGCCTGATCGTGTTTTAGATGCAAAATTTTTGAAAAGTTGATAAAGTGTTCATACGTTCGAACTTACAAGTTCGTACGAACTTGTATGAACCTAGCCAAGTGTAAGTTCGTACGAACTTAAGTTTGACTTAGTCAAACAGTAAGTTCGTACGAACCTATACAGGGTGGTAAGTTCGTACGAACTTGTTGAGGCGCTCACACGTGTTCTATGCCCTAACCCTCCAGTCATTCGTGCAACTGTCAACGGCAGGAACATAGAGTTCACCGCAGCTTATCTACGGATTTAAATCAACAATTAGAGAAGAGAAATGATAAATTGGAGGAAATATTAAGTGAAAATACGATTCTTCTCTTTCGGTTGAAGCGCAAGGTAGCTCAGGGGGAGATGACGAGCTGTAAAGAAGACGAGTTGAGGCGAAAAAGAGATGATGACCATGATGATGATCCCAATGCACCGAAAGAAGGTGAGCTGCCTAGCTCTTCAACTGGAAGGCTAGTGCCACAGGCTCAGGGGGAGTCAAGTCAATAAGAAGGAGGAGTGGATCAACTCAAACTCCTATTAATCTATATAAGTCTGACACTATCGAAGCATTGCTTGGATTAGATGAATTTGATAGCGATGGGTCAGAACTTGAAGAAGGAGAGATCCTCAGTACAGGTGTTGCTGATTGGAAGTCAGACGAGGAAATTGTTCAAGATAAAGACGTTGATGTTGATGAACATGTCGTGACAAAGCCGATATAGAGAATGAAACTGGTGAGAAGGTGCTAGATCGCAAGGAGCTAGAATCTGAGAATGATGAAGTCCTTGATGATGAATCAAATGCCGATATAGAACCGTCCAGAGTTGAATTGAAAATGTTGTGGTTTAAGAAGACAGAAAAGGAACCATAGATTAAGTATAGGGGTGATATCAGGGTCAAAGGATCGGGCGAGCTGAATCAAGGCATCATAACTTGGTTCTATGACAGTGAACTCAAACTGTTCATAATTAAAAGATATGATGGGATTCAGTATCTGAGGAACAAACTAAAAGTGTTTAGCTCGTTGCGGAAGATAGAATTAAAGGAACTGGCCTGGATAGACTTGGTAAATCTTGGAAATGATCCTTACGCTTGGACTTTAGAGAGAATTGTTAGGCATGAAGGGAGATCGAATAAATTCGTTGATTTGAAACTAAGGGCATGTAGAAGAGTTCCTGATTTGACCAAGATTGATCCCATTACAAGCAAGCCGTGGATGAAGATGGTTTATAAACCGGTCAAGTGCTTGAAGAGGGTTCCATTAAAGAAAATGCCACAGGACGTTCTGGCAAACCTCAAATGGTGGTACGTTGATAGTGAAACTGCAGAGGCAGTGATGGAGGATAATGAAGGAAATGTGATTCTGAGAGTGTACGAAAGTTTACACTTGGTAAACTTGTCTAAAGATGATCTGATGAAGCTGCATGTCAACAAGATTCTCTACAGAGATAATTGGAGACACGAGGGCCGAAGATATTAGAAAGTTGCCAAATAGAGCTATTGTGAACAGAGAAGGAATTTGGGTTGGAAGTCCTTAGAGCTAATCAGAAGATGCTCAGAAGATGAAGTAAAGACTAAAGACTAATAGAGCTATTGTCAAGGGGGAGTCTATTGGTACATGTTGTGACAACATTTTCTATTGTGTAATAGATTAGTTTGTAATCAGTCTTTGTTATAAATAAATGAATATTTTGTTATATGCTGTTTATTAATTACTTGAATGAATATATTTTGTTTGTGTATTTATGCAGGTTCGTACGAACTTATGTATGGTACGAACTTGCAGGTAAGTTCGTACGAACTTAGAAGCTGCTAAGTTCGTACGAACCTAGCTGCCTATAAGATCGTGTTTAGTGAGGTTTTTCTTTTTCTTTTAACCCTTTCACACACTCCTCACTCAACCTCTCACATTTTTCAACTCCTCCCTCTTTGGCATGATTGAAAGTATGCTGATCTTCCCTTGGATATAGTTTTCGTAAGAAGCAACGAACGAAGCAAGTACAGACAGTTGTTGTTCTTCAGATTTCACACTCATCGGCATTTTATGTTGCCCTTGAGGTGACTTCTCAACAGTAGTCTTACTTCGTTTCTCACTTCCATCCGAGGCAATGAAGCACAGATCCTCAGTTAGAATTTCACCTCTATCATCTATTCCACCAACCAGTAGTGCAGAAGTTGATGTAGACGAAGAATTCGAGAGACTTGATTTTCCATGGTATAGCCCAGGATCCTGTACCTGATCAGAATCCGTGTCCCTCGTCTTTTTGGTAAAATCATACCCTCGGAGCTTGTCGATAGCCTGATCTAGGGTCATCTTAGAGTATCTCTCTTCATTATCCTTAATCATCACTCCGTACATTTCCCAATTAGGAGGCAAACCCTCAAGGAACTTGTCGGTTTTCTCCCTATCAGTACAGAAAATCTCATGGTCATCCAATTCACTAAGGAGATGGTAATACCTAGTGACATAAGCATCTAAGTCTTCTCCTTTCAAGGTTTTAAAGACGGTAAATTGTTTCTTCAACAGACTCCTTTTACCTTCTTTCACCTGTGGACTACCCTCGCATCTTTTCTCAAGAGCTACCCAGAGCTCTCTAGCAGTGTGAAAAGATTTGAGTTGATGATTAATCTCCCTTGGAAGACTCATCTTAATCGACGAATGAGCTTTGTTCTCAGATTCATATTCCTTCTTTTGCTCATCGTTCATCCGGCTATAAGGAATAACCACAGTCACATTCTCAACGACTTGGGTAGGAGCAGTGTATCCATTTTTGATGCATTCCCAAATTACCAAATCATGGAATCTACAATAGGATTCAAACCTATCTTTCCATCCATAGTAATTTTCTAGTCTGAGCAATTTAGGTGGAATATTCGATTTTCCAATCTCATGATCCATCTCAATCATTCTACTTAGGTCTGACATCTTTGCAAATCACAAAACTTTCAAAAATCACGAAAACAGAAACTCAGTTCGCAAGGTGAGAACTCAGTTCGCAGGCCACTCAGTTCGCAGGGTGAGTACTCAGTTCGCAGGCCACTCAGTTCGCAGAACCAGAACTCAGTTCGCAGGCCACTCGGTTCGCAGAACCAGAACTCAGTTCGCAGGCCACTCGGTTCGCAGAACCAGAACTCAGTTCGCAGGCCACTCGGTTCGCAGAACCCTAATCTCACTTCGCAGAACCGGCTGTAATCCCCAAAAACGAAAATTTTAGGTTCTTGAACGTCTAAACCCTAAGATTTCGAACGTAAACAAACCCAAAAACTTTCAGAGACTGATTTTGGTCACAAATACGCACTAATTGTACGTACAAACAACCCTAAATCAAGTGTTATTCACCCTAAATAATCGTTAATACCCCAAATAACCTCGAACCTACGCGTATTTAGCCGTAGGCTCTGATACCAATTGTAAGTCCGTGTGTATTCGGATCGATAACGAGGTTATCTAACGTATTAAGGTGCGGAATCCCTCAATACTTAGTTATAGGATCTATAACGAATTATTTCACAATTATAGTGAATCGAGTATCTAATTTGCTTCGTATTGATTATTAATCTCAGTTAAACGATCAATACCTAGCCTTTAGAAGGTTTAATTGCTCTAGAAAACTCAGATGATTCGTATTAGGTAAATGGCAAAAGTTATTTAGGTTTGAAACCTAATTTGTATTTATAACCGTCTCAGTTCGCGGGTCATGGGCTTCTGCGAACTGACTCGGTTCGCAGCCCATTTAGGCCCAGCGAACTGACTCGGTTCGCAGCACCAGTTTGACCTGCGAACTGACTCAGTTCGCGGTCAACCTTGGTCAACATTTTTCAGCTTTTTGATTTTTCACTCTAAAATGTTTTCCAACCACAGTTTTTCATTTACAATTCAAAAACCAATGTCCAAACTCGATTACGATTAATACAAGACCTATTACAAACTAGAAAGACTAATTTCAAGCTAGATCTGTTGTCACAAAACATGTCTCAACAGACTCCCCCTTGACAATAGCTCTAGCTGTCTTAGTGTCTTGGTCTTCAAGTTTGTCTTTGATAATCACTTGTACATTTTACTTCCAGCATATATCTTCAACTTGATGCATGTCTTAACCATTGACTGATAGTCTCGAGCAACATCTTCCCAACCTTCAATTGCAGTGATCCTATTCTTGTGTAACACTAATAGGTCAGCCTTTGATAGGTTCATTAGATGTCGTCGATCATAAATCTTTAAGATCTCGCTCTCTTCATATTCCACTTCATCATCATGCACAAACATGAGAGCTTCTCCAGTCACAGAATCAACAGACCATCTTTTCAGCTTACCTAAGATATCTTGAGGCATAGGCTTTAGTGGTATCTGTTGTATGCATTTCACAGCTGGATATACTTTCATTCTTCGACGTCTTCTAGTTCTATCGCTTCTTTCATTAAGTTTGATAGTTTTACCAACTCTTGGCTTTATTCTCTGAAATTTCATAGAACGACCCTTAGTCTTGATAATCTTTTCTACATACCGTCCAAAAGGATCATTGCTGGGGTTAATCATTTCTAATATAGCCAAGTCTCGGATTTCAAAACGTGGCAATGAACTGAAGACTGCTAGCTTTTTCTCAAAATATTGAACTCCGTCAAATCTTTTAATCGCAAAAAGCTTTAAGTCAGCGTCGTAATACCATCCTATTATACCTCTTTTAGGTATACGTTTTCCAGTGATATCTACTTCTTTAATCCATGTCTTTTCCCTTTTTCTTTTCAAAGGTCTAAACATCGGATTATTCTTCAATTTTTCAGGAAGATCATCATCGGATTCAGAATCAGTTGATTCACTTAGATTTTCATCTAAGTCTATCACTCTTTCTCCATCCTCATCCTGAAAGATAACATTTGTCTTTGAGGGGCTTACTATGTGTTCATCGATGTCAGCATCAAGATCTACACCTTTGTCTAGCCCAGACTCCAAGACAGAAGACCAATCTTCAGGAGGTACAAACTCTCCCTCCTCTAGATCATAATCAATGTCTTCGTATATCTCATCAAGTATATCATTATCAGAATCGGATAGATCGAGCACTTCCAAACCTATATTAGGTCATACACAAATAATCATTAATATCCTAAATCCTTTCATCGATTTCCCAGAATCAACCTAAGGATCTCCATATTAATCAATAACAATTAATATCATAAATTCTTTTATTGATTTCCCTGAATCAATCTAAGAATTTTCTTATTAATTTCTTTGTGTATTTCAAACATATTATTTGAACTTATAAATCTTTCATTGATTTTAACGTATAATTACAATCAATCTAAGATTTCAAAAGTCTTATAATATCATAATATTAGTTAAATTTAAACATTAATGTATTGTGAAATGATCACCAAACATTCAAGCTTACCATTAATTAATTCTTCTGCATAATTAACTTGTCAGTCTGATGATTCTCAAGTCTAAAATGCAAAGATTATAATAAAAGATTGACCGCCGAAAATAACTCGGGACACGCCACACGACTATTGTAAGTCGGTAGACTTTCGATCAAAATTCCACACAATCTTTATTAATTGTAACTTATTTAATTAACTTGTTATTATAAATCTCAAGTCGACTAAATATATTTAACTTGTAAAAATAAATCGCAAGTCTAATATATATATGACAAAATATTCTTAAGTTACAAATTACAGAGGTTGAAATAAAATTACAACTTAGTCTAAGTTAATGTAAACTTCACCTTCAGTTGCACCACCCTCTTGTGCACTTGTACCAGCACCACTTCCACTTGCCTTAGTAGACTCCCCCTGAATTATAGGAAGCTCACCAGTCGTTGACGGACCAGTCGGCTCTCTATCATCTTGTGAGTTGGGATCATCATCTGTGTCCTTTCGCCTTTTCCTTAGCTCTTCATCATCCTTACAGGCCTCATGACGCCGTTTCCTTATCAGCTCATCTTCGTCTCTGGCAACTTGATATGCCATAATCTCCCCCTGAGACGGCTGTCCCGTCAACAAACGGTTGACCATGCGTTCCAAACGGTCAATCTGTCGCTGTTGATCAGCAGATTCACTTAATAGAAGCGCATGTGATCTCAACAAGTGAGTCGTTGAAGCACTTTGAGTACTAAGGAGAGCTGCAAGTTTGAGATTCTGAAATTCCAAAGCTTTAACCCGCAGTTCCAAAGTAGTGACACGGTCAGAAGCCCGAAGAGGAACAGCAGTTGCTGATTCAGTTGCAGTATCAGATGAGGGAAGATGTTTACCAATGAGAGCAGCAACATCAGCCAATAACAACCGTGCTGTGATAAGGCTGGCCTTAGTAGATTGAAGAATAAGAGGCTCCGAAGCAGCAGGCTTTGGCACAGGAGAAAGTGATAAAGTAGGCATTGGTGGCGGTGATGGTGTTGTCCGAACCGCAGGACGAGATAATTCGCCAATAGTCAATTGAGCAGTTGAAGAGCGAATGCGTTTGCGGCGGCTGGTTTGAAGAGGTAAAGCATCGTCCTTCTCAGAATCTTCATCAACCAAACTGTAATCAGGATCATGATCATCAACTTTGCGTTTGCCCTTTAAAGCAGGATCCATGATTAGTCTTGAACCTTGACGAACCATTCCTGACGGAATTCCCGTCAAAAAGGAAGGAGAAGGATCATCATCACTATCCTCATCCTCAGTATCAGATGCAGTGGCACCATCCTTGCTAAAAGCACTAGACGGTCCAGCATCTTGATCAGCTGAAACCCGTTCACCCTCAGGTTGAACAACCTCTGGGTTGACAGTTTCGATTGCCTGAAAATTTTCCACCTCAAGTAAGAGTGGATCAGTGGCATCATCGTTCTGAATAAGAACCTCATGTAATACTTTAGCAGCAATATCAGGTTGAGCTGCTTGGTTCAACACATCCTCAATAAGCTCGTGCGGGCCGGGCTGTGGAGCAACAACCGCCGGCTGAGCTGGAACTTGTGCTGGAGGGGGTGGTTGATGTTGCAGTGGAGCATCGGCATCCAACCATCCATTGTTTGGTGGAGCTACATAATGTTCATCAAGAAGATGACCAAAAAGATCACAAGCTTCCGGTTTGATCTGATCCGGACGTCGAGAAGAATTAAGAAAACAAGCGTTGTATGTTCGAAGTCCGATCCTATCCACATGCAAATCTGACTGAATATTCAGCAATCCAGGAATGCGCTGAAGTATAATGATCATGCAAAAACATGGATAGAGCATAAACTTGGAGCGAACAGCTCCAGTGATCTGCCCAATGAAAGAGCTAAAAATGTATGAGGAAAAACTGTATGGTTTATTATAAATCAGTGACAGTAAACCAGATAACAGCTCGGGGCTCAATTCATCGTATCCGCCCTTCTTGTTCCCGAAGATTGTCACAATAATATGGAACAGGAACCTCCATTGGCCAAGAACAAAGGCCTTGATGAATTGGCGTCCACGCTTAGGGCCAGAATAACCCATGCGCCCAAGTGCACCCTCAATGAAGTCCGAGGAGTACACAGAAGGGCCAGCTTCTTGCTCGACTGTACCCAGATGTAGAATCTGTCTCAGATCGTCAGCAGAGAAAATAACTGGAATGCCATTAACCCTAGTATGAATAACTGGAGGGTTTGCAGCAGCATTGAATTCAATATTATCCCAAAACTGAGTCAGCAGGTCACGCGATAGAGGTGGAGATTCAGTAACAGCATATCGAATTCTCGAACGTGCCAAATATGTTAGAATCTCAGTGAAGCGTTCAGCTGCACGCTCATTGACATCAAGATTAACAAGAATGTTATGTCCCGGAGCAAATGATCGAGCAGCCATTTCTATAATCAAAAGAGTTACACGAATGGTAAATACCCCATCAAAATAAAATGTCGTAACGAACAGTAATTAATTCTAAACATTGATGTATTGTGAACAAAGATTGTCACCAAACATCCAAGTTTACTATTAATTACTAACGTAATTTACTGAACTTAATTGAACTATTGAGTATTCAAGACTCAAATTTTCAATTATGTTCTCTAAATTATGTCAAATTCGTAAGGCATAACATATAAATATGGTTCACTTATAAACCTAAGTTCGTAAGTCGGAACCGGTATCGGATACATGTTTCACTTAGAAGCCTGAGGTCGTAAGTCAGAACAGGTATTCGATAAAAATTATATACGTCTTACTTATAAGTATAAACTCGTAAGTCGTCACATATATTGACCAATTAACAAAACTTAGACTAATAATTTATTTGTAATCATAACAATCTCAAATCGAATATAAATCTAAGCATGTTAAAATTCAAGGATCAAAAAGTCAACAGTGCAACTCGCTTTGCAGGAAATCAAACATGGTCAAACTAATTGGGTTCGCATCGCAGGTCAAAGGAAGTCAACCACTTGGGTTCGCTTCGCAGTCAAAGAAAGTCAACCCGGTTTTGGGTTCGCTTCGCAGTCAACAAAAGTCAAAGCAGATTTTGAGTTCGCTTTGCAGTCAACGAAGTCAACCTGTGGTATTGGGTTCGCTTCGCAGTCAACAAAGTCAACCTTTTGAATTGAGTTCGCTTCGCAGTCAAGCAAAGTCAACCCTTTGAATTGGGTTCGCTTCGCAGTCAAGCAAAGTCAACTAATGATCTCACTTCGCAAAGAAGGTTGCGAACTGAGATTTAAACTCAGTTCGCAGGAGCGTATACAAAGTTCACTTCGCAATCAGGGGTTGCGAACTGAGATTGGATCTCAGTTCGCAGGATCGTGCTGACGAACCCAGATATATTAAAAACTAAGATCCAAATCGTAAAAATGAAATCAATCAATAGTACATGTTTAATATATATCCAGTGAACCGTTAACTAAGTTTTATGTATTAATTTTCATGAATTTCGTAAAGAATCCATGAAAACCGCAACCAAAACCATTAAAAACACAAAATGAGGATTAAATAAGAAATACACACACACAAGGACTGAATCTTACCTCAATAAATGCGCAATAAGTAGTTGTAAATAATCCTCGGAGTGAAAAACTGATCCTTGATTTGTGAAATTAAAAATCAAAATAAGAACTTGGTTCGCTTCGCAGACTCTCGGGTCGCTGAATTTGGGTTCGCAGGAGTGTTTGGAAAAGTGAGATGTGGACTCGTTGACTTGGTGTTTTATACTGAAAATCTCACTTCGCAAAGTTGGGTTCGCAGATTTGGGTTCGCATGGTTTGGGTTCGCAGAGTTTCGGTTCGCAGGGGATTGGGTTCGTAGGTTTTGACGGGTCAAAAACCCAATAATGACTTGTGGACTTGTACCTTATGTATTTCAAACTCAATTTGCAATTTTGACTAGTCAACTATGCAAATTTAATTTTAAATATAACAAACGAGTATTTGGTTCTAGTCAAAAACCAAAACTTTCCATTGCAGTGAATAAGTTACAATTATCGTATATAATCTACAAATCATAATTGAATTATTAAGTAAAAACTTAATTATCAATTATAATTATTAAATTTATAGAGACAGTTAATAATTATAACTGTGTTCTTTAACTTGTTACATAAAGTCTCAAATTAAAGTATATATAACTTATTACCAAAAGTCATAATTCGTATATTTTGTATATGCTTTTACGTGTTCACATTTAAGTCCACACGTCTAAGCATGTTAGCTTATAACTGATTATTAATGTAGTAATCCACAGTTCTTAAGCTGTAAACGAAACCAAATGCAATCTTGTCACATTGAGACAACACGGAATACTAGAGAATAAATTAATTAAATTCCAAAGGATTAAAAATAGTAAAGAAACAAACAAACAATGATTCAAACAAAAGTACTATTTTATTAATGAAACAACGAAAATAAACTATTACATATGCTTAACATTAACAATTGAATCTGCTCAGGGATCATATTAGAGAGAATACGCAGTACTTTAAGATTTAAAAAGTCTTGGAAGATTGTTAGTATACATACCACATGAAATTCACAGAAAGTTACACATAAGTACAACTTAACCATTTGTCAACTTATATTTTTGAAAGTATAACTTGGTTACCTATCTCCACAACATATATTACGTTCATTAATCATACATTTACAGTAATTGAGAACAAATGATTCATCAATCATGAAAATGTTCAAGTATCACAGACAGTTCAAGACGATTACCGATATTATGATCCACATAAACAAAGTCTACAATGATTTCATAGCAAGCCTTTATTGTTGGTATGTACATTACCTAATGTGAGTCAAACTATGATATACTGAGAATTCAAGTAAAACACATAACACTGTATCATTCAGATTCAAGGTAGAGGTTACTAAATGATGTTCCTTTCGAAGCATATAACATACCCTTGAGTTATTTTAATATCTGACAAACATCAAAGCTATTTTGAAGATACTAGTGGTTCTAGATCTGTACTTAGTACAACATAAGATCCCTTAGTATGAACAAGATAAGTTTGAAACCATTGGCAAAACTAAAGGAGCCAGGTCTGTACATAGTACAACAAAGTCACCAGTAGTTTTGCTAATAGTCATAATTCTTACTATTTGTCTTGACATAGTTTCATAGATCTTTGATAACAGTGCATGGTTAGACTATCATTCAACAATTAAGACTTATGTCATACATCACATAGCAGATCACACTAGATAACATACAGAAGCATTATTACTTATTATATGCTCAGAAATCATATCAGAATTTGCCTATCAGTACATCATATAATGAAGCTGTCTAGATTCAATTCTTCTAAGCAAATGATAACATGTGGAGAGAGGTGTATACTAAAATAAACATAAGTAAATGCCTGGTTTTAAAGATGTAGATTTAATGTAACTACCTAGAATCTACTAACACATCTATCCAAAGACTTATACTTATTGTTATTAAGCATTTTCCTCTAATGTACTATCATTTCCCAGCAGATAAAACCATAACGTTTTCTAAAAGAAAGAAATACAGAAAAAATAAAAAAAACTACTAAGTAGAACATACTCCTTTGGAAGACAAATTATTCTGGATTCCTCATTCCGTTTAGTTGAAGCAATGTCTCAAAACGCGTCCTGTCGAAAGCTTTGGTATACAAGTCTGCCAAGTTATCAGTTGAGGGAACTTTGACTAACTGTATAAGCTTTTTCTCAGCACAGTCTCTGATAAAATGATGACGTATGTCAATGTGTTTCGTCTTGCTGTGCTTTACAGGATTATTGGTAATTGACATGGTGGATTCGTTGTCAATCATCATTGGGGTATTGGTTAAATTTAACCCATAGTCTCGCAGTTGCTGTTGTATCCATAGAACTTGGGAACAACAGCTGCCGGCAGCAACATACTCAGCTTCACATGTAGAAATGGCGACTGAGGTTTGCTTCTTGCACTGCCAAGAAACCAGTCTACCCCCTAGGAATTGACATCCACCAGTTGTAGACTTTCTGTTCTGATTGCATCCTCCATAATCAGAATCAGTGTAAGCCACAAAGTCTAAGTCTCCATCAGTCGGATACCAAAGTCCCAACTTCGGCTTCCCTTTGAGGTAACGAAGAATTCGCTTAACAGCTTGCATATGAGACTCTTTTGGATTGGCTTGATATCGTGCGCAGACACATACTGCAAACATTATATCCGGCCGCGATGCAGTAAGATACATTAGTGATCCAATCATAGCCCTATAAAGAGTAGGATCCATGTCTCTATCACTTGATGTATTAGGACCAAGTCTATGAGCTTCTGGTATAGGGGTATGATAAGTTCGAGCTTCATCCATCTTGAATCTTTCTAACAGCTCATTTGTATATTTATTTTGATGAATGAAATACCCATCTTTCTTTTGATTGACTTGCAATCCTAAGAAAAACGTCAGTTCTCCCATAGCAGACATCTCAAACTTGTGTTTCATGACTTGTTCAAATTCATTACACATCTTTTCGTCAGATGACCCAAAGATGATGTCGTCAACATAAACTTGAACAAGTAGAAAGTCTCTCTTCTTCCATTTGACAAAGAGTGTACTGTCAATTCTTCCTCTTGTAAAACGATTCTCAAGAAGATAATTAGACAGTGTTTCATACCACGCCCTCGGAGCTTGATGTAATCCATATAGAGCCTTATCAAGACGATATACTCTATCTGGATACTTAGGATCAGTAAAGCCCGGTGGTTGAGAAACATACACCGTTTCCTTGACTTTGCCATACAAGAAGGCACTCTTAACATCCAGCTGGAAAACTTTCATTTTCTTAGAAGCTGCGAATGCTAAGAATAACCTTATTGCTTCTAGCCTAGCCACAGGTGCAAACACCTCATTGTAGTCAATCCCTTCTTGTTGATTGAAACCTTGAACCACCAGACGAGCTTTATTGCGAATCACGATTCCCCGATCGTCTTTCTTGCACTTAAATACCCATCGAGTGCCAATTGGATAATCTCCAACAGGTAAATCAACCAACTCCCAAACTTGCAGTTTTGAGAACTGAGACAACTCTTCCTGCATTGCCTCGACCCACGAATTGTCCTTTAATGCCATTTGAACATTTTTAGGTTCAATTTGTGTGATAAAGCACGAATAGGAACATCGATTGATAATCCCAGTCTCCATAATTGCAACAAAAAGACTCGAGTACTCCGAAGTACTAGCCCTGGTTTAAACCGATGCAGTTGGATCACCAATGATATTTTCAGTTGGGTGATCTTTGTGAATTCTTGTGGTTATTATCGGCTCAATCACCATATTATCATAAAGATTGGTGCCAATTTCTTCCAATGGTGGCATATCCTCATCAGTACTATACATCTCATTAGAAGTTATCGTATCGGTAACTACTGGTGACGTGTCAGTCTCTTGAGTGTTATCCACCGGAGGTTGTTCTGTGGCGCTTGATGTTGTATGATTAGGATCCACAGAAGCAGTCGATGTTGGAATGGAGCCAATATCTCCATCACCTGACAATAACTGTTCAGTAAGTACAGGATCAACCGTGTAATCACACAATGGGACATTAAATGACTTAAAAAGATCAGAATAGTCAAATTGCCAATCTAATCCCTTATGTGAGTCATGTGTGCAGCTCGTAACTTCAACGTTATAAACTATTTCCACACGTCCCGTAACTTTATTAAAAACTCGTTTATTTGGTGAGTTAGGCACATAACCTAGGAAATATCCTTCGTCAGCCTTCTCACCAAATTTTGGTTGAGAACTAGTTTTCAATAAAGTACATGAGACACCAAAGGGTTCAAACCCTTTCAAATTCGGTTTCTTATTGTTCAAAAGCTCATAACAAGTCTTGTTATGCTTTTTAACAGTAAGAACCCGGTTTAGAACATGACATGCAGTATTCACCGCTTCTGCCCAAAAAATGACCGGAAGCCTTGAATCGGCAAGCATTGTTCTTGCTGCTTCAATGAGAGTTCTATTCTTCCTTTCAACAACACCATTTTGTTGAGGTTCATAAGGTGCACTGAATTGATGTTGTATGCCTTTGCTTAAGCAATATACATTCAACGTAGAATTTTTAACTCAGTTCCATTGTCACTACGAATACTCTTCACTCTCGTGTTGTAGACATTCTCTATTAAGTCTAAGAACTCCATAAGAATTCCTGGAGTTTCATCCTTAGACCCCAAAAAGAATACCCACAAGAATCGAGAGTAGCCATCTATGACAACTAAGCAATACCACTTGCCACCTATGCTTCTTTTGCTTATTGGGCCAAAAAGATCCATATGTAGCAATTCAAATGGCATGGAAATGGAGTTTTTAGTTTAAGACCTGTGTGGTTTCTTATGTTGCTTTCCTTTAAAGCAAGAAACACACTTGTCTTCAAACTCGAAACGCGTAGAAGGCACACCCAGAATTAACCCATTCTTGGTTATATAATTCATTTTTCGAAAATTCAGGTGTTCCATTTTCCTATGCCAAAGTATAGAATCTGCTTTTGAAGCCTTGGATAATAGACATGTCGACTCCATTGAAGATGCAGGAATACCCATGTTAATAGCATAGATATCCCTCTTCCTTGGAGCCCTCATTAGAATCCATTTATCTGGAATAACCAGACCTGGCTTCAGGACTAAGGCCTCTGTATCATTAAATAATACCGGATGACCTTTATCACAGATTTGGGAAACACTCATTAGATTGTGAACCAGTTGTTCAACATAGTTCACATTCTCAAGAGTCAAAGTTCCATTAGAAACTTTTCCTTTCCCAGTGATGATTCCACCTTTCTCCCCAGCGAAATTAACTCGCTGCTTCAGTCCTCCTTTGAAGTCCATCAGTAGACTTCTATCTCCTGTCATGTGTCTTGAACATCCACTGTCTACGTACCACCAGCTATCTCCGTTCACAGTTTGTTCCTACACATGACAGTTGTACACAATTAGTCGTCAAGAGGGACCCAAGCCATAACAGACTTGGATCGTCCCTCATCATCAACAAACTTAACTTCTTTAAAGTAACCCTTTTTCCCATCTGGGGCCTGAATTACTTTCGAAGGAGTTCGAGTTTGTTGAGGAACGTTGGTCTTGGGTCTATGAGGTGAATGAGAAACAGGCCTCTCTGACACATTACATTGGGATTGATGTCCTAGATTACGATTATAATTAAAATTATATTTAATCCCATGTGTACGTGAGGTTGAACCACTCTCATAATGACTATGGTTCCGAGAAGTAGAACCAATCTCAAAATGACTATGGTTGTGATGAGGTGTCCTAAACCTTGACGGTGTTTGGTCTCGAGAATGATTGAAAGTATTATCATTAGAAAACCGTTTAGGTTTAGGTGGAGAAACACTGTGTGTTCCTAACCTTTTCAAAATGTTCACAGGTTTAGATATGGATTGATTGTCCAACCCATGTTTAGAACTCGACCTGTCTACATCCATCTTAGAAGTACCCGGTGACATGTCACTGTCAACTGGTCTATGTTTTGCTTCTGACTTCTTATTGGGACAACAAGAAGCTACATGCCCTCGTTCATGGCATTTGAAGCACGACATTATCTTCTTAGACTTAACTTCTTTTGCCTTTTCTAAGTTAGTAATTTTCTGAGTTACTGAAGTTTTACTTTCCTGTCCTTTAATATCCTCAACATCTAATTTAGTTTTGCACTCTTTAGATGTTAGGTCTTTAAGAACAGGCTTCTCTAACTCAGATATCTCTGACTTATTTATTGGAGTTTTCTCAGAGTTAATAGGCACATCTATCATTTCTAAGTCTTCATGAGCCTTAGTGTAATTAGAATTAAAAGGAGGATGTACATCATGGCAACCTAGTCCAGATCTATCATTTACACTCCGTTGAGAACTAATTATATGATCTAAAGTCAAGGAAGATGTCCTATAACTTTCAATCTTATAATTCAACTCAACTAGTTTCATTTTGGACTCAGATAGCTCTAGCTCTTTATTAGCTACATCTTTGTTCAAGTCTCTTAAGTTTAGATAAAGACCATCTATTTTAATAGCTTGTTCGTTAATAGTATCTCTAAGAGCGATCTTATCTGCCATATTAGACTTAATCTTTTCCTTTAGAGCTAATTTATCCTCACTTAGCCTACGTACATCACTTTTTACTTGTTCTAATTCAGATGTAACAGTCCTATGTGATTCAGCATAAACATTTACTTGGGACTGTAAACTAGCAACAAGTTGACATACATCAGTAAGAGTAAAAATATCAAGACATACCCGTTTTTTATCGGTTTGGAGATCAGCCATATGCGCCACAAAATCTTCAGGACATAGATCTTCAGTAGATCCCAAGTCTAGCACATCATTATCAACTGTTGACATCTTAGTAACTTGTGTTTCCACCTGATACTCTTCAGCAGTTGATATGTAAGACGTGAATTCAATCATGTTATCTTGATTTTCAATATCAGCCATGAATGCTTCTTCAGATAAAGCACTCCAGTCATATGAACCATCAAGTTGTTGAACCACCAAAGCTTTTGATGCTAGAGAGGTGTCTTGTCTTATAGGATTTGCAGTCTGCTCATTCTTGGGTCATGGTCATCCAATTCACTAAGGAGATGGTAATACCTAGTGACATAAGCATCTAAGTCTTCTCCTTTCAAGGTTTTAAAGACGGTAAATTGTTTCTTCAACAGACTCCTTTTACCTTCTTTCACCTGTGGACTACCCTCACATCTTTTCTCAAGAGCTACCCAGAGCTCTCTAGCAGTGTGAAAAGATTTGAGTTGATGATTAATCTCCCTTGGAAGACTCATCTTGATCGACGAATGAGCTTTGTTCTCAGATTCATATTCCTTCTTTTGCTCATCGTTCATCCGGCTATAAGGAATAGCCACAGTCACATTCTCAACGACTTGGGTAGGAGCAGTGTATCCATTTTTGATGCATTCCCAAATTACCAAATCATGGAATCTACAATAGGATTCAAACCTATCTTTCCATCCATAGTAATTTTCTAGTCTGAGCAATTTAGGTGGAACATTCGATTTTCCAATCTCATGATCCATCTCAATCATTCTACTTAGGTCTGACATCTTTGCAAATCACAAAACTTTCAAAAATCACGAAAACAGAAACTCAGTTCGCAGGGTGAGAACTCAGTTCGCAGGCCACTCGGTTCGCAGAACCAGAACTCAGTTCGCAGGCCACTCGGTTCGCAGAACCCTAATCTCACTTCGCAGAAACGGCTGTAACCCCCAAAAACGAAAATTTTAGGTTCTTGAACGTCTAAACCCTAAGATTTCGAACGTAAACAAACCCAAACACTTTCAGAGACTGATTTTGGTCACAAATACGCACTAATTGTACGGTACAAACAACCCTAAATCAAGTGTTATTCACCCTAAATAATCGTTAATACCCCAAATAACCTCGAACCTACGCGTATCTAGCCGTAGGCTCTGATATCAATTGTAAGTCCGTGTGTATTCGGATCGATAACGAGGTTATCTAACGTATTAAGGTGCGGAATCCCTCAATACTTAGTTATAGGATCTATAACGAATTGTTTCACAATTATAGTGAATCGAGTATCTAATTTGCTTCGTATTGATTATTAATCTCAGTTAAACGATCAATACCTAGCCTTTAGAAGGTTTAATTGCTCTAGAAAACTCAGATGATTCGTATTAGGTAAATGGCAAAAGTTATTTAGGTTTGAAACCTAATTTGTATTTATAACCGTCTCAGTTCGCGGGTCATGGGCTTCTGCGAACTGACTCGGTTCGCAGCCCATTTAGGCCCAGCGAACTGACTCGGTTCGCAGCACCAGTTTGACCTGCGAACTGACTCGGTTTGCGGTCAACCTTGGTCAACATTTTTCAGCTTTTTGATTTTTCACTCTAAAATGTTTTCCTACCACAGTTTTTCATTTACAATTCAAAAACCAATGTACAAACTCGATTACGATTAATACAAGACCTATTACAAACTAGAAAGACTAATTTCAAGCTAGATCTGTGTCACAAAACATGTCTCAACATTCGGTGGCTAGCGTCATCTAGCTAATGGTTACAGTTTGTAGTCATGAGGACTTCTATGCACTACAACTAGTTTAACATAGGTTTGCACAAGGATTCGTTGTCAAGTTTTCAATCATCGCATAAAATCAGTTTGTATGTAAACAGTACATATGTTTTTCACCCCAAATTTAGAAAGCAGTAAAAAGTAGTAAAATAGGGGCTGTGAACTCACCTGGTGAGCTTATGTGAGTGCTAGCGATTTATAAGATTGTTTTGCCCAAGTAGCCTCCTAGCGCCCTAAACGCATGAGGTCATTCGTGTAAGTAGATAGCTAACCGCGTATCTAGGTTTGTAAGAGTAGATGGCTACCCGCACATCTAAGTTTGTATAGATAGCTACCCGCATATCTATGTTTGTTCAAGTAGATGGCTATCCGCACATCTAGGCTAGTTGTTCACTAGACTCGTAAGTTGAAAAAGTGTTTCGTTTTCGAAAAGTGTACCACCCATTGGTGATAGTTTTTATATGAACGTGTATGTTTCCTGATGGTATCATGAGTTCGTTTTTATATCCTTATATACTCTTTGTTGCACTCGAAGCGTATTTTTTAAACATTTCGAATAGTTTTCGTTTCAGTTTTTCCCTCCGTGAGAAATTGAACCAAGAACTTTTTAAGAAGTACTTGAGTGGCTAGGAGGGTAATGTGCATTGCATCACTGGGTCCATGATGTCTTCTTCAATACCAGAAATCAACGAATGAAATCCGATAGTATATGTGGAAACCCGGGGATTTAGTCAGTTTGGTAAGGGTTTTCTTTTTCTTTTAACCCTGTCACATACTCCTCACTTGACCTTTCGCATTTTTCAACTTCTCCCTCATTTGCATTTGCCATGATTGAAAGTATGCTGATCTGCACCCTAATCTCCACCAACCCTCTCATTTAGACCTAATATACCCTCGCATCCTAAATTTTTTGGAAGGTGGCTCCGTGGTAGATCCATCCGGCTCTGGTGGACCGTAGGAGTAATTTTATTCTATAACACTCAGTGTAGATGTCAGCATGTGCCAAAACTTTGATCATTAATTGATCATCACACCA
The DNA here is from genome assembly GCA_963921325.1 of Logfia minima. Taxonomy (NCBI): domain Eukaryota; kingdom Viridiplantae; phylum Streptophyta; class Magnoliopsida; order Asterales; family Asteraceae; genus Logfia; species Logfia minima. The sequence continues at coordinate 23,639,064 of OY992765.1, read as the reverse complement.
CGATATTGTGATTTTGGAATTTAATCGATTAGATGTCTTCGGTATGATTTCCCTCCAAGATTATAAGAACCAAAATCATTGAAAGATCTTTCAAAGTTTTCGATAATGATAAAGATATTAACACCTGAAAAGTTTGGATCTTTAAACACACTCCCTCTTAACATATGCATAATTGATGTGAAAAGCAACATATGAAGGTGAGTTGTCTTTTGATATTGTGCGAGCTATCTCAATTAATGAAAACTTTTCTAAAATCATTGCAAATGAAATGAATGTCACTTTTGAGCTCTTTCAGTTATAACGGGTTTAAACTGAAATGTTCAGAAACCATCTTCATTTGAAGAACGAGTTATGAACCGATTTGTTCATAAGTCAAATTTCTTTAAAAACGAGCTATGAACTGAGTTGTTCATAAGTCATTGTCACTTTAAAACCGAGTTATGAACTAAGTTGTGTAAGTCCACTAGATCTTGGTTTCGATAACAAGTTATCTTAAAATATTGAGGTGCGGAATCCCTCAATATGCTAGATTAAGTTTATATAACTGATCTATATACTAAAAAGCTTTGTCTTGATTATTAACAAATGTTAATCACTCAAAACCTAGCTTAATAGTATATTAATGATATCTAGGCACGAAAAATGAGGTGTGTGAATATTTAATGCTAAAAATGATGTAAGGCACGGATACCAATAAAATAACTCAAGTATTTTATTTATATCCGACTCAACTCGCAGGCCATGGGTTTGTGAGTTGACTCAACTCGCAGCCCATGGGCCTTGCGAGTCCAGATGGGTTGCGAACCCAGATCTCAACTCGCAGAGGAAAGACTGTGAATCCAGATGCTCATCTCGCAGGTTTAATCCTGCGACTTGAGTTTGGCATTGCGAGTTGAGATCTCATCTCGCAAGTTTATGACTTGCGACTTGAGTTCTCACTTTGCAATTCAGACTTTAATTCGTATTCGTCACTTGTCTAATATTATCATATTTAACAAATAATATTACCAAACTAATATCTTATATTTACAAATCTAAACCAGTGTACAAACTTGATAATAATTACACCAGTCCTATTACAAGCTAGATCTGTTGTCACAAAACATGTCCCAACAGACTCCCCCTTGACAATAGCTCTAGCGTCGTTATCTTCATCTTTGTCTTTGGTCTTTACTTGTAAATTTTACTGCCCATATGTATTTTCATTTTAACACAAGTCTTCACCATCATTTGATAATCTCGTGCAAGATCACCCCATGCTTCAGTCATCAAGATCCTGTTTTCGTTTAACTTCAACAAATCCTTCTTATACAGATTCATTAGGTGTCGATGGTCATATACTTTCAAAATTACTCTTTCTCCTCCTTCAACTTCATCATCAGCTTCAACCATGACAACTTCACCAGTCTCTGAGTCCACATGCCAATTTATAAGATTTCCCAAAATGTTCTGTGGCATTGTCTTCAGTGGTATTTGTTGTACACACTTGACAGCTGGATAAGTCTTTTTCCTCAGTCTTCTGCCAGTTCTTTGACTGCATTCCTTTAATTTGATCGTTTTTCTGACTCTTGGCTTTATCTTTCAAACTTCATTGATCTACCCTTAGTCCGAATGATTCTCTCAACATAGTTTGCATAAGGATCATTACTGGGATTTATCAATTCTAAGCGTGCTAAGTCTCGGATTTCAAATCGAGGAAGAGAGCAGAAGACTTTAAGCTTTTTATCAAAATATTGAACTCCGTCAAACCTTTTGATAGCATAAAGGTTCAGATCAGAGTCAAAGTACCATCCAATGATTCCTTTTCTTGGTACTTTCCTTCCAGTAATATCCACCTCAGACATCCCAATCTTTTGCTTTTTCCTTTTCAAAGGTCTAAACATGGGATTGTTTTTGAGTCTTTTAGGAAGCTCATCTTCATATTCAGAACTAGTTGATTCATCTATATTTTCATCTAAATCAACAACTCTTTCTCCATCTTCTTCCTAAATGATCACCTTAGTTGTAGATGGGCTTACGATGTGTTCATCGATATTTGCATCAGGATCTACACCATCGTCTAGCCCAACATCAATACTGGAAGTCCAATCTTCAGGAGGCACAAACTCTCCTTCTTCTAGGTCAAAATCAATGTCCTCATCTATTTCATCTGGCATATCGCCTTCAGAATCAGATATCATAGTTCTCATTGTGAACGATAATGATCACCAAACATTCAAGTTTACAATTAATTAATATCATAGTTCTCATTGCATAATTAACTTGTCAATTTTAACATTCTCAAGTCTAAAATGCAAAGATTATAGTAAAAGTTTGACCGCCGATTTTAAATCGGGACACGCCACGACTTTCTATAAGTCGGAAGGCTTTCGATCAAAACTTTACATAAACTTAATTTGATATAACTTAAAACTTATTTAATAACATATTTAACTTGTAATACAAAATCTCAAGTCTAATATATTACATAATTATTCAAAGTTACAATGTATTAATAATTACAATCAGTCTATATTAATACAAGCTTCACCTTCATCCGCACCACCCTCTTCAGTACCAGTATTAGCACCAGCACCAGCACCAGCACCACTTCCACTTGCTCCTGCAGACTCCCCCTGAATGTTAGCTTGCTTACCAGTCGTTGAAGGACCAGCCAGCTCACTATCCTTTTGGGCTGAGGGATCATCATCTTCATCATTTCTTCGCTTCTTTGCCAGCTCGTCTTCTCTGCAGGACTCTCTATAGAGAAATATCTCCCCCTGAGATGGCGCGCCCTTCAGAAAGCTGGTAACCAAGCGGTCAAGTCTGTTAATCTACCGTTGCTTGTCAGCTACATCATCTATCAAATTGCTATTGGTCTTGATGAGCAGTGAATAAGCTTTATTTTGTTCCGTTACACTCTCAGACAGGGACAGAACTTGAGATGCCAAGATGTTGGTGGAAGCCTCCAATTCTCGAACCCTGGACTCCAAACGGATAATTCGTTCAGAATCCGTCACAGGTGAGGAGGATGGAGCATCAGTAGTGGTGGTTGGAGGCGTGGGAGCAGGTGGTTGCAGCTTCTGAGCTATCTATGTAGCTACATCTGTCAGTAGGCGTGCTGCAACTCTGCTCGACTTGGCAGTCGGATGTGAAGACGGTTGAACCAAAGCAGCAATCATCTCAGCCTCAGTGGGCGAAGAACGTGATTGTCCAGGGGCTACAGAGGTTGAAGCTGTTTGCTTGGACAACTTGCGAGGTCGAGTGACAAGCGACTCCTCCTCTTCAACTTCATCTTCATCTTCAAGAATGAAGTCAGGATCTTGGTCAGCGGATTTTCTTTTTAACTTTAGTGCCGGATCCATAATCAACTTTGATCCTTGACGAATCATTCCGGCTGGAATCCCGGAGACAGACCCAAATCAAAACAAGTTGTTCATAAGTCATTGATTGGAAATTTAGACAACAACTTTTGGAACCCATTTAACTGCAGTGCCAATGGGTTTTGAGAATTTAGAAACCCATTTATAAGTTGTGTCTATTTGGTTTTAAAATGTTGAACTCCACTTTAAATTGAAACTTGGAGTTTCATTTTGAAATAAATTGCGTGGAATCAACGGTGAGTGAAATCTTTTGGGAATGGGCGTTACAAAATCATTCATTCTTTGCACTGTATAAGAACCGGTTTGTGGTGCAAGTGAAAACATTTTCAATCTTGAATAGTTGAATGATTTTGTTTGAGAAGTTTTCTTAGAACCATTTTTTCGGTTTCCAAACTTTGATTTTCTTTAGAAATTGAGAAACCGATTTACATGAAGTGTTAAAAGCATAAGAATCTAAATGATGAAAATTCTTGTGAGTAAATGTTCTAGGTGAGTGTAATTTCTTAGAATATCTCTTATTCTTTTGCAAAGAATAATTGGTAGACTGAGAAATCTTTTTCGAAAGTTGTTTAGAAGTCTTATCCGTGTAAGTCTTCACTGGAACATTTACTTGTGGTTTGAAAATGTGTTTGACATTTGAGGCATTCTTTTTATCAAACTATTTTCCTAAGTTCTTCTCAATTTCAAGTTCATGGGTACATTTTGATAATGATGCTGAACTAGATGAAGTTGAAGTACTTTTGAGTTGTTCAATAGTTTGCAAAAGAGTTGTTCGTTATTGATCAAAATTTAGTTGTAGAGTGGTTATCTGTTTTTCAAGATCAAAAATTTATTTTCCAAAATTAAATTTGGAATATAAAGTCTTGTTTTAACCACTTGTTCCAGAACTTCATCTTGATCAACAACTGGTGTTGAACAACTTGGAAAATAATCCTCTGATAGAGGAATTTTCCTTGTGCCATAACTTTCACTTAATTGCTTATAGTTAAACGAAAATTGTGCATTTTCTATTTTTGCTCTATTGAAGTTCTCAAGCACTTCTTCCTCGTTAGTTGTTTTTACAAAAAAACATTTTAAAATACTTCTCATGTTACCGTAGTTATATAAGGTAGGTACTTTAGAAATAGCCTTTTGTAAATAGCAAGGATTTTCAAAACCTAATCCTTCTCTTGGATTGTAAAATTTGATATTTTTAGGTTTATTTAGAAAAATTGTTTGATCAGTTTGTCCACGTTTAAACAATATATCTTGAAGTTCTTTGATTTTGCTTAAAAACGAATTCTTTTCTTGAATAGCTAGATCATATCTTTGTTGAACAAAACATGCATTTTCTCTTAATGCTTTGCATTCAGAAAAGATACCAAGAACTTCTTGATTCAAAGAAATATTTTCTTTTCATATTTTTCAGAATTGGTTTTATATCCTACCAGGTGATTTCGTAAAACCAGTTTATCCCGAGTCAAAGTTTTTATAACATCAAGGTTAGTTGCTAAGTCATTTTGTAGTTTATTAGCCTTTTCTTTTTTTGAGTTTAATTGTTGTTGAGACTGAGTTTAAACTTTATAATGTACCTTAGAGTGCGTCTCAATTTGAGTTTCAAGAAGTTTGACTTGTTGCAAGGCATTGGACTTTTCAGCTGACAACTTAATGACTTGAGCATGTTCTTTTCAATATTTCTCTTCCCAATTTTTTATAACCGCTTTCTCGGCATCCTTTTTCTGTGCACTGATCATCTTTTTCTCATAATACTCAGGCGTTTTCTGAACACTTGTTGTTGCACTCTTTTTTTTTTGCAAAGATGATCTTGATTTAAAGTGTTGTTTATCTAATTGAATAAACCTTGAAATACGTTCCATCTCTTTCACAATTGCTTTGTATTCTTCATTCGATTTGCTCTCAATTTCGTCTCATGACATCATAGAAACGTTTCTTGAATGGATCTTTTAAAGATTAAAAATTTGATGTTTTTTGAAGAATCTTTCTTTCGTGAAAAACGTTGATCGAAAATTTGAGTTTTATCCGCAATAATTTTCCCTCCAAAAATTTTCGAATTTTGCTCGGGTAAAATAAAAAGTTTCTCGAACCAAAATTATTCAATGGTAAGTTAAAATTCAAATTTTGGTAATTGTAAAATTTTCTCTCCAAATTACTCTTTTTTTTTTATCCTTAACAACTAAGTGTCTCAGGTGAGTGTCGCTGTTATTCTTTATGCGACAATTATGAATTGTCGCAGAAACACTATATGCGACAGTTCAAAGATTTGTCGCGGAATCAAAATTGAACCTTATGCGATTGTCTTACAGACTGTCGCACAAACTGTCGAACAGACGCCTGTAACTGCTTTCTTTCTGTTCTTCAAACATCAAAGAACACAAAACCCATATCTAATCAAATGATGAAATTAATGTATAAAATCAATTTCATTTCGATCCTAAGCACTTATGAAACAAATTGATCGGTTGAATTGGTCAAATTCACTTCAATTTCACTACGAATTAAGCTATCACAGTAGTTTTTCATCAAATACCCATTTTAATGAATTTTGATCAATTCGATGCATTCCTTGATCAGTAGTCTTCAATTCTATTAGATTACTTTCACCAAAACACAATCAAATCTATGAATTTGATCTTGAAAATCACAAATTTGACTTTTTGTTGACTTTTTCTTTAATGATTTCTTGATGTTTCGATCTTTTTGTCCTTCAAATCTTCAATCACAGAAGCTCTTATACCAATTGTTAACTTTATTCAAGCAAATGTATGATGATTTGTTGAGAGAGTTTTGCTAGAATGATTTTTTTTATTAAGAGCACAAATTGAATATTACAAGTCTTTATTCCAAATGAAAGCTTAGCTACCTATTTATACTATAGGTGCTAAACACATAATTAATCTCTAAGTAAAGTATCTCAACAAGTTCAACTTACTGCGACAATTATTGTCACTGCGACAGTCCAAGATTGTCGCAAATACACTAACTGCGACAATCATGAATTGTTGCACTACCTTTGTGGCAAACTTCTATTTATACAAATGAAAATCCTATTTTATATCTAACAGGCATTCATTGAATCAACGATAATTAAAAGAATTGTTCCTGGTATTTGTGGCAATCAACATGTTCAATTTGTACTTATCTCGTTTTTTACCCTACATTAACTATAATCATAGTAAATCAAAATAAAAAAGGATTAGTGAAACAAATAATTGCAGTAAAAGTCATATAAACCTAAACATTGTTATAAAAAAAAACATACAGTAATGAAAATCATTCTAAATTGTTAAATTCACAACTTCTCAGACTCAATTGAATGTGTTACTCCTTTCTTAGCCTTTTTATCAAGAACCATGTAATATTACCAAAAGATTACACATTTTGTACCTAGCCTACAGAGTCACCAGTATACTTACCTACTCTAGTACCTAGCCTACTATGGGCTTAAAACTAAGATCTTGGTTACTGTTTTGTTTTGTTTTTTTTTTTTTCTTTTTTGGTCATTTCATATGTCATCATGGAAAAAAAAGAGTCCAAACTGGATAAAAAAGACCACAAAAACACTAAATACAAATATATGAGTATGTGACCCTAATAAATAAACTGAACAGATGAAAAATAGATGCTAATCTTAGTACTAATGGGCCAGATTCATGCAAAGAGGCTAGACTCGCACTATATAATGACATGTCTTAACATCCATAAAACAAAAAACAAACATACATATCAGATAAAAAATAAGCAAAGTTAGCTGGGTTACTTTATTAAACCATCAGAATAAGTGCATATATAGCTCTAGTCCACCAATTATATATAAAAATGATATAGATATAGATGTTGCAAGGTCAAAACCTGAAGACGCTTTCGAAAATCAACAATTACAGTAAAATAAACCATCTGATAGATATGTACTTGTAATCCAATGAATCATACATTTCCAAGTGCAAGATAAATATAATGGAGCCAAATGCCTGATCAATTTAAGAACATCGCAGAGGTTAATTAGGTCACAGTTGGCACCATTGAAAATTGGATTTCCCTTTCCGGCACTAGCAACATTTGGCACCATTGAAAATAACAGATGAATAATTCAATCACACTTAGATAAATCGAATTAATCAATCACAGAAAATAGCCTATAAAATTCACAGATAATTTCTAAGTAATTGTTCTATTTAACTAACTTTTTCTATAAACAATCAATTACCTATTTATACAAGTATATGTGTTAAATTTTTAGTTAATGCTACGACTTGATTAAAGTAGGAGTAAATCAATTATCAATTTGAATGATTCTTATTCAAATTCTCTTCGATTTAGCCGCGCATTAATTTCTGAATCTGCAACGGTCTTGACTCTATATGTTTGACTCTGTCAACTTATTCTCAATCTGTATGACCTAAGTTTGTATACTTCACTCTGTAAGTTGTTCAGTCTGTCAAGGTCTTAGTTTGTAGTCTTCACTCTGGGGAGTTGTGAGTGTGTGATCATTTCAGTCTGTACATCATACAAACTCAGATTCTACAGACTAAGATTTAACACTTAGTTAAATTATGCATATCCAGATTTTGACTCTTCAGATTTATAACTTAGGTTTGATCATTGTTTTTCCTAACAATCTCCCATATCTGATGATTTCAAAAATCTTTAACAAATAATGAAACCTATATTAAACTTAACAACTACAAAATATGACTTTTATACATGATAAATCATTATTACCACTATTATGTTATTACAGACATGGACAAAATTAAATTACATCATATTAATCAAGTCTTCTTTTGCTCTTCTTTTCCATCTGCTTCAATATCTTTCTTTCATACTTTTTGTGTTCCCTTCTGATTCTGTCACACTTTCCTTTGAATTCAGGTAATATGTCTAAATCATTAAAGTGATAAAGCAAACATCTTACCAACTATTTTCTAAACGGTAGACTCTACTCCTCCTTGAACAAGTCTAATAATGCCAGCAAGTGATAGTATTTTGTATCATTAACACATTCACAGATTGAAAGCATTCAACTCCCTGACCATCTTTGTACATAAATCCTTCATTCTTCTTTGTTTAGACATATGTATTTTCTTTAAATTCCATGCCTTCTGGTGCAGGATGAGTTCTTCTTTTCATATCTTCCTTGATCAACCCAATTGGTCTTTTATTTTTCTTAATATTAAATGAAACACAAAATGTATGGTAATCATATTCTGATAGTTTACCTAAATCATGTGTAGCTTCAACTAACATGATAATCTCTAATATTACTATCTCCTTAATCTGCTTGTCACTCAATCCTTTGATGGATCTTGCAATATAATGTCATTCCACAAACCCCCAGAGTGTGTAACTAAGCCACAAATAATGTTGAGTTACATGATTTGTGAGTCTGTAATCTATACTTACTCTGTTCTCATTTCTTTAAATAGTGAAGCTCATTGTCAATTTTTCTGGAATTCTTTTGTGCACATAGTTATCTTTGATTTTGTAGGACAACATATATTGCCTGTTCAATTTGGTTTGAAGCTTGAAATCCTCCATAACTTGTTGTTCATTTAGTTGAGCTTATTTAACTTTCATCTTGTGACATACCTTGCTCTGCAGCATTGTCTATTAGAATTTCTTCAATCTTCTCTTTTGAGGATGGTGTCTTTTCAAATCTCTGTTCATAACCAAATAACTCCCATGCCCTCTTTCTCCTTCTCTCTTTTCCTTTCTGTTTGAACAGTTGTTTATCTTTTATTTGTTCTCTTCCATCTCTTCTTCTTCTTCTTCACGTGTATCAACTTCCTTTTCTTTATCTTTCTCTTGATTCGATTCTTGATGTTGTGTCTGAGTCTGTGTAGTAGACTTTGACCATCTAGTGTCGCCTTTGGTCTTGTAGTTTTTTGTCAATTTTGTCCTTTTAATTTTTTTTTTGTCCATGTGGTTCTAAATTTCGTTGAATTTGTCCTTTTTGGTTAAAGTTAACAAAACACCATTAAATTAGTGTAAAATAACAAAACTACCCTTATCTTCTTTCCTAATCTTAAATACACACTATTGACATCCCTTAAAACTCTAAACTTTACCTCTATTCAACCTCCTCAAACCCTAGCAAACACAATACAATTCGGTTACTAGTAATATTCAATTAACAAAATTTAGTTACATTTTTCCTTATAATTCTCATATGCCAAACAGAATACATGATATATATACAGTTTACATAAAAGACATATAAAACACATTAATTGTTGTTATACACTCTGAAACAATCCGCCCACATACATTTGAAATTTTTCTTAACATACAATATTTGTTGCAGAAACATATGGATCCAACCAATACTACTATTGCCAAGGAGCCTGCTTTTGGCTATACAGATAAAGACAAAATAATTGAAGAAAACGTATATATGTTTACACAACAAAAGGTGAACACTGTCAAACAAATGAAAAATGGTATGTTTAACTACATACAGATACATTATAAATATTTGATAGGTATTTAATAACGGCCTTATAAAATCTATAAAATAAATATACTTTTGAGTTTTTCTTTAATTAATTAAGTGACTATTGATTACTTTATGGTTTGATTGAACAATGAACATCATCTTTAGCGTTCAAAGAAGATTATGCACGTTGATTGAACGTTTGATGTAAACATGAAATAGAGCTTAGGAAAGTGATTTATTCAAAGGCAATAATGATCAGCTTTGACCAATCGTGGAAAAACGGCTTTACTTCTCAATGGAAGTTTTGCAATAAAAAATTAGCAGCAAAGGCTGACGTCTTCCAAATCGTATTTGGAATGTGGACATCACTTGCATAACGTTGTATTATTTGAAATGTGGACATCACTTGCATAACGTTGTATTATGTGAATGTCTAAAGATAGATTTGATTCTTTTATGTATCAATCATCATTCTTGTGATATCTAACAAACCGTTCTAAAATAATGAATAATTAATGTGTATTCCCATTAAGTAATTAATTATCAATATGACTAGTAAAACTATTTACTAAGGTAATACCACTCCCAAACAGATTACCAGTTTTTCTTCCGCTTTTCATGTCAGCTTAGCACACTTGAACACTTCTTAAAAAAATTCTATTTAATACAAATTGAAGAATAACTCAAAACATTGTAGCTATTTAGTTGAAAAAATTTTGTGCACTCGTTACATGTACCCTATTTTACTTTATTTGATAGAGATAATATTTAAGTATCTATATATTACAACCGTTTTCATAGTGGTGTTAGTAGAAAAAAGATACATGAACACTTGATTTTGATTTAGAATTATTTCTAATTGATTTTAATATGGATGCAGTTAATTAAGAATCAAGTGGAGCTAACAGAAGCAACTCAAAAATATTTGTGAATTACATAAAACAACACTGAATGAGGAACAAGGTATATGGCACGAAATGAAAAAGTAAAGCAATCTATAGCTGATTTGTTGGTCAGTAATGCATTGACGGATCACATGCATCATCTAATTTATCCACTCACATGGCTCATATGGCTATGACAATGGGAAAGTTGAGAGCAGTTGAAAATTTCCTATAGGAGGTACTTTGTCACGACATTAATTGAATTTTTTTTTTTTGTAAACAATGTAAACAAAAACCGTATTCAATCATAATTTCAATACTACCATTTCTATTACTAAAAACTAAACCATATTATATGTTAAATTTAAATATAAATATCATTTCTAACTTAATGTTTTTATCACTTTTTAGGATGACAAGTTGTAGGAAAACACATTACAATATATGTATGAAATAATCACTACTCAAATATCAGAGTTAACCCTGCTTGTAATAAATGACTATTTCGTTAGGCTTCAGGTATTAAGTACTCTTTACCTACTCTTTGGCTTGCACGACCTAGAGTTTGACATATGAACAAATGTATTTACTACTTGGTAGCAAGTGATAATCCGCATGGTTGTAACAAGTATTACGTACAATAGTCAAATGGAAGCCTAGCGACAAAGAACATATAATAGCGAAAAGTTAAAATTAAACTAATAACAAAACAATTAACCCTAATAATAAATCAGCAAAAGTTTCTAGTACAAAACATTCAAAAACTGAAATCTTCTAAACATTCAACGTACAACGTAAATAACAGAATTTACGACTAGCGACAGCCTGACAACTCAAATTTGTTGATTGTCCATGCAAAAAAACCCCTTTTTCCTCCAATATTTCCTCAAATCCTCACGTTATTCCCTCAAAAATCTTTCCCTCATCCCCTAAATGCAATTCAAAACCAAACCAATTCTCTCCATACATCTAATCACACTCACCGGAAAATAAAAAATGGCATTATCAACGCGTGATCAAAATGTCTACATGGCAAAACTGGCCGAACAAGCAGAACGCTACGACGAAATGGTTGAATTCATGGAAAAGGTATCAGAAACTGATGAACTCACGGTTGAAGAACGGAATCTCCTGTCCGTTGCGTACAAAAACGTCATTGGTGCTCGTCGTGCATCGTGGAGAATCATTTCATCAATTGAACAAAAAGAGGAATCACGTGGTAATGAGGATCATGTGACTATTATCAAAGGTTATAGATCGAAAATTGAAGAGGAGCTTACGAAGATTTGTGACGGAATATTGAAGTTGCTAGATTCGAGATTGATTCCTTCAGCGACTAGTGGTGATTCGAAGGTGTTTTATTTGAAAATGAAAGGAGATTATCATCGGTATTTGGCCGAGTTTAAGACTGGTGGTGAACGAAAAGAAGCTGCTGAGAGTACTCTCACTGCTTATAAATCTGCTCAGGTTAATTTTCTTAATTTGCTTATTATTATGTTATATAGGAGTTTGATCAATTGGGGGTTCCGTCACGGCGTCATGCTATATATATTGAAATGTTGTTAGTATACATACCTCTATCTATATCCACATTATATAAGGCCATCCAATGTTTTTTCCGATCATTTCGGTTAAATCTAGACCATGAAAGTTAGTGTCACATAAATTTGTGTAATTAAGTCAATTATATATATTTATTTGGCTCTGCTTAGCGCGAGTATCTTACAAATGAATAATGAATTTTCTAATGTGAATCTAACAAAATTAGTTATGTGATTTTTGTTCTTGTTTAAAGGCCTTTGATAAGTTATTGTGAATCTTTACATAAATTAATTTAATGAGTCTTTTTCATTAATTTCTGGCTTAAAGGTTTTCCTTTTATGAAATTAAAAGTGTATACAAATAATTTACAGGATATCGCAAACAGTGAACTTGCCTCAACACACCCAATTCGACTTGGATTGGCTCTCAACTTCTCTGTCTTTTACTATGAGATTTTGAACTCTCCGGACAGAGCTTGTAGCCTTGCCAAACAGGTTCAGCTCTAAAACTTCATACCAAACTCAAAACAATGGATTCTTTGTACTTCTTTCAAATCCAAAATGAATACTTTCTCTTTGATTACTATAGGCATTTGATGAAGCAATTGCTGAGTTGGATACCTTGGGTGAGGAATCCTACAAAGACAGCACCTTGATCATGCAACTCCTTCGTGACAACCTCACTCTGTGGACTTCTGATATGCAGGTATAGTTTTGAACCATTGAGCTATGAAAATGGGCTGGTTTGGATTATGTTATTTCTATAATAGTTCAAATGGGTAAAATCAAAAAGTTTGGTAAAATATGAACCATGTTGGTCGCATGGTTCAAAAAGACCAAAAGCCACTCAAATGTAATTTTAATACATAAGAGCTACCAATACGCTTTATGAACAGAAATAGAACTCTCATTGTTTTATATTTATTCTTATATTTCTGTACTTATGTTTAACAAAAAATATATATGTATACATGTATTGAGAGCTGGACAAAATTGGACAAAAAACCTGTGGCTGACCTGACCCAACCCATTTTGACACGTAACGAAAATTACCCACTGTTACCCAATCCCTTGATTCAACCCGTCCAACGCGCCCATTATGATATATTGTTCTTTTTTATTTTCGGATGCAGGAGGAAGGTGCTGATGAAATTAAAGAAGCACCAAAGCAAGGTGAGGAACAACCACAGCAGTGACGATTTGCAGCCTCGTGTTAAGATTCTTATCTTTTTCTTTTTTTTCTTTTTATTAGGAGAATATGGTTGCATTTGGCTTCTTATTTCTCCTTTATTATCCTTATGAGTTATATTCATTTTGTGAACTTCTAAGTCTAGTTTCATTTGATTAATGTTCAAGTATTTTGAATGCACTACAATTTGATCTCTATTGTTTATTTCATTCTATTCACTCTTACATGTAGTTAGTAGCATTTGGTAATGTTATAATATTCTAATTAAATTTAGGTTGGTTAACAGAACTTTTCTGTTAATGAATTTTAGATATTTGGTTGATAATGTTGTTTGAAGAAGAGAAGATGCTAGTTTATATTCATAATAATATAGCTAAATGGTTGCATCATCTCTTTACTAAATTATCAACTATATTTGACTAGTTATAACTATAACTATGAATGATGTCAATTCAGTCATTCAGATATGTTGATTTCAGAGCTTTTCTATGGCTTCCGGTGTAGTTCGATGTTGTAGGTGGTGATGCAGATGTGTATGTATTGGTTAGTTGTGTATTATAAGGGGAAAATATATATTGTTAGCCGTACATAGCGTTGGTACTTCAAGAGTTTATTTGTTTGAAAAAAAATAGTACATCTCTAGTCCTTTACTTCCCATAAGGGTCAAAAACACTCAAAGGGATAACTCAGTTAAGGGGCACACATTTGAGTAAAATACTTGCCTTTCTCAGATAACTTGAACATGAAAAAACTCATCCATCAACCCGTTTTAGTCCTTTAGTTCCCATATTTTAACTTTTATTTATATTGAGAAAATTGTTAAATGTTTTATAATGTAGTATAGATATTAATATTGTTGTATCATCTTTGCTAAATGACTCTGAAAAAATTCACACCAAGGACAATCTTACACATCGATCGAGTTAAATTGTAAGGATTAATGATATCGTAATGTATCTATTGGTGGAAGATCTATCTAGCTGATTTGAAGGGGTTTTTTACTCACATATACAAGTCAAAACAAAATAGAAAGGTTTGAAATTGTGTGAAAATATATAAAAATTGAAAAAAATAATGGGGTGAGAGAGGCTCGAACTCTCGACCTCAGGATCACTCTTTAGCTATGAGACCTACGCGCTAGCCAACTGCGCCACCACCCCTTTGATGTTGTTAATTACTCTTTCATTTTATTATACCAATGCAGCTTATAAAGCTGATGTCGTGACTTCAAATCATGTTCCTATGCAACTCACAAGTTTTATCACTCCAAAAAGATCTCCAAATACAAATTTTATACATCAAAATGGAATCTTATATATATGGTGCCATTATTCCAAACTGTCATTCAATTAATATATAACTACCATTCAGAGAACAAAACCAGAATCTTCTTAAATATATGCCTCAACTGAATACTATTTTGAACCACAAAATATTTTTGCAGCCAGAGTCGACCATATCCTTCACTTGACTTGTTATGCAAACTTTATGACAATTGTCATACATGTCTTTTCACAACTTGAGTTTTGTGAAATCAACCCTAGGGAGGGGGTATGAATATGCCTCATAGTTGATAGTTTGACCCAAACCACTCAATTTTGTAAGGGTTGTAATCAAATCGACCTGAAACAAGATAAACATTATTTTGTATATAAGGTTTACTGTGAAACCTGTTATACCTAACTTGCGAATATACATCAGAAAGAACAAAAAAAAAGGCAAGCAAATACTTTAATCCAACAATGAGCGATTCAAAATATTTAGGGATGTTTTCTTGCATTGATATACATGATGAAATGCAATAATTTCTTCCTATTTTCACAAAATTGTTCGCTAGAACGTAACAAAAAGTCAAGTTCAGTGATGTTAAAAGTTCAAACTCTTGTAGTATGTTTAGCGAAATCGGCGGCTTGCTTAACCTGAAACACTTTTGGTGCAAAATTAATTTTTTTCCATGAATAATAATTTTGTCTGAAATGCGATTGCAAAGTTTAGATTATTTAAATATTAACTCCAATTTGAATGAATTTTATGCGTGGGCTATTTCCAACCCTTCTAAGTTCTTAGCTATCCTTTTAGTTTACCCATTTGACTCATCTGAGGGAATACTTCAACCCGAATCAGCAAATTGATTACTAAATGGGCCAAATTACCACCTACAATTTAGTAAACAAACTGGTCGGGTTTGTGAATAGGGAGCTAACCTCATAGTCAGTCTCAGAGACTGTCTCTCTGCTTCGTTGGTATTTTTCAACCCATTTAGTAACATCTGGATCTGTGGCTAACATGGCTTCTGTTGCTAACTGATCAGGACCAAAGAATGCTGACATTACTGCTACCTGAAAAATCGAATGAAGATGAATTTACTAGCTCGATTATAGTTCTCTTGTTGGAAACAAAATGATATTTTACCTGGCGAGGACCGAATCCGACGGCTATAAACTTGTCTTTCATTTCTTGAACGCTTGCTTTTGTCCAGTCGGGTACTCTTCCTTCAGGATCAGGTTCTTGAGCATCCGATCGTCCAAATTGCCTATCGAACAATCCCCACTATACAAACGAAAGTATTACAAAAACAAATCAGACCGTGAGAAACGTAGAACTTAAACTATGCATGGCACAACAACAAAAAGTAACAAACCTGTCCACTTGAACCATAAGCGGAGTATAGCAGATTCCCTTTATCTTCATTACCACCACATTTTCGAATAGCCGAAGCCAAAAAAGTAGCTTTAAGAGCACTTTGAGCTACGTCAAGTAAGTGTAGAAATTGGGAGTCAAATAAATTGCTGTTGAGCTTCAAAATTGACTAAAGTCAATAACTTATAGTAAGAAAAAAATGATGGTAACATTCAAGTAAGTAAAGATCATCAAAATGGAAACCCTTTGGAGATTAAAAACTTCAGAGTCTATGTGATTACTTGAATTTGGAAAGTACTTGGTTCGAGTTAGGAACTCTGACTAAAGTCAAACCTGCTAATTGGATGAGATCGGCATATGAGATCGGTCCACCTTTCGAGTAACCATCAATCTCTTTTTTTGCTTCCTCGACCAAAGATAAGGCAGCCGAAAGTCCTTTGTTTTCAGGTCTGCTAATCTCCGAGCTTCATGCAAAAACAAAACACAGACTATAAATTCGAACATCTAAGCTTACTTAAATACCCTTTGATAACACAAAAATGAGAAAACTTGTAAAGCAATCTGACTATGTCTATTTGAAAAAGAATCTTGCTGAAAAATAAAATGTGGTATTTTTTGGGGACAGAGAGATGCATACTTACCTAAAGCGTATGGATCCATTTGCGCCTCCAGATTTTGTAGCCTACAAGCTTAACGATAAACATATTAATTTCACTAATCCAACATCTTTTATAAAACAATAGAATAATGGGTTCTAAGTCCGACCTTATCATATGTCATAGCATCATTGAGTGCTAAAGTTAATAAGGGTGGTATGAGCTCCTGATTTGCCTGAAACAGTAACAAGAAGTAAAATTTGTCTAAAAGGGTAAGCAAACATGGTTTGAAGCCATCACACTACTGGTTGATAGTTGCATGAAGGCTTACCTCAAACCATATAAAGAACAAAAGTTTATGTCATTGTTTACCTTGATGGCCGTATAAAGGGTTGTTTTTATACTTGCTGCATAATGAGATAAAGAGAAAAGAAAAAGTTTGAGTTCAAACATATGTTAAATGTAGTCCATGTGTTTTTTATATCATGCTCTTGCACACAAAAAGGGTGTTGAAAATGAGTCTCTCTAAGTTAATGTTTTTCAGTGCAGACTATTCATTCATTAGGAAAACTTGGTAGTTGACCAGATCCTGCGGTCAACTGTGAGTGCACTGTCATTGACTCCGATATCAAAATCATGTAAAGTATAAGTTATCCAACGGCGACGTTATTTATTTTACAACAAAACAATTTTAAAACTTTCTGCAAGATGGTAGAAAGCTAGAAATCTTTTTACAAAAAAACTCCAAATCACATCATATCATACCCAAGAAGATCATTTGCGTAGTAATCTCAAAAAATATAAACATAAAGAATTAAAATACATACACTCTTTAGAAAAGCCAAGTATATATGCAATATACCCAATAATAAATACAAGAACATTATTGGTAAATTTTAGACTTCATTTATTGAGTGAAATGTTGAAAAGATATGTACTTTCATATGGTTTTAGTTAGAGGTAGCAAGATGGGAGGGTTGGATATCAAGTCATTAAAAGGTTCAGAATTTAGACTTTTTAGTACGTTTGAAACAGGTCGGTCGGGTTATACCTGCCAACACTATCTATGCTTATCACAATAAAAACAATTAGGAGGTTGTTGGTGTTGAAAATGGAGTTTGGTTGACTTTCAAGTTTCAGCCTATTTGACACATTTGACCCGTCCACGCTTTAGTTAATCTTTTTGATGGGTGGAGAATGCCACCTCTATTTTTCAATGCGGATGAAAAGCATTAGTTAAATTCATTTGAGAAGCTTACATTGGAAGTCAGAACGTTGTCTACGCTGTATCAAGTCAGCAGCATTTGCTACCTCAACAAACGGGCTAGGGATCGGACTCGAACTTGCCACCAATTCCTATTAAGAGAGGAACAAGTGGCACAAACTCATGATCACGTCACTCTAACTCATTTAAGTTTCTTATTCAACCTCATATGTTCATTAACATTGTTTAGAGTGTCGTTAATGTAAATTATAACAATAAGTAGTGTCGCCATTGATACATCAACATTTTGATTAAAACTTCAAAAAGTAAATATTTAAAAATGAAAATGCACAATTACCATACTAATGGCAGCACCAAAGCAATTAAGAATGTCTCTCCTTCTAATACCATTACTTTCATCGTTGCCACCATTCACTAATTTACAACAAATTGTACCCTGTTCATGACATTAAGACATTCATCCATGAGATTGAAAAACATTAAATGTTGAAATGATAATATGAAAATTAAGTGAAAAAAACTTACAGAATAAAGTGGGCATTTTGATGAATTGGGTAATGGAGAAACTGGAAGCAACGTTGGAACTGTTGAGAGGAATGAAACCAAACCCATTGTTATTGCTGCTGATTGATTATTTTGTTGTTGTTGTTAGTTGGGTATTTTGTGTTTAAGTTTAGACTGTTATTATGTGAAATCCATGTCATATGGGTGGGATATATTGTGTGTGGGTTTTATGACTTTATCCTATCCAATGCTTTGTTTGGGATCCCTATCTATGTGATCAAAGTGGCATGAACCTTTGACCCCACCCATATTTATATACTTTTATTGAATTAATGTAATTCCAAGTTTCTTAACTTGTTTTAAGTAATACAAACAGGCTTAATAAATCAATTTAAATCGTTCATTTTTTTACATGAACAAGTAATATTTTTTTTTTTTCCAATTCATGTATTTACCATCAAGTCTTTCACTTTTACCAGTCTTAGGTGAATTTTTAGATCTACCGACTAATTGTATCAATTGTTTCTCTTTGTAAAATAATGGACAAAGTGAACACTCACTATACGACTAACTAAGAAGAAAGTGGATCCTATGCAGGATTCTTGTACTAACAAGTGTGTGATACATCATTTTAACCCTACACTTTGATCCAGAGAAGCCATTTTTATCTTATCCTCACCCTAAATCCAATACATAAGTAAAACAATCTCTTTCTTATCTGAAAACATACCAAATCAATTATAACTCTCTTTCAACTTAACTTGAGTCAATATAATTTGTTCATCAAGCGTTATTCCATTTTAGCTAAATAATAGTCAAACACCAACATATACGAATAAGATCTGTATTAAAATATTAATACCATCAATCCTAGTATTGCTTAGCTCGATACTATCAAGCTCGATTTGACTCAAATGGACTAGATAGAACTGCAAGTCTGCAACTACGTAAGTGAATATACATAAATATACGTAATATTATTACACACAAAAAAAATGTAAACTACGGTATTTTATAAGGCATACTATGAACTTATGCAGAGCTTTTTATACAGGCCCATATGTATATCAAATATAATATCCAGCCCTTTTTGTTCAACCCGGACCAATTAGAGCTCTATAAATACACGCTCGTTGCTAAATTGAGCGACAGTTTGAACTTTGAAGATTTCCTAACCTTTTGAAAGATAAAAACCGGTCAAAGGTAAGCACCTCTCTCCATTTTCGTTCTCATATTCGATCGGCTTGTGTTATCAAATTAGGGTTTGTGATTCATCCATCCCCTTTGTTATTGTTTTTATCGATCAACTGCGTTTTTAATTCTTACCCAAAAACATTCGGTGATCGTGGTAATTCTAGGGATTGTTTTGGTCAAATAACGTGATATATGTAATTACTGTTCATATACCTCGCTTAGTTGCACAAAGATTTGAAATTTTCGGTACTTAAATCTGAAAATTTTCATGTTAATTTGTAATATTAGTTTGCATAAGCTTTTTAAAATGTATGAGGTGGAATGATTTGAACATATTTACCGGTGGTGTTTTGATTTGTGATTATACCGTAATCGTTTTAGGGTTCAAGCAATGGGGACTATGATGATGATCTTTTTATGATATATACTATTTATTGGTTTGTGATTCGACATCAAGTTTTAGTTTTTATTGTTTTTTAACAACTATTACGACTTTAGATGGCTCGTACCAAGCAAACTGCTCGTAAGTCAACCGGAGGTAAAGCCCCTAGGAAGCAACTCGCTACCAAGGTATCATTATCTTCTTGTTAATTTACTATTGAATTGCAAATACGTCTTAGAGGAAAGTTCGAGGAGAATGAAGGAGAATTGATGTATCAATCTCAACAGTGCATTTTCAGCCGGATGACAAAACTTCCACATCGTAAAAAATTAAATATCTAAAAAAACGGCTAGTCAAAAAATTATAAAAATTGCATCATAAAAATCACTCTTTGATTAGTATATTTTCGACGAATTTTTTTAATTTTTTTTGGTGACTTTGAAAATGATGTTATGTGATAGTTGGTGGTATCACATGTGATAATTGAATTGACGGTACCACATGTGATAGTCGTTTTCAAAACTCACAAAAATAAAAAAAAAAATTCGTCGAAAGTATGTCATTTGAGATGTCTAATCGAAAAGAAAAAAAACGGTGGTTTTTATGGTGTATTTTTTATAATTTTTTGACTATCATTTTTTGAGATACTTAATTTTGAAGAACATGGGAGAAAATGGAATTTCGCCAAATTAAGCACTCTCGTTGGTTCTCTCATTCTCAAAAAACAATTGTACTCATTTGAACTCCCCTCTTTGGTCTTATTCATTTTTATCATTTAATGTTTATGTTTTGTGAGTCTCATTCAAATGGATTCATACCCAACAAAAATTCATCTTTTTTATAATGTGAACAATCATGATATCTACGTATCTTGGTTGTAAATATGGATTTGTCTTAGCTTACTGAATAGTAAATGCGGGAAAATGGCTAACACATGAATACAAGTTTATTTTTGGTTCTGAAACAAAGTTATAATTAAGAGTTTTTATGGTATGTTAGGCTGCTCGCAAATCTGCTCCAACAACTGGAGGTGTGAAGAAGCCTCACCGTTATAGACCTGGAACTGTTGCCCTTCGGTTTGTCGCTCATTCCCTGCTTTGAAATGTATACTTCAAATTCCATACCATTTTTATCTACCGTTGGTTATGATGTTTAGTGGTATTATCATGCAGTGAAATCCGCAAGTATCAAAAGAGTACTGAACTTCTAATTAGGAAACTGCCTTTCCAAAGGCTTGTTCGTGAGATTGCTCAAGACTTCAAGGTTGGTTCATCGTATATTTGTATATATAATTTCAGTGTGACCGTTATTACACTTTCTCCGTCCCATGAATATTATACTCCATTTAATGTCAAAAGCTTCATACCCTTTATATGTCTTTAATGATCGATATTTTCGGTGTTTGATAGAAATTCTTAATTTTACCAAAATTATGTAATCATATTTGGCGCATCACCAATTTATATGAAAGAAAAAAGAAAAAACAAAACATTTAAGTTTTTGACAAAAAGTTGATAACCGAGCAGCAAAACCCGAAATCCACCAAAAACTTCAATGAGCGGTTACTCCTCCCCCATTACAAATTAGATGTACCACTACCACCATTAAACTCGGGATTATTTTCCGAACCAAACCCACCAAATTTTACAGGAGATGGACCCTCAACCCCAGCGACCAAACCTGCCAGAATTTTGATTTTTCTTGCCACTGTTTTCGGCATTTTCCGTGGAGTATACCTAACATCGCCAGAAGTTTTGAATCTGTTGAGTTATTCTGCACTAGAACGACCGGTCTCGGTCGCCACCATTGTCAAGTTTTTGGCGGCTGCCATGAACTGCCACCACGGTTGTTGGCAGAAAAAAATTTCAGAGACTGTTTGTTTTCTCCACCTACTAGCTCTTAATATATATAAGTATTACTATGATATAAATATAAGTACCAACATTTAAAAATTTAAAAATAAAACTATACTAATATACTCGTATAACCTATATAATTTATCTTTTAATTCATTGTTACTATCATATTAAATTGAACTTAGATATTATATTTGTTGCTTAACTGTGCTACGTCTTTTAGGAGCGGTCATACATTATTGGTGATTATCATTGTATCTTTAGGCCCGTATCTAGGCTAATATAGACATTTCACGCACTCATGGTTACCTGATGTCAACTCCTTCTAGCTTAGGAGTGGGTAGATATACGGGGTTTAGGTGACATAATACATTATCGACTTCCGTTAGGATTAGAGTGAGGAATTGGAATGTAAGAACTTTGACCGGAAAGTCTAGGCAGCTTGTTGACACTTTATCTAGGCAAAAGTTGGACATAGTGTGCCTCCAAGAGACTAAATGGAAGGGTTATAGGGCAATAAGGATTAATGATTACAAATTGTGGTGTACTCGGGAACAAGGATCGTGCGAAAGGGTGTAGGGATCGTTATAGGGCCGCGATTTAAGGACAATGTGGTATATATGGAGAGATATAGGGATAGGATCATGTCAGTGAGGTTAGTGATTTAGGAGGAGACTTTCACAATGGATAGTGCATATGCACCGCAAACAGGCTTGGGAGAAGTACAAAAGAAGAGTAAATGGACATATAGGATTGGAAGCGAAGGGGATACATCCTGGTACACACTATTAGAGAGGCGGCTAAAGAATCTTTAGGAGTGGCTGTCAGGACCTCAAGAGCACATAGAGGCCATAGAAAGTCATGGTGACTTAGTGATGAGGTTCAAACCAAAATAGCCGTGAAACAAATTTGGTTCAAGAAGCTTTTTTCATTTCGGGATGGATAAGCCGCAGATAGAACTAGGGCAAAAGAGAGGTCTAAAGAAGCCAACAGAAAGGCAAAGAAGGCAGTTGCCAGGGTAAAAGAAAAAGCATATGAAAACTTGTACATGAAACTGGACTGGAAAGAGAGAGCTAACGATATCTTTAAGATAGCTAAAACTAAGGAGCGAAGAAAAAGAGATTTAAAAAACATCAAATTTATCAAAGATGAGGGCAGACAATGCATAGTGAAAGAGGACGAAATTAAGAAAAGATTACAAAACAACTGTTTGTGCACGAGGATTAGACAGGAGAAAGTAAGGTCGGCCCTACGGAAGATGGGGAGACACAAAACTGTAAGACCTGACCAAATTCCCATAAAGACATAGAGGTGCCTTGAAGACAGTGAAATGAGGTGGCTTATAAATCTTTTCAACAAGCCTTTTAGAAGCGCTTAATGCCAGATGAATGGAAAACTCAGCAAGATTAATACGATCTACATGAACAAGGGTGACCAGCAACTACAGAGGTATAAAACTACTTAACCATACTATGACGCTATGAGAGCAAGTGATTGGGACTAGACTCCGACTTGAGACAAAGGTGTCAGAAAGCCAATTTGCTTTTATGTCAGGCCTTTTTTTTTCAATAGAGATGATATACATTATCAGAATTTTTATTGAGAAGTATAGAAATAAGCAAATAAACCTACACATGACTTTCCTAAATTTAGAGAAAGCCTATGATAGTGTCCCACACAAGTTAATATGGAAGACCCTCAATGATAAAGTAATTTCGGGTAGATACATTTGAGCTATTCGTGATATGTATGAAGGGACGAAGACTTGCCTACGGACACCGGTGAGAAACACGTGTATTTCTTAACAGAAATAGGCTTACATCGGGGATTAGCCCTTAGCTCGTACAGTTTTGCCTTAATCCCGGACGAGTTATCGCGTAGGATACAATAAAGCATTCCGTGGTGCCTGATATTGCCGACTATATTGTTCTGGTATCCGAAACCAGGTATGGGCTAAATAAAAGGGTGGAGCAGTGGAGGGAGGTCTTAGAAGAACAAGGCTTACGAATCAGTCGACAAAAAATTATATACTTACATTGTAACTTCGAAGAAATGAGGATGAGCAGAACGATGGAGTGGACATCTGCATCTGGTTACCATATCGTACCCCCACATGAGTCTCTAAAATACATGCGTTCGGTGCTACACAGTTCAGGGAGGAGTGATGAGGATGTGACTCACTGTAGGTAGGGTGGTTGAAGTGGAGAGCGGCGATAGGAGTTTGTGTGACCAAAAAGCCCGTCTTAACTGAAAGGGAAATTTTATAAGATATTAATAAGATCTCCTAGGTTGTATGGAGAGCAGTGTTGGCTGATGACTAAGACACAAGAAAGGATGATGGAAATGGCGGAAATGAGGATGGTAAGATGGACCTGTGGTAAAACCGTTGAAGTGGAGAGCGGCGATAGGAGTTTGTGTGACCAAAAAGCCCGTCTTAACTGAAAGGGAAATTTTATAAGATATTAATAAGATCTCCTAGGTTGTATGGAGAGCAGTGTTGGCTGATGACTAAGACACAAGAAAGGATGATGGAAATGGCGGAAATGAGGATGGTAAGATGGACCTGTGGTAAAACCATATTAGATAGGATGCAAAATGAAGTTTTAAGGGTAGAGCTAGAATTGGCGAGCATGACAAACAAGTTGAGAGAAGGAAGACTAAAATGGTTTAAACATGTAAGGAAGAGACTGCAGAAATCGTCAGTTAGAGAAGAGTGGAAGCTCTCACTGTCGACACCCTGAAGAGAAAGGTTAGACCAAGATGTAAGTTGGAAAATAAACTGAAAGCTCGACCTTTTTCTCTTGATCGAGGACATGACCTTTGATAGCAATTTGTAGATGACTAGAATTATGACAGATGAATGGAATGGAATGTTTCAGGTTGACCGACCGATATATATAGTGATATCTATGGATAATCAAATAGTAAGTAGGGTGTTTTTAGGTAGAATTACAAAAGAGGAGGATGGTGTTTTAGTTAGACAGATACTCATATATATAAGGGTGTTACTGTAGGTATATGATAGATGAATAAGGTGTTGTTAGGTTGATAGATGTTTTATTTATGTGAGGAGGTTGTTAGGTAGACAGATATATATTTATTTTATTTGTACATCTATCGATATATATATATATATATCTATATTAATATTTATATCTTTTTATATTTATATATTTAGTTACCTTGGTTATATACTTACATACCATATATATTTTTATATTATCTATATCTACTTATATATCGTTATTTATTATATTATGACTATCATGTATATTTACTACTACTATTAATATAAATAATACTATTATTATTATTTTTATTATTGTTATTATTATCTATATCTATATTATTTTATCCCCTTTTTTCTCGGCATACGTGTATGACGTAGGTTTTTTTGAAATATTCTTTACCTTTGGATAGGGGTATAACTTATGACCGTGTACATCTTACCTTCCCCACAATCGCTTTCGGCAGAATTGGGCAGTGTTGTGGATTTTAGGTTGGCCCAACCCTATGTTACCACCTGTTTCGGATAATCAACCAATTTAATATTTGTCCTAACCTGAACTCATATTGAGTTTTACCTGCCTGTCCATTTTCCACCCCCAATCAGTGATACGTGGGGAAAATGAATTCTCATAGTTGGTTTATACTTTCCACATTTGCAGACTGATTTGCGTTTCCAGAGCCATGCGGTGCTGGCACTCCAAGAGGCAGCTGAGGCTTACCTTGTGGGACTCTTTGAGGACACCAACCTGTGTGCAATTCATGCTAAGCGTGTCACCATCATGCCTAAAGACATTCAGCTCGCTAGGCGTATTAGGGGCGAGAGGGCGTGATCCGTTATCTTAATTATGTTACTGACATATAGACAGATTTAAGCTTTTGTTTGTTTGTACCTTCTTACTGCTAGTATTGAATACTGTTGTTCTAGATTTAAGCTTCTAGTTACAATCGGTTTATATCTGAACTACTGTGTTGGATGATATGTAGAGTTTAGCAATCAAGATTTGGTGTTTATAATCTGTCTAACATGCACATTTGATTTAAAATACTTAAAATTCTGGCTGTTGCAATTTTTAAATGGTAAATAAGTTGTTTAGATATGCACTTTTAAGTAACTTTTACATGTTAAATTAAAGGATAGAACCTCTTGGTCCCTGGGGCAGGTCTTTTGCGGGTTCGGTCCTTGAAACCTGATTTTTGTTTCACTCGTGGTACCTTGTCCACATAAAGAGACTAGAGGAAAATATTTTTTTAGCATTATCTTAACCGAAAGAGGACCAGGAGTGGAACAAAAATCCGGGTCAAATGACTGAACCCGTTAAAAAACGCAACTTAGGGACCAAAAGTGAAATGAATGACATACCACGAGAACTCGGAATGTAATTTACTCTTTAAATTATAATCCTTACCTTGTTGCAACAAACTAGCAAAATGAAATATGGGAACAAAGGGTTTGTGGATGGTATTGTTTTCAAATAATGATACATTATGATTGCAACATATGATTGAATAAGAACATGTGGAAAGATTTTGTCACAAATAATGCGATGAATTCCAAAATCATATCAAGCCAGTAGGGAAGGAAAGATTGAAGACAAACGAAAGACTTCACGTAAGGAAAATCCTCCATCTAAATCAAAACAGATGGAAAATATGCAAAAAGAAGAAAGACGTTGAAGTTGACACCGGTCATAGCAGATTGTACAGATAATGAAAATTAAGAACCACAATATCATAATGCACCCCGCTTAGATAAACCAAAAGCAGTCATAATCAGAAATCATAGTAAGTTCCAGAATCATGCAAAATATCCGATCAAGATCAAGCAATTCCGGACTCGTTTAATCTTATATGATTATGTTGTAGGTGCTTTCATTGTGGATATTTTCCTAGTAGGGATGTTCTCTTTTTCCAATATTGATTAAGCATGCCAACAAGTATCAAGTAGAGGCCTTTCAAGGGCAGCTGAATAGCATCTTGCCAAACATCGCAAGCCCCTACTACGCAGAGCATTCATGGTCTTGATTGATTTTATAACTTCTGTAGGATACAGACGTGAGCTCAATATGTAGTTTCTGCCAAGCATCGTAAAACTTCAAGCATGTGTCAATCTTCGACCATGTTTGAAGTTTTTATTTTAAAACATGCATTTTGATGTGTTAGTTTTGATAACAGGACAAGGAAGCAAAAGAAAGATCCAACATGTAACAACTGGTTAAACTTTCTATCTTCTATATATTATTGCTTTGAATAACATGTTCCAAGAATGGATTGAATACACAAAACACTAGTCTATAAGAACATTAATATCATAAGCATCCCACCAAATACCTCTAAACCATTTCCAATCCCCTAATCACCTTTTTATCTAAAATGTATCTACTTTTTCTGAAGGATATACATTGCCTGCAATAACCAAAAAGAAGGGTGCTAAATCATCTAGGTGCCTCATCATCATCTTCATCTGGGTGTTAAATCATTTAAATACAAAACAACACGCCAGGTCTATTTAATGATGGCGATGGAGCTATTTTCATTTTCCTTTTGGCACAAGCAGTCATGCAAAGGATTCACATAGAATGCCTCTTCTGAACGGAACCTATCCGTTCCTTTTGTCCCTGTAATGGGACCTTTCCTCTTCCGAGGTGAGCCCTGCCTGCAACAAGCACCAATTGAGATCAGAATGACATGAATTCTCAAGAAACCCTTGTCTTAGTTTTATACAATATTCTTGATTTATGAAACATGAATTGTAGGACTTATAGTGTTAAAGAGGTAAAAAATTTGTATATAAATGCATTTCTTAAATTTGTATGGAGTATTTTAGCATGCCTCCATTCGTAAGGTCTGTCAAGGAAGCACATCATGCAATGCCTATTAGCACTGGAGAGACAAGTAACTTACCGTCTTTTGTGAATCTCAATAATCCGATTTGAAAGATTTTTGCCTTCTTTCATTGTGCCATTTGCAATTTTGTCAAAAAAACGAACAAGAAGTTTTCTGATGAACAAAAGGTAAGAAAATGTCAAGAATCAGATCAAAAGACCGTACCAATGAGTAAATAAATAGTCTAATATATACTCCTTAAAAATAGCAAAATAAGGGGATCATGTAAACCAAAACTAATCCTATCAACCTTGCGAAAGTGACGAAAAAGTACTATACATTGCAAGAACTAACACTTCCAAAAATTGTAAATTAAAAAATTGGTCAAACTAGGCATTTTCTCCCAAGTCATGGAATCATCGAGTTTCTTAGTTACCAAAAATTGTGTCCTTTCTATGATTGTAGCAAGAAGCTAAGTATGTTATTTGAAAGTCAGATTTCCAATTTAATTTTCAAAAATTAAAAAAGGGAAATTAAGAAACAAAAGACTTGCCTGTCGGGAGAAATTGTTTTTCTATGTCCCAAAAAGCGCCGATGACCCTCAACAGCCCTTGCCATATTCCCAGAATAAGAGGGAATGAAAATGTCACTTTCCACGGATACAATGTAATCTAAAGCAGCCATTTGAGATGCATGGTTGACAAATGGATCAAGCTCAACTGTCGCCAATATTTCCTTCAACAAAAATTAAATAGATTATAATAGTTGCAATAATTGGAAGAAAAGTCAGACCTTGGTTTGGGTATTTGACAGTTTCACTTTGTGAGTCCCAACACCCAACATATGGTGTCTAAACAATAAACATGAGATTTGAGGATTGTAAACTCATTAAGGAGCACATTGAAGGACTAAGATTTAAAAATAGATGGAGGGAACAAAGGGCTTAAAAGAAGAAAAAAATCTTCAAATAAGTATGCGACTGAACCTTTCAATGTTCCATTAAGGTGGAGAAATCCATCATCATTCATGCATAAAGCTAAACTCGTCACTGATTTGTAATTAGCATGAAAACGATTAACACAAGTAATCGAACTGTTTACCTATTTTTGTTAAGTACCATCCAAGAATTCTTTTGTTAATTACAGTTACCAATCATTACTAGTACTCGTGACTTTACTCTAGTCCACAACTTACCCTTTTACAACATTCGAAACAATCTGCAATCTGCATCATAATATGTGTCTAATTAAACGGTGCAACCACCTTTTACCATATCCATATTTTTGTAAAAATAGCTCATTGATGAGAAGTATAGAGTACCCACAATCTTTTTCTTCAACATCAAGATTCAATTTTTCAGCACGAATATCACCTATTTCGAAATAATACGAGAAAGAAAAAAAGTCAAAATCGATGAGTCAACGAACTACACACCTTTTTCATTAACATGGGGAAACGGTAAGTGAGATCAGCCATACGAGAATCACCTCCATATATTTCTCCAGCAGCAATATATATAGGAGTTGTTGGCAGGAACCCAAGGGCTTTCAGGAAAATTCCAACTTCTTTTGGGGTCAATGGACAATACCCTTTGGCTCTTTGTTCTGCGGAATCAATATCTTTCACTTTCCAATACGACGTATTTTCTCTACAAAAAGCATAAAATAAAATAATAGAAAAGAATTTCTATATTTAATGTCAAAGTATTCATGGTGCTATATTTTACCTAATAGCTGTAAGTTCATTCGCTTCTTCAATTGATAAATCATGTGTGCATCCACTAAAGGCAAGCATATCCTTTTCATATCTTAAATGCAAGGCAATATAAGGACCATAAGACCTCATCCGATCCACCAACCACTAAGAAAAAGAAATCTACTTAAATATATTTTTAGCTAACCCACAATTCAAATTAAATGAGATTAGAGGTGGCAATCGATTCGGGTATGTTTTATTTCTAACAGGTCAAGCGGGTAAAAGAAAAGGTAACAGAATAACAGGTCAAGTGGTTCAGTCGCCCATAGTGTAATTTTTATACATAAAACCTCCTAAAGTATTTATTCGAAAAATTAATTATTTTTGAGAATATATTTTTTTCTAATTACATTGACACATTAATGATAACAAAACATTATAGGACTAAAACCACTTCGGCTCAACCCAAAATGGTCTATTTCTACCTGTACGTACACATGACCTGTTTTGACCAGTTACCTAATCAATTTGCCACCTCTAGATAAACAAATTTATTCATTTTTACTTTTCCCATTGCTTCTATACGCGGTGAGAAACGGAGGGCTTCATAACATGCACGACAACGCAATTTCTGAATATCGGGAGGAAGATTATTATTAGCTAATCTTGAATCCGATTTAGCTGCCCGAATAACCTAAACAGAGGGATTGAATGATTAGTTCAAAGATTATCACACCTTCAACTTGTATCTCAGAAGAAACATTTTTATTTTAAAATTTGATAAGTACATAATAACTTTTTGTTGAGAATTCAGAAGTCAATTATATAAAATATTAAAAGCACAGTAACCATTACATAAGGGAATAAAATCAGTATTAAAAAGGATAAAAACATTAATCAGGTAGTTAAAAAGTAGATATTTGACCTTCAACGTCAAATGGAAAATACTAAATGTAAAAGATTATGTAGCCAGTATTTTCCTATAATACTTGGTTTTATGTTCCATACAGTCATTGTTGTTGCAAAAATGCACAAAATCATTCGATTTTGCAAAAATTAGCAATTCGGACAAAAAATTGTCAAGTTCCACATTCTATTTTGCATTTAAGATCTGGGTCTGGTGTTTTTAAACACATCAAACTTTGCTCAAAATCCTTTTTATGTATCCTACTTCTAAACATTCTCCTGTATAAATCAAACTTTCATTACTGCTATTTTGAATATATCTAAACTATACCTTGTTACTATACCTTGTAAACAGGTGATGTGGCACCAGTTACTAGGTGAAGTCATCAAATACATACATTAGTAATAACTGAAAGTTTGATACCTACAAATAGTACTTTGAAGTAGGACACAAACAATAGATTTTCTAATGTTAAGATATGACAATACATGCAATCATAATCTGGCCCATCATATCCTTGTCCCAAACAGGACATGGGCGTCAAAGAAATGCAAAACGAGCTTGTAGAACTCCAAATACTTGTTCAAGGTCTTTTCTAGCAGCATCTTGACGTTCAGCAAATAACTTGTGTTTTCGAAGTAATGGAGGTTATTGACTTCACAAAGGCAACCCATGAAGAATATATGTCGTCGGTGAGATAATATACCCTATTATATTCCCGACCATTGACGATGTAACTGACATTTGGTGTTCGACTTACCAATACATTACTAAAAATAAGAGAACGGTGGAATACGTTAATATCATTGCACGAACCTGGTGTTCCGAAAAATAAATGCAATATCCATAAGTCATATGATGCAACAACTTTCAAAATGATTGTTGGTTTTCCTCTTCTTCCTGCATATTGCCTAACCCAAGCTACAGGGCAATTTTTCCATTCCCATTGCATGCAGTCAATGCTACCTATCATACCTGGAAATCCACGTTCTTCCCCACCATGGAGTAGTCTTGCCAAATCAACCTCATTGAGAATTCTAAAGTACTATTCACCGAAACATGAAATGACACCTACGAAATGTATAAGAGCATCCCTTGTTACAGTTTCACTCATTTCATTTTCAAGTACTCATCTTGTGCATCTGTTGATGTCCCATTGGCCAACACACGCATAGCTCCAGTACATTTCTGCAATGGTGAAAGACCTTGTCTACTTGGCATCACATCTTTGCTGAAAGTATTTATCATTCGTTGTAATAGCATTCACTATACGAAGGAATAATGGCTTTTGCATTCGAATTTACGCCGAAAGGTTGCTTCGTCATATATTGGGTTGTCGGCAAAGTAGTCTTTCATCAAACGTGTCTCACCCTGTTCACGTGCCCAATCACGACACTGCCTTCTTGCTCTCTAAGGATGATCATCTAGGATCATATCTGGCATGCTTATGAGTAGTTCAGTGATGAACTTTGTTGAACTCGGGTTTCCAATTCATCATATTCATTCACATTTGATGAATTTGAACACGACCCGGAATCCTCTGATGAGTGAGACATTCTTTTACATAAATTAGAAATGGAGAGTTGGTGTTGGATATGACATCATGCAATACTATACCCTATTTATAGTGATCCGGCTATGAATTTTATTTTTTAATATTTTTATTTAAAGATAATGTTAGATTTTTTGGATGAAAAATTATATCTGTATAAAATCCAACCAGCCAAAATTAGAATATTGACATGTGGCAATGCAGATATTGTTAGATTTTCCATATTATTCGAGCTAACTGATGCTGACAATCACTAAAGCTGATATTCACAACTCCATGTGCAATCACATTCCATATAACTTTGATAATAGTTATTCGCTTTGTTTCTTCATCTTCAGGCGACAGGTGCTCATTTGCTAACAATGTATTCAGAAGCACAAGTTACATCTTCTTTATCTCTTTTTCTTCCCGTTTTTTCTCCATTTCTTCCTTTTTTTTGCTCCTTCTGTTTATCTAAATCAAGTATGTTTCTCATGACATCAATTTCATGGATTCAAGTAAACCTCAGTACACGAATTTCTTCAACAATCTCATTAGATACCTTACTTTTTCCTTTTCCTTAGCCATATCTCTACCGTACGACGTTGACGTGATGAACCACCACTGGTTCGCGTTTCTAGGTTGGAAGGGACACAATATCCACCTTCCTCACTTGTCCTTGATCTTTTTGTGCTACCACCACTTTCTTCATCACCCACTACACGTTCGGTACGTGTTATGCCTTGAGTTAGCTGTAAATCCCATTTCTCGTGATTACACATCATAGTATTAAAAACAATAGTCATAAAACTTACTACCCCCTGTCTCATAAATTTTATGAGCGTCATTCTCAACATCTTTCATGCTCATTCCACTTCTTTTTTGTCGGTATGCTTCTCGAAATGCAACAACCCATTTTTGAACAATGTTTCTAAGCTTTGTTGGGTTTTGGTTTTCCGCCTGAGCTGCATCATAGAATTCCTTCACAGTTGCCAAGAAAAATGTACCTTTTGGTTTTTACCACGAATGCTGACATTAATGCAACATCTTCATCGTAATCACATTTATCGCCTCTTTTGCGAGGTTTGGATATTTTCAATGACAGGGAATTGATTGGGATTTGAGAATAACTAAGAGGTTTCACAACCTTGAAAGTGTGTATAATCTTGAGAGTCATTAAGATTGAAAACGAAATTTGAAAACGTAGGATCCATGATAACAAAGAAACCAAAAGAGTTTAGAAATGAAGAGTTGAAATTTAATATGAAGTATGTCAATATAATATTGTCTTCATAGAGAAAAAAAATCTCAAATTTTAATATTTTTTTATTCAGATAATTATAGATTTATACGGATAACAAATATTATCCAAAAAAATTAGATCCACCAATGAACCCTTTATTCATTTTTGCATGAATTTTTGCTTGCTTGCAATATAATATAAAGCACAAGAAACAAATAAGTGTACCCGATAATCATCCCACAAGGTTGCAATTTCTTGCTCATAGTAATCAACACCTGACCAGCTTCTAAAGTGCTTGACAGCTCTCGTTGCAGTCATCAAATCTTTTGGCAGTTTCTTTACTATTTTAACATCATTAGCCAATGAACTAATGAAATAATCTTCATCAAACACATCAGAGAAATTGCTGCATTTTCAAAAGGATTTAAAATTTGAGTATCCAAAAGCCAAACTCAAATTAAATCCTCATAATTGTGAGAAGCACTACCTAGTGTCTTGCCAAAATGAACGTTTATCGAGCTCTGGTACTACAAGAGTAGCATTTATAATGCGGGCAACAGCTACCATATCACAAATCTGCAACAACAAAAAAGAGTGAGGTGTTGACCTTTAAATGACTATTATTAGAGATTGTTTTATAACAGGACACAAAATTACAAAGATATTTTAGTTATGACTCCCATTAAAAAAAGCTTTATTTCAAACCTTTCCATTATGTATTTACCTCTTTCCAAACATTTTAACAAAATTAACTCACTTACTCTAAATCAAAGGATCACCAATCCACAAGAATTGTGTGCGAAATTGTGTTGCAACATTCAAGGGCGTGCGAAGTACAGTTTACTAATCACAAATTTAATTACTTAATAAATATATATTAACATATATGGGGATCAAGGAAAGAAACATACCCCGGCTCGCATTTGATTGAGACCACCATTTGTATGAACAAGCAAGTAACCTCGCATTTCTTGTGGAGCTGAAGTCATAAACCAAGTGAACCGTAAAAAATAAAATCATTATGACACATTTACTCAAATCAAGATCACAGGGTTCCTAACCTGAATACGATGAACTTGGCTCAACGCAAGGAGTGAAGTCACGGTTGGGTGGATGCTTCCACAGTTTGTTGAAATCCAGTGAGGTGTTAGCACCATTCAACTGTCAAGTCTAAAGGAGTGAAAACATGAAGATGCATGACTACTTCTGTATCAATAAATAAGCACACACCTTGCTAGTTATTATCCTATTGGGCTGATCATTGCAAACCAACTTTTTCTTAAAAAGAACTTGAATTGTAAAATAACACCGCAAAGTATAAGCAACTTTGGGCCTAAAGTAGTTCCAAAATTGGACAAATTGTAATAACATCTCTAATTTGGTCAGTGGAATTTATAAATTATCACTGAAACCATCAAAATTTGAATGCCGTGATAAGAAACAGTTCAACTATTTTAGCATTTACAGATTTTTGGTTGAAATTGCCCACAAATTCGAAAATATAATGGTAAATAATGGCCATCTCAAAATTGTTCTTTGTTGCAAATGTAAGTACTTTTCAGACATTTTTGCA
Organism: Logfia minima; assembly: GCA_963921325.1. Lineage (NCBI taxonomy): Eukaryota > Viridiplantae > Streptophyta > Magnoliopsida > Asterales > Asteraceae > Logfia > Logfia minima. Next base: position 23,604,477 of record OY992765.1, on the reverse strand, counting down.
AGAATTATAGCTTGCAACAAGAAAAAGCAATTATATTCATTCAAAAAGGTCATTTATTCCTACCTAACATCTCAGCTTCTCAGGTACAACAATTTTTACAGCAAACTTTTTTAAAACTAAACGTTAAAATCAAGATAAGATATATTGGATTTAAAAGCTAAAAATAGAATATATCAATGGGAGATTAAAAGTTATATGTTGAGTGAATCACATTAACCTTGAGAGCAGGGAGAGGAGCTTTTAACATAAGAGGTCGAATCCAGCTTCGCTCCTTGCTCAACTTTTGGTATTTTATTTCATGTTGCTACAAATTATATTACCCAAGATCAGTGACATTCTAAGTTCAAAAAATGCATGCAGAGCCCACAAAAAAAGCACCAATGAAATATTTTGCAAATCTAACAATGTTTGCAATTCAAAATGTGAAAAAATTGCCCACAAAAATACAATAAATAGTACTTTGCGTTTCTCAATTATTTGCTGCCACAAATTCTATCAATGGAAAGATTAATGAAATTCTCAAGTCGATAACTTGAATAAAAAGCACAAAAGATAGGCAATAATTATAACATTTAGTGTCTGATTTTGGTTTGTCACAAACAAAAACAGACAATATCAGTTCGAAATCAGGATAAAACCCAAAAATTCAACCACTTTTTGTGACATTTGTAAACCAAAATTCATGATACAGAACAAATCTAAAGAAGTTTGATAACTACATCTTACTAATACAAAATATTACCAAAAACACCTGAAATCCCCATTTGGCATTACAAATAATTACAACCTCAAATTAACTAAAACTCCATCATCATTTGTCTGTAGTTAGCACTGATGCCCAAATTAGTAAGCTTTTTAGTGACCAAACTTTAGAATACATAAAATTTCTTGCAAATGAAAAATAGAATCATCATATAGCATAATTACCCAAAACAAACAGAAACTTTTAGCAAATTACTATTTACAACCACATTCCAAAAAACAATAAACTAATTTAACAACGAAATAAAGGAAATAAATTCAAGAAAACTAAAATCCTAGTTAGACCCATCAACAATCATCAATTCATATAAAAAAAAATAAACAAAATGAATCACCTTTGGAAGCTTGTAAGGATCAGGAAGCAGAGACAGTTGTGAAGGAGGAAAGAATAGATGCAAATGAGCAGAAAACAAAGCCACCAATGAAATCAAAGTTATGGCGCACGTTAGCATTCTCCTCATGAACCCTAACTTCTTCCATCTCTTCTTTTGCATTTCTTTTATCCAAGAAAAAATTATAAAAATCTTTTCTTTTTTGGGTGAAATTAATGAAGATAAACAACAAAACCAAGCACACAAAGACCAAGAACAATGCTCCGCTTTTGTCGATCAATAAGATCTTCAAAGGAATGATTTTTACAAATGGGTTCTTTTTTGTTTCTCTCTATATCTGTATCTATATCTATATATCACACAAACACCAAGAACAATTCTCCGTTTTCATCGATCAATAAGATCTTCAAAGGAATGATTTTTACAAATGGATTTTTTTTAGTTTCTCTCTCTATATCTGTATCTATATCTATATATTGTATATGTGTATTGTTTTTTGTTTTTTTTTTTTACATTCTCGATTTCTAATGTTTTCTTGATCTTTTTGGGTAGGGTTTGATCAGTTTTCAGAAAGGGATTTTATTATGTGCATGACTGTGTATGTATGTGTTAGTGTGTGTACTAATTTTAAATTAAATGCGAATAGAGAAAATTCGGTGGAAATTTGGATTATTGGTCGACGATTTAATTTCAGTTTTGAATATATCTATCAATCGTTTCTCACTCTTACTCTTATCGTTTGATTTTGATTTGTGTTAAAATAACGTTACTAGGTTAATTTTTAAGTGTATAATATTAAACCTGCAAATCGTTTTTCTAGATAAAATCACATTACTAGGTTAATCTTTAAGTTTATAGAATTAGGGCTATAAATAATTTTTCAAACCTTATTTAGAGAACAAAATTCTAACATAACTTTCATATGTCGTCTTATAAAGTGAAAGACTTATAATTCGATCCGATTTGATTATGGCGGGTTTTCTATCTATATTCTAAGTCAGCTAACATTTTTAGCAAAAAGAGTTGTCCAATTGAAATGTATGCGATTGGGCATTTGCAATGTATGAATTTATAAATAATTATATCTTGTTAGAAATCAGATTTTATATTTATTTATTTTTAAAGAAAAACCAATAAGCTGAAACTTACAATTTTAATAAAAAAGCAATTTGAATTTTGCTAATCGAATATTTTTATAGTTATAGTTTATAGTGAAGCTTATCTAAAAAGTTTTAAAACTTTTTCAAATAGTTTAAAAACATTTGAAATAGACTCAAGTGTACAGTTTAAATCCTGTTCATAAGCTTCAACCACTTATTGTCAAACACACCTGAAATCAAATACTACTAACAAGGTAAGCCAATAAAAGATAGATATAATACGTCAAAAGATTAACAATGTGTACTACACCTACTTATATCTATTAACCTAGTACACCTACTTATATCTATTAACCACTAAGTTAGTAATTTTTTTTACCATTTTACATCTATTAATTATATTGTTTATATTTCCAATGAAAGGTAAAATGGTCAAACGTACTAACTTAGTGGTGCATGGGTAAAAATGATGATATTACAAATGACCGCATAAATATCAATAACTCAAATTTAAAATTGGATGTTTTTACGGGTGCTAAATTCGTACCATATGACATTTATTAAGATCAGGGTATTATCGTACACTATGTAAGCAGCAATCATGGCTTCCAATTCATTTTAATAACTAAAAATCACGAAATGGCAAAACAATAAATAAGTGGAAAAGTAAGGACAAAATGGTAAAAACACACGGTACACATAAGTTAAACTAACGACCGTTAACTGTCCATGGGTTCTTTTTCACCAAAAAAACTTATCATCAAAATCTCTAAAACCCTAATTCTTACAATCTTAATTTTGGTGTATTTCAGCAATCGGTTGATGATTTATTGTTGAATATCAAGAACAAATCGAAAAAAACATCAAGGAGGAGGAAAATTTATCATCAAACAGTAAGTTATTTCAATAAATTGCTAAATCGCTAAGACCTAATTTCAAAAATAGGTACACACTTGTGTATTACTTAAAGTTTTTAATAATTCATGTGTATTGCGTATGCTTATTGTTTATATAGATAATTTGTGAAACTAACAATAAATCATATTTAGGAGATTATAATGGTAAAAGTAAAGATATATATCATCTTGAAAATGGATCAAAATATTTATATTATATATTCCTATTTGCACATATATAGAATTTAAAAGTATTAATTGCATTGTTGTTTGTGTATCAAAAGATTATAACAGATATATTATTGTTTATAAAAAATGATTGTATCAAATAATATAAAGGCATTAGTTTAACATAGATATAAAGCAAATAAAAACTACATTCGTAATTTATAATAACATAGATAATTGATAATACCATTCATAATACATAATTTTAAATAGCAATATAATAAATATAGAATACCATAAATAACACCACAATATTTTTTAAACAATAGACCATTGATGCGCCCCGAACGGTCGGTGTCGTTTTGGCAACCGAGCGGTGCACACCAGCGTGGGTGTGTTTTAATATTTGTAAAAGTTGGGGACCTAAGTATACTACAACTAAAGCGTGGGTGTCGTTTTGGACGATCGATTCGATTTAGCAAAGGGGGTTTTTATTTAAACTAAGTAAAGCAGTAAATAAATTAAGATAAGTGATAGTTTGGGTAGATAATAGTTAGGATATTAGAAGGTGTTTGTTGTGATTTCATTAGCCTTGTGTTGGGATGATGTTTTAATATAAAAACGTCTTTTTTTAAATATTTGTATTTTATTTATCTTAGATCCTTGTGGTGTAAACACTAATTCTCTACCATTCGATTACTCGAAAAGTATGTCACACGAGAACTAGGCTATGGTGATTCTGATCGGAGGAGAGTGTTCGACTCTCATCACTGTCCAGTTATGAAAGCAGTGACCCTTCTTGGAATCTTAAAGACCCCGGGTGCATGAATAGAGTAACAAGCCTGCTAACAGTCGAATCATTCTTAACACCACGTTAGAATCTAATCTAAACAAAACATTTAAGTTTAAGACTTGATTTGTGTCTGATTACTTTTCATTTAAGGATCTGTAGAATCTAAGGATGTCACTATTATTAATCCACAAAATAATATACCAACGACTTTTTCCAGGCTTCCACAATTGTACTACATCGAGTGGTGTTTCCATTGCTATACCAGGGACTCAGCCGATTTACGGTAGTTACGTTACCCATAATAATTCCTTAGATTCATAAACTAAGTTTTTATTAAGATCAAAGGTTCCCCACTATGTCATTAACCAACCCGTTCACTTGAAAGTGACCGATAAATCTCTAGTTAATCCACATTGTACTTTACGATTTTGAGATAATATTTTCATAACTTTAATTCACTATGTATTCTACGATCTAAAATAGTCATGTTTCCAATGTGTCAAAACCGGACCATGTTTATACAATACACTAGGGTTATTAACAAGGTGAACAACTATTAATTAGGTTGTTTCATTGCTCAAGTACTTACCATATCGTTCATAGCATTTTTCCTTAATATTTCCTATGTATTACCATAGTAATCTACGATGTACTTTACTATGATTGCATGATGTCGTAATCAAATCATAGTTTAACATACATAATTAATTACCATTTAATATGTTTAATTTTAATTATTATTTAGAAATGCATGCTAGAATTACCATGTTAGGCTAATTAACTTAAAGTGTCTGCTACGTTGGCCTAACTATGTAACTAATTAGACTGGGACTCTGTCTACACAATAGTTTATTTGTATACGAATATATAAATCAAATCTCAAGTGTTTATATGTCCAACTCATGTTGTGGTTGAAACATTGCCTCTAAATGAACGCAGCTAATTCATAGGTATATGTCACTCAATTATTCTATGCTAGACAAATCATTGAATTCGACATTGGCACTGTTCTCCTTATTGAAATATGTTCGTGGGAGACACAGAGCATGGGAATAGAGATGGAGTATATTTGGTATCGTATAGTGGATGTTTTTTAGAGAACTTTCGGAATATCCACAACTTAGTTAACCCCTTCACCTAACTTGTAAAACCGAATGCTTCCCTTACATACATATTGCATGTTCTTATTTGATTGTTGCTTAGGTTTTTAGTCAGTATCAATTTATCCTAATACCCAGTTGAATGTATAACTAAATCTTTAAATATTACTTTATTATTGTATGTTCATAATAATGTAGTAGAATAGTAGTAATAATTTTTATGTATGAATGATGACAACTTAAGTGGTCGATTAGACAAAGTTATCTCAACCTATTCCGATGGGTTAAACCTCATTCATGGTATTGTTCATTCAGCAATTCATGTCATCAATATACAGACGTCTCAGACGACTGATAATGAGGAACATGATTCGAAGATGACTGTCAGGATAAGTTGGTTATTGCATTTGGAACAACTTCCGGTGCTAAATAACCTTTCGTATCCACTACCCAAGTGACATGCCCTTATCTGATTATGAAAAACTTCGTGTCAGATAAGCAGTATGTTCGTGGAAACGACTCATCCAGAAATAGGAATTTACCACTATTAAAGCCATAACATCATAACTGCCAGAATCCAACATAAGCCAATATCACAGTGGACACCCTATATATATAGTATCTGAGCAAACTCCCTCACTATACTTTACCGTTTCTTTTTAATTAGATTAGGATAATTGAAAACCAAAATCCCTCTCATGTTAAGAATTTAGCTAGACTACCAGAGATCTCATGTTAAGAATTTAGCTAGACTACCAGAGATAACCAGTACCCTTGAGATCCTATGATTGTTGAAGTATTAAGAACAACATCTAAGTCATACTTGCCGCTTGCTCACTTTAGTTAGTACGTAGTAATGCACTAAAAATATAAAAACAACCACTGATCATTGCTTAAATCAAAGGTTGAATTTAAAGCAAATTATGGACATTTAGTACGGTAGTTGAGATGAGTATTTATAGTGTCATAAATATGTGCGTTGATGTCTCAAACCCTATACTCGTCAACACGGTATTTAAAGAAGGTTAATGAATCTTTCAATAAATGGAAGTGACATTACATTCTATGAATAAAGTTTACTGCTGACTTTAATCCTAGGTTACAGAAAAGGTAAGGTATCTTTTCTATAAAGTACAATAACCAGTTGTAGATATATTTATAAGGATATGCACAATATCATTATACAATATAAGTTGACCTTCGAGTAGTACATTGGGTATTTTTCAGACCCAATGTACTTTCCTGGGTAATAGCCTAATCCGCTAGATAATATAAGAGTAGCTCTTATTTTCACTTCAGTGAGTACTTCTCTCTTTGTCTTCAGTCTTCGACTTTCAACAGATACTTCAGTTATGCATATCGGCTCAGGCCCAAGTAACTTGTTCCATGAGAATATTTTCTTAGTTACAAGAAGGCTTGCGGCGACAAAGAAACAAGTGCTAAAAATACTAAATGTAAAGATGTTCGTTGCTTAGTATTTGCAGTGACTATTTTACAAGGTTATCTAAGTACGTTGTTTATAAAGCAATGTCTAATAAACACTTAGATAATTTGTCATACTTAAATTACACAAGTAGATCAAGACCTAACAATATCCTACGTACCAAAAAGAGGTTGCGTACTTGAACATCGATTGGTACGAGATTATTGAGGAGCATGCTTGCCATGTTCTACACATTCATTTGTTTTACCCTTTTATTTTTCCAACAATGTAACATGTTTTCCGTTTTAATTTTCTCGAGGAGGTTTTGCATGGATTTAAGGACATGGGTTTACATGTGCACATAACGTCTTGAAAGGATCAGTGAAATGTCATTAATTCATGTTAAAGAGTTTCACGATGCATGACACAACGATAAACATTTTCACATGTAAAATTTAGTGGCTTACAATTGTAGTTCACAAGTTCTATAGACAAAACGGAAGAAAAGGTAACCAAGTTGGCTTTCTTATAATCTAAGTTAAATTTTATGATATGTCTTACTAAGCTAATTAACACGCAATTAGAAATTAATACAAATGGACTTTGAAATTTGACTTACCTTTTAATAATATTTAATGAGGGAATAAGTACATAAAAACTTGGCTTAGATGAAAGTAAAATAGAAAATGTATGCTAAATCGTAAGTGTTAAAGTTTGTTCATTAATCGTGTTGCATTTTATTGATCATAAGGTGAAAGTGTTGTTTCATTTAAGGTTTTTGTATGACTCGTCTTCAATATTGAAATGAGACATCACTGTTTTATGACTATATGAAGGAAAAAGAATTTGATCGGATAAACTAATTGACATTCGGTAACCAGAAAAATTGATTCAAGTAAACTCTTTCGGCTTGATCGAGATATAGTCAATTTTGGCAAAATCATAAATATTGCCAACTTCAATCGTATTCGTATCTCGTATGATTTTTAAATGTCAAGTGATAATTGCCTGTAGTTAAAACCAATATAGTTTTCATTTCAATTATGTTGGTATAGTTTTAGTTGACGGATTATTTGTTGCTATAGTTATCCCTAAAATGTAATGAAATATTTATATATTTCTAAGAAGGTCTAGGTACTTTGCTTATATGTACCATGTGGATCATAAGAGGATGTGTTGGTCTAAGAATGACAATTTGATTGGAACACTATATCACTAATACCGAGTGATAATTTTTAATGAAATGAAAAATAATTATAGTTGGTCGGTATACATTATGAATTTTTAATGTTCTCAAATTCGGGTCGACCCGGCCGGTTTGACCGGGACCCGGACCCATCACCGAGTCAAATGTTCCCGGGTTAACCTTGATTTTCGACTCGAGTTGAACCGTTCGGGTCTTCGATCGGACCGGAGATCCGACGACCCGGAACCCACTTTTGAACCGGATTTACGATTTCTTTTCTTCTTTTTCCTTCAACATTTGACACTTGATGCTTTCACCGAACAAGAACATACACTCTAAAGCAAAGAGAATTATTCTTGTCCGATGGTGGTGACGAGTAGAGTGGTCTTGGTGCATTTTTTGTGTTGGTTCACCGTAATGTTGTATGAGAGAGAGTATCAAAGCAAGGGAAAGGAGAAACTAAAGAAAATGAGTAGTCTACTTTTCTCCCACAAGCATTTGGGTGTTGTACCATGTTGTACTTTTGTGGTGGATGTGTGTCATGCATACAATGTATATATGTGTATGTATGTACTCCGTACAAAAATGCTTTTAAGAAACGGAGTTGCTACCAGAACCCCCCAATTATTATATCATCCCATCATCCTGCAATTCAACATGTCACCCATCATTCTTTATAACCTTTTCATCATAAAGATTCTCATAAATCTATTTTTTAATTTTTCATATATTTAAAAATATATATATATATATTTTAACAATATAAGTTAAAATTACTTGACGCGATTAAAGTAAAAGCTTAAATTATTTGATGCGACTAAAACAAAAGCTTAAATAATTTGACGCGACTAAAGCAAAAGCTTAAATTATTTGACGCGACTAAAGTAAAAGCTTAAATTATTTGATGCGACTAAAGCAAAAGCTTTAATAATTTGACGCGACTAAAGCAAAAGCTTAAATAATTTGACGTGACTAAAGCAAAAGCTTAAATTATTTGACGCGACTAAAGTGAAAAATCAAATTCCTATATAAACGAACCTATATCGATTCATATTTTCATAACATTCAAAAATTATATCGATTCATAACCTTATAAACAATCTCATACATTATAATTCTTAAAAGAAGATATGTCGAGTGTGTCAGATTTTTCCACCGATAAGGTATACTATTTCATATATTGGTACTCTAAATCATATTATGTTATCATATTTTGACTAAATACCTTCTCAATTTCATGTGTTCAATAATCTTGAAGAACTAATGGAATAGGTGAAAAATGAGGCACTATCTCAGAGACAAGTTATTGTCATCAAAAGATCAAAAACAAAAAATGGTTACTTAGCCAAGATCATATTTATGTGTGAGCATGGCGGTGTATCCAGAAGTAAATCAATGCCCGAAAAAAGTATTCCATGTAAAAAAATTGATTGTAAATTTGAAATGGTAGCAAAATTTTCAAAGACAAAAGGTGTTTGGTCAATAACGATGATAAATCCAGCACACAATCATCAAAGTATAATGTATATGGAAGGTCATGCATATGCTATGCGATTGACTGATGATGAATTTTGTTCAGTTGCAGATTTGTCAAGAAATAATGTAAAGCCTCGTGAAATTCTTGCCACGTTGAAGGAGCGGAATCCAGAAAATGTTTCTTCAAACAAAACGGTATACAATGCAAAAGCAAAACTTCGCACAATCTGCCAAGCAAATCTAACTCTATACAGGTTGTAATGTCATTTTTGAAGGTAAAAGGATATGACTTTCAGTATCGTACAAATGATTCTACTAATCAATTAGAAGAATTATTCTTGATCCATCAAGTTTCATATGAAATATTGCGTGCATTTTCGCATATTTTGACGATGGATGCTACGTACAATACGAATATTTATAAGTTGCCTTTCTTGAAATCGTTGGTGTTACTTCTACCAACAAAACATTTTCTATAGCATTTGTCTTGATAAATAGAAAAAAGACTAGCAACTTTCTATGGGCATTAAAGTGTCTAAAGCGGGCCCTTGGTGAAACGTATGAACCGCGAGTTATTGTGACAGATAGAGATTTGGCTCTAATAAGTGCATGCGAAACAAAATTTCTAGGCGCTAATTGTGACAACCGTCAAAAATCTCAGGTCATTAACGCACTTAAATTCCTAGTCTATCTAATTACGTTTACAGCACTCTAAAATCCTAGTGAAAAGTCTAGGTTACGACTCCTTAAGTACCGAAATCGTAAGTTACCGAAATCGCGTAACGTTCTAGGAGATTACTTAGCGAACTTTAAGACTGTGAGGAACACAAAATTAGGTTACAAAGTGCCAAAGAAAACAAGTGAAATTAAATTTCATAAGTCATCACAAAATAGTTATCATATCGCAAAAATCGGAATTTAACCGAAATTCTGTAACTCGGCAAACGCGACCCGAATCGAATAAACGAAACTCGAATCCGACAAACTAATACTTGAATATCCATTATAAACAATCTAAAATACAATTTGAAGTATTTTATAAATTTAGAACATCAATTTTTATAACCCTAATATTAAGCACAAAAACAACACAATTTAAAGCCTTTAAATGTACAAGACTTGTGCAATTTTAATACAAATAAATATTAAAACTAATATACATTTTATTTTGACAAAAAAATAAGTTAAAAACCTCATTTTAATGACCCAAAACCGGACCCCCCTTTCCCTCTCTCTTTTTTCCACTCAACCTCTCCACTAACCACTTATATTCCATGCAAAAGTCTTCTACCACTTACACACTCTTCCTCTCATCATTTCTCTCATTTTCTCTCAAGAAAACACACACAAAACCTCTCTTTTCACACACTAAACTCCAGAGAATATCCATCCTTCAATCATATCTTTGAAGGTGTTCATACACCTAAACCAACTTTCTAAGGTATGAACACCATCTCTAGCTTCCATTCTTGCAATTTCCTACTTTGATTCTTGTAAAAACATAGATTTTATACCTTTTTCATGGCTAAAATTCTCATACAAGGATTTATGGTTTGTAGGTTCCCTTACACTTGTTTAAGTGTTAAAACAAAAGGGCAACCCATGATCAAACCGAAATCAAACCGAAAAAGTCGACTTTTTGATGTTATAGAGTTTATTTACATGTTCTTGCTAGAATAAATGGTTAAAATGTTAAAATATGTTTATGTTTCTGTAAAACACATGTTCATGCATAAAAGACAAGACTTCAATCTTTGGATGAGGTCTAAAAATCGTTTGGTAGTGAAATCACACCAAAAAGATCACTTTGTCATGCATGCAATCTGTCTAGATTTTGACCCTACTTGAAACGACCATAACTCAGTGAATAATGGTCCAAAAATCTTGATTTTTCTTCTAGAATTTAGCTTAATGTCTTACCTTTAAAACCTCACTGGTCTCACTCAAATCCATTGAGTTTACAACCTCCAAATGTATCACACAAAACTGATGCGCAAACAGTAACTTTTCTGTGAGCACCTTGTTCTGATACTTGTTCATGGGTTTTAAGGTGTTCTATAAATCTAAGAAAAATTATTTTAGACTCCTAACATGTATATCTCAGTATTATAAAAAGATAGGAATTTATCTTGATGATTAAGTATTTTTAGAAAATGCATGAACATCATGCATTGTTGTAATCTTGTAAATTGCAAATACTTGTGTTGTGATGATTCAAAAATATATAAGTGCTAGATAAAACGTCTTAAAATTTTGAGGATTATTTTTCTCAGTAACTATATCATGAAAAGAGTCTTGAAAATAAAAATGGGAATTTTTGGAAAAACATAATTATTTTTCCTAAATTAATGCAAATAAAGCCTACAAAAGGTGAAATAATCATGAAAAATACTTTTGGACATAAAATAATTATGGGAAAATTCCAGTGTCATTTTCCTCTGAAAATGACACCATCCTCAAAATTTCACACTCTTTGGAAGTGTTTTAATATGTTTTTCGATTTACGTCTCGTTAAAACGCATAATGTTGGGAACCAAAGTTTCAGTGCTCAAAACGTCTTGAAAATTGTACACAAACTTAAAAATTGGTAGAAAATGATCTGGTAAAAATTCCAGAATTTTAAGTGAATAATTACTATTTTTCCCATAATTATCCCCATTTTTAGACATAAAATGATTATAAATAATCCATAAGTCTAAAAATCCCCAAATTTGCACAGAAAATTTGTGAACTATATTTCATATTTCATACCAAGTTTGGTAATTTTTAGATGTTGTATTCATATATTTCCATTATTTTGTTCCCAACTCGAACAATTACCGACATCGTAAATTAAATGGAAATTCAAACTTTTACGGCACTTTGTAATTTAATTAGCTAGCTAAGCAATCCTAACAAACCGTATTAGTCGAAAACTAATTAGAAACCTTGTGTTCTTAGGAAATGGATAGGAGTCAAACCCGGTCGGCACGCGCATTACATCCATCCGTACGCTCACGCTCAATAGTGAGTTTACACAGCCCCTCTTTTTAACGTTTTACTTAAATGTTTTGGGGTGAAAAGCATGCTATATGATTTAATTACTATATTTGGATTACAAATATTATTCTTATGCTATACTTGATTTACGAATGCTTTGCTTATACTATGCTCGTTTTACAAATGCGATCCTTGATTTACAAATGCTATGCTATGTTACGCTATATGCTATGCTTACTTTCGAATACTTGACATGGTTAAAATGTCGTATTGATTACGAATAACTTTTTGAATGTTTGAAGTTTATACGAACATGATTGTATGCTTGTTTTCTATCGTATCTAAAGTCCCCGTTATATCTACACGACCATTAACTCTATATGAGCCAAATGATGTATATGAATAGTACTATTTGGGAGCGAGACCACCTCCCCACTCACGCGGCCACGTGAGTGCATCCCATCATCCTAAATGCCAATGATAGGGCATCTCTCTTTGGGGCAAAGGTTTATCGGTTGTAGGTTTGGTTGTGGACTCAAGCATAATAATTCATTGTGACTATAGACAAAAATGCGATAGCATAGAAATTCATAAGCGACTATAAACGTATGACGTTTCGACTTTTGAAACGATATCTCTTCAAAAATATAAACTTTACGACCCGAGCTTTACAATGACTTTGTCATTTGAAATGATATCTCTTTTAAACTATAAACTTTACGACCCGAGCTTTGCAATGACTTTGACATCTTAACGATATTTCTTTGAAATTATAAACTTATGACCCGAGCTTTACAATGACCTTGTCATTTGAAACGATATTTCTTTGAAACTATAAACATATGACGTTTTGTCATTTGAAACAATATTTCTTTGAAACTATAAACCTTACGACCCGAACTTTACAAAGACGTTGTCATTTGAAACAATACTTCTTTAAACATAAATTTAAAACTTGAGTTTTACACTATAAATCATTGTGGTCGTGGACAATGATAGACGTGGTTTCATAATAACGCTTCGCATTCTTATGAACTTTGACATAATAAACCGTTGAGATTATAAACATTTTGATATTGATTTGATGACCCATTGACTTTATAAACGTAAACTGTATCTATTAAATGTTACAATATGAGTTTTATAAACATAACTTGAACTTATTAAACACTATATCTTGAGTTTTATAAAAGTGAATTGAACATTTCATTGAAAATATGAGCGTGGCGTTATGGACGAATTACGACTTTTAATTGAGCTCCAAAGGGAATCACTCCTAAATGAATCTCGTACTTAAATAAACCTCTTTTGCAAACAAAACATCGATTCACAAATGAATCTAACTATCAAATGGGTATCGCTCTTAAATGAGCCTTGTTTTAATGAATTAATTTTATAATTATCCGCGCAATAGTGCTTGACCATCCTAAAAATTGATCTTATGAAATTATCGGATGATTTTCGTCATTGTATGAGCCTCGGTACTAAACAGATTACTTTTGTGAACTAATCACGTAGTAACGTGGAACTTCTAAACTAACCTTTGTAAACTCTTGAAAAGGGTCTTTCCTTACGCAAAACCTGTGTACTCACCAACTATGTTTCATAGTTGACCTGTTTATTTTTACATGCTTTTCAGGAAATAGTCACAACTTGTCTATTGAAGCTAAACCTGTTATATGAGCTATGCTGCTATAGCGTTACGGAATTTTGTCTCTTTTGGATGTAGTCGCATGTTTACATTATTTACTTTTGTGTTGTAAACGCTTGTAAGACTTATGTAATGTACTAGTAGTAGACCGTTGAACGGTGATCTTTTGAAATTTCCGATTATGAAATCATTGTACTGTTACATCTCGTGTTTCCGCTTTAGCGGGGTGTGACACTAATAAATTACTTTGTAGATGACATATCTGACAAAATATTTTTAAGAATTGCAAAAAATATTTTAAGTCAGAAGAAGAATGGAATTATTTTCATCATACATGGCTTTCATTAGTAAAAGCTCCTACAATGACGTTAGATACGCACTTATGTAGCCGGCTTCAAGTCAAGTTGATCAATTATCCAGGTAGTATTTTTTAACAATCATTTTAGCAATCGTTTTAGCAAATATATCAACAACCTTTGAAACAAATATGTTTTTGAATTTTCAGATGTTTTGACATACCTCAATGAGGTATGGTTAAACAAATACGCCCACATGTTCGTATTAGTGGCGATTGATAAATCACTTAACTTTGAAAATTCAACTACAAATAGGGTTGAAAGTCAGCACGCGAAGGTGAAACTAAATTTGGGTTCCTCGCAATCAAGATTAGACACATTTGTGCCTATTATAGATAAAGTAGTGGGACACAAGTTACTATTATCAAAGAAAACTTTGAGCGAAGTAGAATTTTTCGATGGCCAAAATATGACCATCCAATTTTCCAATTATTATGGGGTTGGGTTTCCCATTATGCTATAAAAAATAATCTAAGCTGAACTTGGCCGTTCCAACGGACTTGAAATAATAAATGAGAATTATGGTTGTCAACTGAGGTCATGTTTTGGGTTACCTGTTGGTATATATTTTGTGACAAGAGCTTTCTAGTTTGTAATAGTTAGTTTGATAAGTCTCTTTATGATAAGTTTACTTTTATGCTTTCTAATGTAAGTTCGTACCAACTTAGGTAGGTATGAACTTAGGATCATACGAACTTTATGGGCCTGTGACCAGACAAGTTCGTAAGGTCCAGCCCGTACGAACTTAGGTTCTTTATATAGATTACTTTCTAGTGCGAATGGAATCAGTTGTTTTGTATTTTAGTAAGGCTTAGCAAAGGCAAGTTCGCATACTTGTGATTGTTTTGTCTTAGGTTGAATGTAATTGATACTTACGTTTAATAAAAGTGTTATTTACTATATTCGTATTACTCGTTGATTATTGTTACGTTTGTTTAAGGATTCTGCACTTGATAAACGTGATAACCTCGTGGATCCAGGTTTAGGGAACCTACAAGTGGTATCAGAGCATTAAACATTGATTTGTTTAAGGTTCGGGGTTTAAAACACTAAAGAACGAGAGAATACTGAAGATTTGGACGTATAATCATTAGTTTTTACATTTAAGGTGTTAAAGATCACTTAGAATTCGATTTTAGAAGAGCTCAAATTCAGTTTTTACGAATTAGGGTTGATCAGATTGATCGTACGAACCTATTCAGTATCCTACGAACCTATACAGTATCCTACGAACCTATAAGTCTGTAAGTTCGTTGACCAGACTTTCAAACTTATCTTAAGTTCGTATTGACCAAGTTTGACTTTGGTTCAAAGTTAAATAGATACTGTTTTCTACGAACTTAAGTCACAAGTTCGTACATCCTCTTATATGATGTCAAGTTTGAGCAAAATGATTGAGATGGATTACGAAGTGGGAAAATCTGCTTCACCACCGAAGTTACTGAAATCAGAGGATTACTTTTGGTGGAAAGATCGGTTTGAGTCATTTGCTAGGTATAATGACGTTAAAATGTGGATTTGTATCAGCGACGGGTATGATCCTCCAACATACGAATTCGAAGAAATTAAAAGTCTATTCGTATTCGACTATGAAGGAAGAAGATCGTAAGATGTATGAGGTTGAAAACAAAGCTTTATTTGCTCTAACTATGTGCTTACCTCAAGAGATAAAGCACACTTTCAAGAAATACAATTATTCTAAAGAGCTTTGGTTAGCTTTGGAGAAGAGATTTGAAGGAAATGAACAGATAAAAGAAAGCCGGTCAGATTTGCTTACTAAACAATTCTATGTTTTTAAGCATTTGAAATCTGAGTCGTTAGAAGATATTATCACTAGATATTATCATCTGATGACAGAGATGGATAATATTGGACTGGCCTATACTGACAATGTGAAGAATAATAAACTGCTAGAAGTGTTACCTCCTAAATGGGACATATATACTCTGATGATTAAAGAAAGCAGAGAGTATAAGACCTTAACGCTTGATGAGGTAATTGGGAAGCTGAGAGTTTATAATCTGAAAATGCTAAAGAAAGAGACTGGATCTGATCAGGTTCAAGATCCAAGTGTATATCACGGTAAGAAGTCTTATTCTGCTGCATCAACAAGTACATGTAATGGAGTTACAGTGTTCTTCACAGGGGAAGCCGAAACAGATGATGCCTTGAGAAGTTCGAGAAGCAAGGTCTGCTATATTGCCTCATCTGGTGATTCAGGCAAGGATAGGAACTCGCCTTCAGGTATATCTAACGGGTTGAAGTCTATGCCAATGAGTGTGTGTTAAGTCATGATTCCTTATATGATGATTTTATGATGACAACAATTCTTTAATAATGCTATGGTTATGGGGTTATTCATTCAATAAAGAAATTCATCAAGATTAAGCTAAGTCGTCTGTATGCTGATTGCAAAGGAATTGTTGTTTATCAGTTTACCCAGTAGACAGAATTGTTAGTTCACCCAGCAAACAGAATTGACAGTTCACCTAGTAGACAGAAATCTTGTGAAGAATAACCAACATAGAGAAGCTTAGAGTCTTTTGATACATACATCTTTGATAATCATTCAGTCAAGTGATGAAGACTTCTCTTGTTAGTCAAGATTAAGTTTGATCATTAGAATGAAGACTCAGCATAGAGTCTGATGTTCTAGTTCACCCAACACAGGACTGAAGAACACTTTACTTGTTACAAATTCAAGTAAACATGATTTGGGCATTTAAGAACATATGTGCATGACAAAATGGTATCTTCAAAGGTTGTACTTAACATATACACTTGTTCATTTTGTCTGCTTATGCACATATTGTTTCCTTATCATGGTTAGCCTACAAGACGACAAGATATGTAGTGTACTTTCTGACATATTGCAGACCTAGTCATGCAGAATTCATCAGAACACACAAGCAAGCATGTCTGAAGTCAACCAATGAAGATGAAGACATCTGGAAGGCATCTAATGGCCGATCAAGTCTCAAGCATCACACAAGCTCGACTATAAATATCAGACTTAGGTTATTAAGTCTGTGTGTGAATTCTGAGTGAATTAATTGTTAGTCAAAAGAGCATTTGTGTTAAGCAGAACTAGCATTACTTGTAATCAGTTTTGAGTCTGTTCTCAGCTGATATTAGTGTTAGCATTCTATATTCAATTAAGTTAGATATTCCGCATCTAACTTGTAATTCTTTGATTCATCAAAATAAAAGAATTCTTTGAAAAACCACTATCTGTTCTTATCATATAGCTAAGTTAAATTCACAATTCTGTTAAGACAAAAGAAAAAGTTGTATTCACCCCCCACCTCTACAACATTCGTTGTTAACTTTTAGGACCAACAACTGGTATCAGAGCTATTAAGATTGTTCTAATCTTAGATCTGTTTAAATGGCCACTTACAGTTCAAACTCTGCTTACTTGGAAAATGGTTCTGCATCCAGACCTCCTAAGTTTGATGCAAAAGAATTCTAGACATGGAAATCAAGGATGATGCTGCATTTTGAATCAATTGATCCACTAATGCCAAGCATTGTCTTAGAAGGACCATTTGTTCCAACTACCACCATTGAAGTTCCTGCTTCTGGAACTACCCCTGCAACATCCGGAGAGGTAGTTAAAGCAACAAACCAATGGTCTGATGAAGACAAAAGAAGAACAGGTTTAGATGCTAAAGCAAGAACTCAGATAGCTATTTCACTTCCTAATTATGTGTACAACTCAGTATGCAGACTATCTTCTGCCCAGAAAAGGTGGGATGCTTTGGATATAGCATATGAAGGAACGGAAGAGGTCAAGTAGAACAAGATCATTGCATTAAAAAGGCAATATGAATTATTCTTCTGCTACAAAGGAGAATCTCTTGTTGATATGTATACCAGATTTACTGCTTTACTGAATGACCTAGCAGCTATGGAAGTTCATATCAATGTTTTTGAATTCACCAACAAGTTTGTTGACTCTTTACCATCTTTTTGGGAATCTGTTGCTACATCACTTAAAGTCACTCATAGTCTCAAAAACTTTGATCTAGCTTCACTCTATGGTGCTCTCATGAATCATGAGAAAACTAAAGCCTTGCATTACAAGAATATAAGGAGAACTGGAAGTACCCTGAGCATTCCAATGCTGCCCTTGTTGTTGCTGAACCAAAAAGGAAGAGTTCAAAAGCTATGGTTGTTTACAAACCAAAAGCTAACAAAGAAAAAGTAGAGGTCAGCACTGATGAACAAAGTGAAGATGAAGACTATTCAGATGATAGCTGTGATGAAGATGATGTAGAAAGCTTTGCAAATGGAATGGCTATGCTGGCTCAAAAGTTCAGAAAATTCAATAGAAGAAAAGGCAAATCCAGTTTTAGATTCAGTAAGAAAGCCAGCTCAGGGAACTCTGGCAAGACTAAAATGTTTGCTAAAGCAGAATGTTACAACTATGGAAAGATTGGACACTTTGCAGCTGACTGTGAGTCCAAGAAACCATTCACTCAAGTAGACACCTATTCAAAGGCTGCCAAGTACAAAGCTAAGTACAAAGCAATGAAAGCTGAGATGAAAGCTGATTCCAAAGAAAAGAAGAAGCCTGAAGTCAAGAGTTTGATTGCTGAGTCCCATGATTGGGATGACTAGAGTTCATCATCATCGTCTTCATCCAGTGAAAGTGATGATGACTGTATCAAAGCAAACAAGCATGGAAAGTGCTTGATGGCCAAAGATGATTCTGTAGAGGACAAGAAGGATAGTATATTTATGGATGACATGAGAGAAGCTGATGTAAAAATGCAATTAGAAGAATGGAAAGCATCCATGCTGTATAAGGTAGAAAACTTCAGATCTTATATTGATGATGAAAAAGCAGAAATGTTTGACTATCTTAGAATTGATCTTAATATGGCATGCAAAAGGGAAGATGATTTTAAAGTAACAATTGAGAATCTAAAATCTCAATTAACTGTTTTAGAACTTGAAAATAAGTGTCTTAAAAATGATAAACTTGAACTTGAGTCCAAAGTTTATGCTTCCCAAGTCTATTTGCAAGAGTCAGCAGACACTAAAAATCAATTAATTAATCTCAAAAAGGTTGTTGAATCTTGGTGTCACTCTGCTCAAAGAACAGCTAAATGTGTTCAAGAGCAAGTGGCACATCAAGTCAAAGCTATTTTAAATGGTGATTTTGAGTCTGCTGCTGCCATAGTTGAAGTAACTATGATGGATCCAATACTTGAACCAGCAGAGATACTACTAGAAACATTTGCCAAAGTTGTTGCTGGCAAAAAGATTCTGACAAACAAGTTTGTAAAACCTGCTGCTATAACTGAATCCATGGTTAAGATATAGAAGAAACCAAAGTTGAAGGATCAAGTAATTCAATAAATGAATTTACTAATCCCTCAGCATCTGCTGGTGTAACTAATAACCCTCTCTATGAAAACGTTAAAGGGACATCACCTAAGGTTTTCAAAGCTAACATTGCTACAAGCTTTAAGGCTGGTAGCACTGTAAAACCCAATACTGGGTTAACACCAGACATTGAATGTCAAACTATCAATGCTGGTAAGGCTAAGAGAAACAAGGCTGTGACCCAAAGAAAGAAAGTTGAATTAAATGAAACCAATACTTCTAAGGGTCAGCCAGCATATGGCAAGGGTAAACAATCCAGAGCTGGCTTAACTGAAACTCAAGTTTTGGCTAGTAAGCTTGACCAGCTCACAACTCAGGTTCAACAACTGTTTGCTGTTAGCAATCAGCACTCAAACCAGAGCAATACCCAGCAGTCAAAGGTTGTTCAACCTACATCTAAAAAGCAGAATAACAGGAAATGCTACAACTGTGGTGAGAGATCACATATGTCTTACCAATGTAGAGCAGATTACTGTATGATTCCCAAAGCTTGTTAAGTCAATTAACAACACAATCATCACAGAACATCATTAGTGGACCCAATGCTAAAACTAGCAGAAGAAGTAATAAGAGGATATCAGGTCTTGATATTAGTCCTCCTGAACCCATCCTTGGATGGTTCCCAAAATGAATTAATCTTTTGTGTTTGTGTAGGGCATTCAAAACAAACAAATCTGGTACTTAGATAGTGGATGTTCAAGGCATATGACTGGATGTAAGTCCCTGCTACTGGACTATAAGGAGAAAGATAGTCCAGCTGTTACATTTGGAGATAATTCAAAGGGTTATACTAGAGGTTCTGGTACTCTGAGTAATGGGAATGTTACCTTCAAGAATGTTGCTTATGTGGTTGGATTAAAGCATAATCTGATCACTATAAGCCAACTTACAAGCAGAAGGAAAGTAGTTCAATTCAGAAAGAAGTTTGGAACTATATTTGATCTAATGGGTAAGCCACTGCTGACTGCAAAAAGACATGAAGGCATGTATCAAATTGATATGAACAATGTTGTTACCACCAATGACACATGTTTCTATTCTAAGTCAGCAGACAACCTTAAATGGTTATGGCACAAGAGGCTCTCATACCTCAATTTCAAAGACATCCATAAGCTAGCCAACAAAGGATTGGTGTCAGGATTACCCAACATGACCTATGTCAAGGACAGATTATGTCCAGGTTGTGAAAAAGGCAAGCAGCACAGAGCTTCATTCAAGTCAAAGCAAGTTTCATCCATTATGCAACCACTTCACATGCTTCACATGGATCTATTTGGTCCTGTAAGCACTCCAAGTTCTGGTGAAAAGAAATATACTTTGGTTATAGTTGATGAATATTCAAGATATACATGGGTATTCTTTCTAAAGCAGAAGGGTGAAGCAGCTGAGGAAATCATCAACTTTATTAAGAAGATGGAAGTTCTAAATGGACAACAAGTGAAGCAGATCAGAAGTGATCATGGCACAGAATTCAGAAACCATGAGTTGGAATCTTTCTGTGCTGACAAAGGCATTTCACAAAACTTCTCTGCTGTGAGAACACCACAACAAAATGGTGTTGCATAAACAAGAAATAGAACACTTATTGAAGCTACAAGATCAATGATTGCTGAATCAGGATTAACGAGCTATTTTTGGGCTGAAGCAGTAAACATTGCCCAAAATAGATCACTAATTGTAAAAAGGCACCAAAAGACAGCTTATGAAGTGTTGAAAGGAAGAAAACCTAACATTAGCTTTTTCCATGTATTTGGAAGTCAATGTTTTATTCTCAACATCAGAGATCAACTTGGAAAGTTTGATGCAAAAGCTGATGATGGTATATTCCTTGGTTATTCCACTTTGTCAAAAGTAGACAGAGTGTTCAATAAGAAAAGAGGATGTATGGAAGAATCTATTCATGTCACATTTGATGAGAATATATTATCTGCATCATCTCCTCCCAATGAGAACGAAGATTCACCATTGGATTTTGAAGAATTAGCAAAATCTGCTCCTACTTCAAACACTCCAAATGATGATCATATTGATCAGCATATGGAATCCCCTAAATCCAGTGAAGATAGGTCAATCACATCTCCCAGCACACCAATACTGGAAGTTGTACTCAACATTGAACCTATGAACAACTCCATTGAAGAATCAGAAGATGATACCTCAGATTGTGACACAGCTAGTGAAGGCAGCTTAGATAATATAGAAGATGTTTTGGTCCAAGACCAACCAGCACAAGCTGCAACAATCATCAATGTTGGTTCCACTAGTCAACATGGTGTTGGTAGAGCATCTGAACCACCTATATATGCTAAGAAAATCCCATTGAGCATATTATTGGTGATCCAAGTGCTGGTGTTAAGACAAGAAGGCAGGCTACAAGCAATTTTTGTATGCATGTGAATTTTGTGTCTAAGATTTAACCCACAAAGATTGATGAAGCACTTTCCGAACAAAGATGGGTAGGAGCTATGCAAGATGAGCTCTCTCAGTTTGAAAGAAATAAAGTGTGGACATTAGTCCCTGTACCACATAACAAAACAATTATTGGTAGCAGATGGGTTTTCAGGAACAAGATGGATGAACATGGAGTTGTAATCAGAAACAAAGCAAGACTGGTTGCTCAAGATTTCAGAAAAGATGAAGGATTGGATTATGGTGAAACATTTGCTCCTGTAGCAAGATAGGAAGCCATCAGGATATTCTTGGCATTTGCTGCCTACAAAAAATTTAAAGTATTTTAGATTGATGTGAAGTCTGCATTCTTAAATTGAAAATTGCAAGAAGAAGTATATGTCAAACAACCTCCGGGTTTTGAATGCAGTAAATTTCCAAATCATGTCTATAAGTTAGACAAAGCTTTATATGGCCTAAAACAGGCACCTAGAGCTTGGTATGAAACACTTCACAATTTTCTAACTGGATGTAAATTTAAAGTTGGTAAGATTAATACCACTCTTTTCAGTAAAAGTAAAAGATGGTGATATCATACTGGTACAGATTTATGTGGATGATATCATTTTTGGGTCAACAAATGAAAAACATTGTCATGAATTTTCTAAACTTATGTCTGTTAAGTTATGAAATGAGTTTATGGGAGAATTAACTTTCTTTCTTGGTTTACAAATTAAACTACTTGATGATGGTTTTTTATTTGTCAAAGCAAATATATAAATGACTTATTAAAGAAATTTGCCTTTGCTGATTGTAAGGTCATTGGAACACCTATGCAGCCTTCTATCAAAATTGATGCTGACACCAATTAGAATATTGTTTGACTGTCACATTATAGGCATGTTGGTTCTCTATTATACCTAACAGCCAGCAGACTAGATTTCATTGTTTGCCACATGCCTGTGTGCAAGATATCATGCTTGTCCAAAAGGAGTCTCATTTTCTATCTGTCAAACGAATTTTTAGGTACCTCAAAGGTACTCCAAACCTTGGTCTTTGGTATCCCAAAGACTGTGGTTTGACCTAATTGTTATTCAGATGCAGACTTGCAGGATGTAGATTGAAGGAAAAGCACTACTGGTGGTTGTCACTACTAGGTAGTAAATTGTTAGCTGGACATCCAAGAAACAAAATTTTGTATCAACATCTACTGCAGAGTGAGAGTATGTCTCTGCTGGTAGTTGTTGTGCTCAATTTTTGGTGGATGCAGAAACAGCTCAAGATTGTGGAATTGAATTCACAATGACACCTATCTATTTTGATATACAAGTGCCATTGCCATTCACCAAAAACCCTGTCATGCATTCAAGGACTAAGCACATTGATTAAAGGTATCATTTCATAAGAGATCATGTGATGAAAGAGGATGTAGAGTTACACTTTGTCTCTACTAACCAACAATTGGCAGATTTGTTTACCAAGCCCTTAGATGAAAGACGGT